>CM046033.1:54344640-54734590 GCA_025215565.1 Flaveria ramosissima
CCTAGAAACTCATACCACCGTATTCCATCTTCCATCATCATCAACATCAAAATGTCAGACAACTTACCTTTGGAGATCCAATCAGAAATCATGAAAAGACTTCCTATCAAATCTTTACTTCAATTCCGATCCGTCTCCAAATCATGGAAGTCTCTCGTCGATAGCTCTCATTTTATCGCTCATTACCACACACAGCAGCAACACATACTCACAGCGCATGAACATGTAGATCATGACCACCTAACTTATCTTTCAATTGCTGATGATGAAACTTTCCCCAAACAGAAAGTTTCCCCGACTGTTCCTTTGTCAGTTAACATGCTTAAACATGCGATCGTAATCGGAAGCTCTCACGGCTTGGTTTGTTTGCAGGGTGTTTATACAAATAGACCTAAAGATCCCATCTCCAAGAGGGATGTGGTTGTTCTTTGGAATATTTCAATTAGAAAAGCAATTCCTGTTGTGGTGCCTAATGTGGTGTTTGGGACGTATGGATCCGTTATTGGTTTTGGTGTTTGTCGTGGGACGACTGACCCTAAGATTGTCAAGATTGCGTATATCGAAAGGGAGAGAGATATTGAAAGAATAAGTTGTATCCCTTGGCAAGTTGAGGTTTTTACATTAAGCACAAGGGTCTGGAGATGTCCGTATAGCAACAATCTCCCTCGTAAATCGATTCAATTTGACTGGCGGCGGACAGGGAAAGATGTAGATGGATTTCTTTATTGGCTTGCTAGTGATACGATTTCTATGGATGGTGGATATACTTCTTGTAATCTGATTATTTCATTTGATATCACAACCGAGGAATTTAGAGAAGTAAACCTCCCGTGTAGTTTATCACATGAGTCTTATTATCATTTGATATTGTCCAAGATAAGGGAGTCTCTTGCTGTGCTTCAACGTGAGTTTGTAGGGACCTATAATCATGTTATTGGTGTATGGATGATGGAAGGCGGTGTAGCAAAATCATTTATCAAGCTATTCGGTATCGATGTTAGCATACAAATTTATGCATCGGTAAGGGGATTTAGAAGGAGTGGCGAACCTATAATTGATATTTGTGAAGATGATCGCGCGGTTTTTAAACTTGTTGTATATGAACCCTGCTCCAAACGCGTCGATTATCTTGGGATTGAAGGAATAGCGTGTATATTTTATGTGTATCCGTACATGGAAACACTACTTCTACTTGATCAGCCAAATCTTGAAGCTTATGATTTGGTCTCGTAAGGTACATAAGTTCATACTGGGTATGCCTTTTGATCACTACATTGTTTCAAAAATTGAACTCTTGTTTTTAAATTGACTGCATGTCTTTTGCTTAAAAATAACTAGAATGACTAATCTTCCCAGAAAGAACATCTCTTTGAATTTTGGTATGTAAAAATGGAATGGTTGAATGAAAAGAACTCATGTGTGTTAACTGCTAATGTTTATCATGCATTTATGTTCCATGTTGCGTTAAAGATAAAGTTTAGTATTCTGAGTATTTTGGCTTATAACTCCTGTATGTTTGTATCTATTGATTCCAGCAATCGTCTCTTTTTTCGCCAGGATGAATTTAAGAATCTACAAACTGCAACGACCATATTGCAGCTCCATTGTCATTAGCAACATGTGCCTGTCGCTTGGTGGCTTATTCACTCACTTTCTCAATCATAAACATAGGTCTTATTTGGAACCATCCATGTTGTCTATGCACAGGATCCATTTTTGTATCTTATTGAAAACCCTAATGAAGAATTTGTGCTTTTAGATTTTGATTTCAGGTTTGTTTACAATGTTTTTGACTACTATGTAGAAGTTTAAATGGCTTTCTTGATGGTTTACTTTTTTGATATTATAATTACTACACATGATGGGTTATCAACATGGATCGATTTGCTAACAATGAGAGGAATGTTGGTAGCGTATTCCAGCATAACCTCCAACAAAAAAAGTTAACTGTAATAGGAACCCAATTATTTTATTAAAAAAATGCCAAGATTCTCAAACGTGGCTGATTATATAGCTTTCGTCTAACTTTTTACAGAGAAAATCATAGACGGTGAAGATCCCACAACCAAGTAGAACCAAGGTTAACCCCCGCTGACTGACAAGTTAGAGGCCTAATGAGGCTGGATAGTTCCATACCATATTATCGAGCTCCTCTACCATATATTTAATATTTGTTTCCATAGACTTGGTTGTGAGATCCTAGCCGGGATGAATGACCAAAATTTGGAATTATTATAGTAGCACCATATAACCTTCCTTCATAGACCAATAATCCATTTTGAATCTCCAACACCACTTAGCTAACAATGCTATATTAGCTTCTCGAAGGGATCCAATGCCTAACCCACAAGGGTTTTTAGTAGCAACTACTTTCTACCATGAAACCTAGTTGATTTTTTGGACCCGTCAAACCACCCCACAATAATTGTCTTCGCAATCGCTCAAGATCTTGATGATTTTTAAGGTAGCTTTATATAGGAAACATAATATGTGGTAGGGAATTGACAACTAAACATAATAATGTTATTCGATCACCATAAGATAAATTTTTTTATTTCAATATAGATAATCTCTTCCTTAATGTTTCTACTACACATCTCTAATGTTTGGTTAGATTCATGTTGGGCCCCACTTGTAGTCCAAAATACTTGAAAGGAAAAGATTCGGATTTACAATGTACAATCATTGCCATTTCTTCCAATTGATTATCTTTTACCCAAACACTATATAATATGCTCTTACTATTGTTTACTCGAAGCCCAAAGACCAAATAAAACCAGCTTAATAACCCGTATAGGTTTCGAGCATTAGAGGTTGACCATTAAAATGAAAACGACATTTTTTTGTAAAAATAAAATCCTTCTATTCTAATAAAAGTGTAACTATAAGTGAGATGTGACAACATCATATTTACTTTCATCAAAACTTTTCTATTTCTATCCTATTAATAACTATATTAATTTTATTTAATTCATTTTTAGATTAAAATTGGTTGTTTAAGATTTAAGAAAATGATCTTTTTATTAATGAAACAAATTTGTATAAAATAAATTCTTCTAAAACATTAAACTTTGTAAAAAACATGAAATATTATAAAAGTAATGTTTTTAAAAGTAAAATTTATATAAACAAAAATTAATTGAAATTGGAAGTTATAGTAATGAAATTTTTAAAAATGACATTCTTTTTAAACGGTTTGCTAAGAAACAAAATGCATACTTTATTTCTAGAAAAAACAATGAAAAAGTTTAAAATTTTATATATTGTTTTATTATCTAAAATTCTTAGTCATACATAATTTCAATCATATCTTATCTTAGAATGTCGTTTTATAATTAATAAAATTTTATTTTATTTAATATTTTATTTATTTAACTCGTTTAATACATGAGTGTACTAAAAGTTAGTGTGATATATTTGGACTAGAAGGGGAGCATGAAATGCCATGAAATAAGAGAGTAGCACATGCTTCTTTGTGAAACGGGATAGAGCCTCCATAGCTATTATAAACAAGAATGGAGACTAAGGATCACCTTGTCTCAATCCTTAGTTTCAACAAAATTCTTGGGTAAAGGACCCGTGAACAAGGACGGAGGTTCTTGCGGAAGATAAACATGCCACGATCCACTGTCTTCATTTTGAAGGAAAATTCATTTGCTCCAAAACAAAAATAAGAAATTCCCATTTCAAATATTCAAAAGCTTTTTTAATATCTACTTTGTAGCTCATTACTGATTTTTTGGATTTCTTCAACCAAGGACTAAGTTCATTGAGAATTAAAGGACCATCCAATATGGTTCCTTATGATAGATAGACAATCTCTTCTTTTAGAGATAAGACCTGGAATGATTGGTTTCTAATGATTCACAATGGCCTCATATTTGACTTTACTTGTACAACCTATGGGCCGGAAGTCACCAGTTCTTAAGATAAGTCATCGGGTTTTTAATCATAGGTAATAAAACTAAAAAAGAGGATGAACACCCATGATTAATAATAACATTTGATAGAACTCTTCAAAGACATTTATGAAATTAGATTGAAGAAAATTCCAGCAGTATTTAATAAATCAAAAGTTTAATCCATCCAAATCTAACGCGTTGTCACTCGCACAATCCCATTCAACATTTTAAATTTCTATCGGGGAAAATGGTAAAATTAATTCCTCGGACTCCATGGGAGATAATTTAGAAAAGTTAGGATAAATGAACGGAGGTCTACGATACAAAGGTTACTGAAATTTTGATGAAAAAAATCTCCAAAACTCATCCTTGATTAGAGGAGGCGAAGTTACCCAATCATCATCAATCAAGAGCCCATTTATTCAATTATTTTTTATATTGGCGTTGACTACCGTGAAAAAAGTAGTATTCTCATCACTATCGATTACCCATATCACCATTTATTTCTATCGAAGATCCATGCCTTTCAATCTATCCACCTGCATAATAAAATTCTTACAGTCATTTCTTAACTCCAATTTCAAGTTTGAAAGAGCCGGGAATCAGCAAGAACCTCTAATGCTTCCAACTGAGCCATTTTTTCATTGCAAAGTCTATTTTTGTTTGTCTGATACATGTTCCTCCTTTATCTATGGAACTTAATCCATTTCAATTTGGCTGCTAGTCCTGTATATCATTTGGACCCGTAAACAAGAAAGAGTGTTCAACATAATACATCAACCTAGGGAATTCAAGCCACCTAATTTAAACTTTGAGTGTAATAGGCCTAAAATCTGTTAGGGTTGTACTAAGAAATAAAGAGCAGTTATCAAAGATGAAATAAAGAGTGATTTATCAAAGATGAAATAGAGAGTGTGATTATGATGTACTCCGCTTTAAGCCATTATCTAAGTTATTAGTAAATTTTCTTTTGCCCATATTATATTCAAGTAATTTACTAGACTCGATAAAATCATCAAAATGATCAACATCAGAAACTATGAACTTAAAGTTAACTAGCCTAATCACCCGTGTGTTACACAGGTTAAAAAAATTAAATTTAAAATACAGTAAATTACATGTATATACCTATATTATATTAAAATTTTGGTTTTGTATCTTAAATTCTGAATATGATCCAAATCTTTTTTTCATCTATGGTCTGAAGTTCTGTTAGTTAACAATTAATAATGTTAAAAATTATAAAAATGACATTTTACCGCATCGAGCATCCATTTAATTTAGGTTTTAAACTATGGTATTATTTTTATTAAAAAAAGTTATATATTCTTGTATTTTCAAAGTTTTTTTAATTTTTAATATTTTTTATTATTCATTATTAATATGTTGTATATATACAATAATAATGGTATAATGTTACATAATAAAACCAAATATTATAAGAGATTGTTAAAATATAGAATAATTTCAAAATTTGGAATTATTAACCCAAAAATCTCGGATTAGTTGTTACTATTGAAATTCAAAATTTGTCAACTGCATATGTTACGTTTGAATATCCAAATTGTTTGTTTTGAATTTTGGACTAATTTAAAGTTATTTTTAGATAAAATCTCATATTGAATTGTATAGATTAAATTTGAAACTTAAAGTTTATAAGTTTCTGTTTCAATGATTAAATTTTAAATTTTAATTTTAAAATACTATTTAATTTAGATATTGAATAATTAGACTACCTAAAATATGTAATTATACTTTACTTAAGAATATATTTTGAAATACGTAAAATACTTTTTTACAATTTAAGATTTGAATAAAAATAATAAAATTCTTATGGATTATATAAAACAAATGTGAGAATTTTAATCAGTATATTTTAATTAGTATATTAAAATTTTGAATTTTAAAATATCAAAATTCAAATCTTCTGCATTTTAGTTTTCTTATAATTTTTTAGCTTAAAATTTAAAATCTTCTACAATTTAGGAGATTTAAATTAAAACCGAAATCTCAACTAAGTAATATTATATTTTTTAAAAACTTGTTTCCAAAATAGAATAGAAAATTTTATGGAAATGATATCTAAATAAACTTTTTGAATCAAAATTGCTAAGAAAATGACATATGGCAATAGCTTATTGAGAATGTGTCACGTGCCAACTCATTGCTCAAAATTCCGTCACGCGGCGGAACTCTTTTTATTTATTATATATAGAGATATAGATTCTTTTTCTGGATGCCTAACATCATTAAATCTCCTAGAAAATCCATAGTCTAGGGAGCGAGTTCTTAACCCCTTCTAACATCAACCATTTCTAGCCATGGGATCATTTTGGACATAAATGTTGACAAAGTTCAACAATTCAATAGTCCTGTTTAACTTTTTAGAGACCACCAAATAGGTAACATTTATAAGCATACTAATCTTTGTGAAGAGCGAATGATCCCAATAAGACAGTAGACCCTAATATGTCCATTGCTTCAACTGCCTCTAATGCATATGGAGCAACCCCAAAGTTCGCTCTATGAACATAATCCAACGTCATTAAGTTTAGACTCTATTATCACCAAGAAATATGCCCTATGATATGTTTTTAACCCACGAATCCCGTCCAAAAGCTTTTTTATTCAATTTTAACGTTGTAGATTACCAAATGTTGTATTTTTCAACAAACTGGTTAATCAATTATTATTCAATTAAAATAAACACATTTAGATACTATGAAAGCCTTGGGTTTCTATCTACGACTGGGGACACGAGCCAATTAACCCTAATCCATCTTAGAAAGCTTTGATTTCTACATGCAGGGAGACGACATCAATTTTAAGAAAGTTTAAACATCTTTACTTATTTGATTGAGGCTGTTGTTATGTTTGAGTACCTCTGTTCAATTTCAATAAAACAACAACCTCAATTGAACAAGTAATGATGTCAAAGTGTTAAAATCGAACATAATAACAGCCTCAATTGAATTAGTAAAGATTTTCCAAATTTGTTGAATTCGATGTCGTCTCCTAGTCGTAGGTAGAAATCGAAGCTTTCTATGATGAATTAGAGTTAATCGAGTCGTCTCCTAAGTTGCCACAGTAAGGCTCCGTTCCCGGGACGCCTACAGTTGGTCATTCATCGCAGATAAAACATATATTTACATTCGTATTTCATAAACATCGCAGTGGAACACTAAAATAATCTTTCATTTCTATATAAATGCTTTTGCAAGTAAATACAACATTCATTACAAAACAGTTTGTTCGCATTACAATGCAAAAACATTAATCAAAAGAATGTCATCCCAAAAGAGCCGAGTAGCCTCGCAGTGCCATCCTCAGCAATTATTACCTGCCAACTGGAAACACATAAAAGTCAGCTTTGTTGAGTGAGTTCTAGTTTTATAATAAAAAATACTATACTTTCATTAAAACCTTTCGTTTCCTCATGCGATCATACATCATACGTATACACAGATAATATCATTATTATCTTCATCATTCATTCATACTGTAACTTTTAGATTCTTTAATCATTACAACTTTTCTCTTTCCATCAACCATAAACCTTACCCTTCTGTTCATAGTACTCGACCCAGGCCTATCATAGACATTCTATAACGGTGCACCGCACCTCATGGCCACATCACCTAGGATAAAGTTTAGGTGTACTATGCAATACCTTTCTGTTCATGGTTTTGGACCTAGGCCTACCGTAGACCTTCTATAACGGTGTGTCGCACCTCGTGGTCATAGTACCTAAGGTATGAAGATATGAGTACCATTGCCATATGTAATACCTTGCTGTTCATGGTTCTGGACCTAGGCCTATCGTAGACCTTCTATTACGGTGCGTCGCACCTCGTGGTCACAGTACCTAAGGTATGCAACAATAGTTCTATACAAATGGTCAATCAGAAAGAAAGACCCCGATGTGCATACCATGCTTGCAAGACTTTCTTTACTTTCATTACTCATTAATGCATGCATTCTTTACTTTACGTTACATAATACTTCATTTTTATTCATTAACATGACACGTAAAGCCACAAGAAAGATAAACATACATCATATTAAGGAACATATCATACACAGTCATCGTCATCATACAGGGCAACATCATACATACATAACATGCATAAACAAGCAACATCATCATCATCGTCATGCCCAACATACCCTCTCTAAGGTCATAGCAGTCATCTTACATGCTCTTACGGGAACCTTTACGTCAAAACTTACATCTGCATTTTCCCTCGAAAGTTAGAAGTCGAACTACACTTTCCTTCGAGTGCAACAGCCCTATTCGGGCGTATGGAAACCCTTCAGTCGCATGGCCTCCATGCGACTGAACATCATGTGATTGGACTCATGCGGATGAACATCTATGCGAATGGACACCCAGTCGTGCGTATGGACCTCATGCGAATGGAACTAATGCGAATGAGCACCTATGCGACCGACCTCATGCGAATGGACTCATGCGACTAAGCTATGCGACTGGACCCTAGTCGTATGACTCCCCGTGCGACTGGACTCCCAATCGTACGAATGGAACCTTAATCGTGCGAATGAATCCTCAATCATGCGAATGAACCTCATTCGTGCGAATGAACCTCAATCGCCTCTTAATCGGCCGTATGGCCTCCAGTCGGTCGCCTAGCCCTAGTTGATGCAGAAAGAAGTTCATCCCGAACCCAAACTGCCATTTTCGGCCTCCAAGCTCATCCAAACCCATTCTAAGCCTAAATCAAACGTCTTAGACCTTAGGAATGCATACCACAACACCATACAAGCACACACAAGCCCAGAAACAAACTCTAAACACATCACACGCAACACATCCAAATGGGTCATAAACACACATATACAAAAACGAGTTTTTGATGCTTTCCAACCCCAAAATCGGTTGAAAACATGTAAAAGTGGGGTCCTAGAACTCACACAAACGACACCAAGAAGTAGAGCTTCGGTTTGGCTTGCTACACGACGATTTTGGCGACCTGAACTAACCCGAACCGACTTTTTCTCCCTTTTTTCTCTTCTTTCTCCCTTCCCCTCTTTCTTTGGTTGATTTGTGAGTGTGGGGAAGAGGGTAAGGGCTGCCCTCTCCCTTATATACTCCCACTCACCCGACTTCCTTTCGTTGGCGAGTTTGGTCCCTCGACTTTGGACTTTATTTCTTTTTCTTCCTTCGTCGCCTTTAAATAATAAATAACCGGGTGTTACTAGTCCACCCCCCTTAAATAGATTTCGTCCCCAAAACCTATTATTCTTCGAACAAACGTGGATAATGCTGTCTCATTTCTTCCTCAGTCTCCCACGTTGACTCAGATCCCTTCCTGTGCTTCCACTATACACGCACAAGAGGAACCACTTTATTTCTCAGTCTTTTCTCTTTTCTATTAATGATTGCCACTGGTTGCTCCACGTAATTGAGCCTTTCGTCTACTTCGATATCCTCCAGTGGAACAGTCATGTCATCATCAGCTAAGCACTTTCTCAGATGAGATACATGAAATGTCGGGTGAATTCCACTTAACTCATCGGGTAACTCCAGTCTATAGGCCACCTCTCCTACTCGGGCGATGATTCGAAAAGGGCCTATATACCTTGGGCTCAGTTTGCCCCGCTTCCTGAATCGGATAATACCCTTCCAAGGTGAGACCTTCAACATAACCCGGTCACCCACCTGGAACTCGATCGGCTTGCGTCGTTTATCAGCATACGACTTGTGTCTGTCTTTGGCTGCCTTCATGAAGGCTTTAATCTTATCAAGCTTCTCAGTCGTAGCCTCGATTACCTCGACGCTCCCCAATTCCTTCTGACCGATATCACCCCAACAAACGGGTGTTCTGCATCTCTTACCGTATATCATCTCATATGGTGGCATACCAATGCTGGCATGGTAGCTGTTGTTGTATGAGAATTCGGCTAACGGTAGGTGTTCATCCCAACTTCCCCCGAAATCAATCACACATGCCCGAAGCATGTCTTCCAGTGTCTGAATGGTCCTTTCTGACTGACCATCAGTCTGGGGATGATAAGTCATGCTAATATGTAACCTCGTCCCCATAGCGTCGTGGAATTTCTTCCAAAATTTAGATGTAAACCGGGTGTCACGATCAGACACAATAGACACCGGCACACCATGACGAGTTATAATTTCCTTGATGAACAGATCAGCCAACCTCTCAGATAAATATGTCTCGCGGATCGGTAGGAAGTGAGCACTCTTCGTCAAACGGTCAACTATCACCCATATGGCATCGTACCCTTTCGGGGTACGCGGCAGCTTCTTAATGAAGTCCATGGTGATGTGCTCCCACTTCCATTCCGGTATATCCAAAGGTTGGATCTTCCCATACGGATTTTGATGCTCGGCCTTCACCTGTAAGCAAGTAAGGCACTTACTCACATACTCCACCACATTGCGCTTCATACCCGGCCACCAATAATCCTTCTTCATATCTTGGTACATTTTCGTGGCACCTAGGTGAATGGAGTATCGAGTCTTGTGAGCTTCATCCATTATCTTCACCCGTAGATCCCCAAAACGAGGAATCCACACACGACCGAATCGGATTCTAACACCGAGTGTGTTTTCACCCAATTCCCCAACCAGACCTCTCATACTTTTAGAGTTAAGATGATCTTCTTTCAGTGCCTCATCTTGAAACTCTTTGACTTGCTTCATTACATCAGAGGTCATTATCAGTTGATATGCTTTCACCCGAATCGACTCGAGCCTCTCTTTCCGGCTAAGGGCATCAGCCACCACATTGGCCTTGCCCGGATGGTAGTGGATCTCACAATCATAATCCTTTATAAGTTCCAACCACCGTCTCTGCCTCATGTTCAGATCCTTCTGCTCGAAGAAGTACTTCAGGCTCTTGTGGTCAGTGAAAATGGTGCACTTCGTCCCGTAAAGATAGTGCCTCCAAATCTTTAGTGCAAAGACCACGGCTGCTAGCTCCAGGTCATGAGTAGGATAATTGACCTCATGAACCTTCAACTGTCGGGATGCATATGCTATAACCTTCCCTCTCTGCATTAACACACACCCCAACCCTGAGAAGGAAGCATCAGAATAGACCACCAGGTCTTCACTTCCACCGGGTAATGACAGAACAGGAGCTTGAGTCAATCTCGTCTTCAATTCCTCGAATGCCTTCTCTTGAGCTTGACCCCAGATAAACTTTACATCTTTTCGGGTCAACTTAGTCAGTGGAGAAGCAATCTTAGAGAAGTCTTGGATAAATCTTCTAGAGTAGCCCGCCAAACCCAAGAAACTACAAATCTCGAATGGCGTCTTTGGTGACTTCCATTGCATAACCGCCTCCACTTTCGCCAGGTCCACCATAATCCCGTTGGGATTCACCACGTGACCCAAGAACTGAACTCGTGCGCGCACTTGGAGAATTTAGCATACAACTTCTTCCTCCTCAGCGTCTCCGGAACCTCCCGAATGTGATCGGCATGCTCAATCTCGCTCCTCGAATAAATCAGGATATCATCAATAAACACAATCACTGATTTATCCAGCATCGGCCGACACACACGGTATCAAATCCATTAAAGCAGTTGGCACGTTGGTCAAACCAAAGGACATGACAAGAAACTCGTAGTGACCATAGCGCGTACGGAAAGCTGTTTTAGGAACATCCTGCTCTTTCACCTTCAGCTGATGGTAACCAGATCGAAGATCCATCCTTGAAAACCAACTTGCACCTTGGAGCTGATCGAACAGATCATCTATTCTCGGTAAGGGGTATCGGTTCTTCATCGTCAACTTGTTCAGTTCGCGGTAGTCAATGCACATCCTCATACTACCGTCCTTCTTCTTTACAAACAGGACCAGAACACCCCAAGGAGAGATACTCGGTCTAATGAACCCCTTATCAAGCAGCTCTTGCAACTGCTCCATCAATTCCTTCATCTCCGTCGGAGCTAACCGATACGGTGCCTTGGCAACAGGTTGGGCACCCGGTATCAGATCAATCTGAAATTCAATCTCTCTGTCAGGTGGCACTCCTGGTAAGTCTTCTGGAAACACGTCTGGAAAGTCACACACAACCGGTACATCGGCTAGTTGTGGGGTTGGCGTATCCACATCCTTTACATAGGCCAAGTAAGCGCTACATCCACGCCTCATACACTTTCCCGCCACTGCCATCGAGATCACTTTCGGAATCGTAGTAACCCGATCACCATAAACCGTAATTGAACTACCGTTAGGCGCTGTCAAACGAATCATCTTCTTGCGACACACAATGTTCGCCTCGAAATCTGCCAACCAATCCATCCCAAGAACCAAATCGAAACCACCTAAGGTCATCACGAACGGTATAACAGGAAACTTGTGACCCTCAAGTTCCACATCACAGCCCTCTATCATTTCAGAAATCCGGGTAGACTTACCTATGGCAGTTTCTACATCAAAGGGCGCATCGACCCGTCTACTACTAACAGGCAGCTTAGCACAGAAAGCAGCAGAAATAAAACTTTTACTAGCACCAGAATCAAATAACACAGAAGCTAAAGTTTGGTTCACTAGAAACGTACCGGACACAACGTCAGGGTCTATCCTAGCCTCCTCCTGCGTCATGGTGAATGCCCTGGCACTCGACCTCGATCCTTTATTCCCCGTCTTCTTCACCCCGGAACTCTCAGCCCTCAGCTTCTTACAATCCTTACTCACGTGGCCCTCCATGCCACAGTTAAAGCACCGGACCGTACGACAGTTCTTGGCTATATGCCCCGGCTTCCCACATTTGAAGCACACATTCAACCCCAGCCTACATTTCCTGCTATGTTCTCTCCCACACCAACCACACTTCCTTATACTAGCACCCGATGCGACCACACGGCGGTCGTCCACCCTTGCCTTCTTGTTACCCGTCGAGGCATCACCCCGACCAAACCTCTTCCCATGCCAGTTCCGTTCACCACCACCCTTCTTGCTACATCCAGTCACCACCACCGTTCTCTCATCATACAGTCTCCCCGCCAAATCCACCGCCGACCTAAACGTGCTCGGTCGGGCAGCGATCATGTGCCTGCGAATATCCGTTGGCAAACCCTGAATGTATCTTTTAATCTTTCGTGACAAAGGTGTCACTTGGTCCGGCACCAGGCGCGCCATCTCATTGAACTTGGTAGTATACTGCTGATGTGTCATGGTCCCCGCCTCTAGATGCAGGAACTCTCTCTCAACTTTATCCATTTCTCTATGAGGACAGAACTCCTCAATCACCAACTTCTTCAGTTCAGGCCATCTCATTCTCCCGATTGCCCGATTACCCTCTGCTTGGACAATATTGTCCCACCAGCATAAAGCTGAGTCCACGAACGAATGAGTGGCAAACTTCACTTTCTGATCTTCCCGGCACTCGCTGATGTCGAGAACAGCCTCCATTTCCCTCACCCATCAGTGAGTAGCAGCAGCAGTGCCATTACCGTCGAAAGTAGGGGGCTTGCATCTCATAAACGCCCCATAGTTACAGCCTCGTGCCACCTCTTGCACAGGCTCATCTTCCTCTTCCTCGTCTTCATTATTAGAGAAAATCTTTTCAGGCTCCGGTTGCTCTTGTTCCCCCGAAGACCTGTTTCTCTCCTTTCTTTCTCCTTCTTTCACAGCCTTGATGACTTCGGTCACTACAGACGGTAAGATTGTCTGCATGACCTGGTGCACTTCTTCAACAACAGCCTCCTTTACCGAGGCCCTCAAGTTTGCACTCTCATCTCCAGCCTCCGGATGAGGGGTCTCAGGTTCTTCAGGAACCACCTTCTCAACTCTAGGCCTTCCTCTTTTAGGTCGCGGTTCAGCATCAGGCCCACCACGGCCTCCACCCCTAGAAGCTTTAGAAGATCTACCACCAGCCATTCTATCACACTGAAAGATTCAAACACCAACACGATCATTCAAGGAAACAACTCAGTTTATGTCAAGTATAGTAAGTACCTAATTACAGTGGCCAGTTGTGATTAACCACTTACTTTACTCTTCATACTCCGAGCATTACCTATCCTGATTACATCAGTATTTAAATCCACATACAACATATAAACCACATAACATGCACACATAATACTGGTTACTATTAAGAAAATACCTGATGGCACGCAGCTACTCAGATTCGCACTTTCCGTCCCAATTTCAGTTTAAGTTAAGGTTTATTTGAAAATTTACCCATTTCACTTAAACTTTGGCTCTGATACCAACTTGTAAGGCCCCGTTCCCGGGACGCCTACAGTTGGTCATTCATCGCACATAAAACATATATTTACATTCGTATTTCATAAACATCGCAGCGGAACACTAGAATAATCTTTCATTTCTATATAAATGCTTTTGCAAGTTAGTACAACATTCATTACAAAACAGTTTGTTCGCATTACAATGCAAAAACATTAATCAAAAGAATGCCATCCAAAAAGAGCCGAGTAGCCTAGCAGTGCCATACTCAGCAATCATTACCTGCCAACTGAAACACATAAAAGTTAGCGTTGCTGAGTGAGTTCTAGTTTTATAATAAAACATACTATACTTTCATTAAAACCTTTCGTTTCCTCATGCGATCATACATCATACGTATACACAGATAATATCATTATTATCTTCATCATTCATTCATACTGTAACTTTTAGATTCTTTAATCATTACAACTTTTCTCTTTTCCATCAACCATAAACCTTAACCTTCTGTTCATGGTACTGGACCTAGGCCTATCATAGACCTACTATAACGGTGCACCACACCTCATGGCCACAACACCTAGGTTAAAGTTTAGGTGTACTCTGCAATACCTTTCTATTCATGGTTCTGGACCTAGGCCTATCGTAGACCTTCTATAACGGTGCCTCGCACCTCGTGGTCACAGTACCTAAGGTATGAAAATATGAGTACCATTTCCATATGCAATACCTTGCTGTTCATAGTTCTGGACCTAGGCCTATCGTAGACCTTCTATAACGGTGCGTCGCACCTCGTGGTCACAGTACCTAAGGTATGCAGCAATAGTTCTATACAAATGGTCAATCACAAAGAAAGACCCCGATGTGCATACCATGCTTGCAAGACTTTCTTTACTTTCATTACTCATTAATGCATGCATTCTTACTTCATGTTCCTCTTTTCTTTATCTTTCACTTTACGTTACATAATACTTCATTTTTATTCATTAACATGACACGTAAAGCCACAAGAAAGATAAACATACATCATATTAAGGAACATATCATACAAAGTCATTATCATCATACAGGGCAACATCATACATACATAACATGCATAAACATGCAACATCATCATCATCGTCATGCCCAACATACCCTCTCTAAGGTCATAACAGTCATCTTACATGCTCTTACGGGAACCTTTACGTCAAAACTTACATCTGCACTTTCCTCCGAAAGTCAGAAGTCGAACTACACTTTCCTTCGAGCGCAACAGCCCTATTCGGGCGTATGGACACCCTTCAGTCGCATGGCCTCCATGCGACTGAACATCATGCGATTGGACTCATGCGGATGAACATCTATGCGAATGGACACCCAGTCGTGCGTATGGACCTCATGCGAATGGAACTAATGCGAATAAGCACCTATGCGACTGACTTCATGCGAATGGACTCATGCGACTAAGCACCTATGCGACTGGTCCCTCAGTCGAATGACTCCCCATGCGACTGGACTCCCAATCGTACGAATGAAACCTTAATCGTGCGAATGAACCCTCAATCGTACGAATGAACCTCAATCGCCTCTCAATCGGCCGTATGGCCTCCAGTCGGTCGCCTAGCCCTAGCTGATGCAGAAAGGAGTTCATCCTGAACCCAATCTGCCATTTTCGGCCTCCAAGCTCATCCAAACCCATTCTAAGCCTAAATCAACCATCTTAGACCTTAGGAATGCATACCACAACACCATACAAGCACACAAGCCCGGAAACAAACTCTAAACACATCACACGCAACACACCCAAATGGGTCATAAACACACACATACAAAAACGGATTTTTGATGCTTTCAAGTCGTAAAATCAGTTGAAAACAAGTATGAGTGGGGTCCTAGAACTCACACAAACGACACCAAGAAGTAGAGCTTCGGTTTGGCTTGCTACACGACGATTTTGGCGACCCGAACTAACCCGAACCGACTTTTTCTCCCTTTTTTCTCTTCTTTCTCCCTTCCCCTCTTTCTTTGGCTGATTTGTGAGTGTGGGGGAGAGGGTAAGGGCTGCCCTCTCCCTTATATACTCCCACTCACCCGACAATCTTTCGTTGGCGAGTTTGGTCCCTCGACTTTGGACTTTATTTCTTTTTCTTCCTTCGTCGCCTTCAAATAATAAATAATCGGGTGTTACATTTCAACAAACTGGTTAATCTATTATTATTAAATTAAAATAAACACATTTAGATACTATGAAAGCCTTGGGTTTCTATCTACGACTGGGAACACGAGCCAATTAACCCTAATCCATCTTAGAAAGCTTTGATTTCTACATGCAGCGAGACGACATCAATTTTAAGAAAGTTTAAACATCTTTACTTATTTGATTGAGGCTATTGTTATGTTTGAGTACCTCTGTTCAAGTTCAATAAAACAACAGCCTCAATTGAACAAGTAATGATGTCAAAGTGTTAAAATCGAACATAATAACAGCCTCAATTGAATTAGTAAAGATTTTCCAAATTTGTTGAATTCGATGTCGTCTCCCTAGTCGTAGGTAGAAATCAAAGCTTTCTATGATGGATTAGAGTTAATCGAGTCGTCTCCTAAGTTGCCACGTAGAAATTGAAAGCTTTCATATTAACAAAACATGTTTATTGCATATTAATTGGTTAATTAGGGTGTCGAGAAATACTGAAATACCCTCAATTTTAATAGAAGGTTTTAACGATGTTAACGAAGTGGATAAAAGCGACAACATTTTGTAAATATAGTGTTGAAGTTATATGTGTTAATATATTATATAGTAAAGCATCATATTTTGTATTTTTTAGAAATATAATTTAAAAAAACATAAAGTTACTATATTCAAATTTAAATTAAAATAATACTTGATACTGTTGTGCAAAATCTTGAAAAATAATAACATACTAAAAATTTTATCCGTTTAGTAAAGAGGGAAGCTTGAAAAAACTTTTAATCACGGCCTTTCAAAAAATGTCCCCTCAATACTAATAATGTGGCACAATCCTATCATCTTGACCATTGATTTATTTAATCAAAGGTTTACAATCCTTGTAAGGCTATCCTTGATGTCTTTACTAAACCGTAACACATCATAATACTAAAAAACATTAGAAGAAAAATTGATAAAAAACCGCTCTTCAACCCACAACCCTCCATGCATGTATATGTTAGTTTTGTAACTAAAGATATTTTATTGTATTTGTTCCGTGCTGATTTCAATAGCTATGTCTTCTATATTATTTTCTTCATGCTAAAAAATTTGTGACGACCACCCTTTAAGTTGATTGTTGCTAGCTTGTAAGTTCAAGACAAGTCGGTCTTTAATTCCAAGAAGTTTACTACTTTCTGCTTAAAATTTAATTTCAATAGCATAAATTATGTAAAATGATACAAGCATACATTATGATTCTTACTTTTACTATTTGGGTGATCATGATTGTGTGACATCTGATAATTTTTCATTACCAAACTCCGTTAGTTCAGTTAGGTATTGCATACACGTGTCGTGAGCACACACTAGTTGTCGTTGAACGATGGTGACTTAATAACAATAATCTATGGTAAACAATAATAATCCAATTAATAATTTGATTATTAGTTGTGATTGATAACATGACAATGTGCTATATATAGTTCATGTGTTGTGTGACTTATTGAAAATGCATATGATTATTATTTTTGATTAATAATGTTTATAGTTTGTAATTAAAATCTTTTAATAAGTGACCTAAAGGCTAGTTTTTATAAAATATAAACAATGGGGTTTATTTGGTAATTATCATAAAACTAAAAGTAACCATATTTAAACAAAAATCAAACCCTAATCCCCCCAAACCACCCCATTTGCGGCCGAAACACCCTCAACACTCCCATCATTCGAATTTTTATCAAGAACAACAATATACAATCGATTTTGCTTAGTTCCAAGTGGTTGCAAGGTGTTAGCAAGCATAATTCTTGATTTCTACACATCTAAAGGTTAGTTTTGATTAGTTTTTCATGGTGTTTGTTCTTGATGAACCCTAATCCACGAATTAGTGATGAAAATATTAAATTGATGATTGTTAGATGTTAATATGATGTTAGTTAGGTTGTATGAATGTTGGATTATGTTGATTATGCAAGAAATCCATGGATTGATCATGTAGTTCATACATTGCCTTAAGAGGAAACTTTTTGTTCTTGGAATTCATGATTTGATGATGATATGATGTTAGATACAATGTTTAGATGTTAGTCTACTTGGATTGTGCAAGAAAACTCATGAATTTGAGGTGTTGATCATAACTTACTAAAAGTAGAAACTATTATGCATGATGATTGGGAATTTTGATGATTTAGTGATGATTATCATGTTAGAATGAATGCTATGAACTTGATTAGGTATAAAGTTGATGAATTTATGAATGAATTGGATGTTAGATAGCGTTTGGAGATTTCTTTCCCAAAAGGGAAACTTTATTTTTGAAGAACATTGAATATGATGATTTGGGTATGATTGTGGTCTTAGGATCATGTTAGAATGATTATTGATGATGTTTAATGGGATAGAATGTGTTAATTGAGTTGTTTGGATACTTGGCTGATCATGTAAGGAAAATGGTTTTTGGTGATTATACATGACGATGAATTATGGTTAGTGATTAGGGAATCATGTTTGGGATTGGAATTGATCATTATTATGTATGTTGTTTGGAATGAACCTTGTTGAGGAATGTGATTATGATTGTCATACACGCGTGCGAATCTGAGGCCCCTACTTAGCAGGATTGGCAGGGTTTAGGATGTGAAGTCGTGAGTGGCTTCACATGACATGTAGTGCATGATTAGACTCCATGTATGAATTGCTAGTTATGATGTGTTTATAATTATGATGGACATGTTGGTTATTTGAGATTTGCATGAGTTGTATAATGATCTAATGTTGCATGATGGCCTTGGTAGACTTGGGTTGATGATGTGTTACATGTGGATAATTTGTATGATATTCATGTATAAGTTGTTATGCTTTATTAAACGATATCTCAATTAATATGTCACCAACGGGTCAAACGGGTCAACTAGGTTAACCTAGGGTTGTTAAGCGTTCTGTGTACATGTACTTATGTACTTGTGTGTTCTAGATAACCTTTGAAGGGTTGTGTTTCCATCCATTATCAGTTTTCTTTGTTATTGTTCGTTGCGCATCAGGCAAGTTCATGCCCCACTATTTTATAAACTCTATCCTGGGGGGAGCATACTTGTTCACAAACAATAAATTATTATTGTAAGTTGTGTATGTTTTAACATAGTGCATAATACCTTGAAAGTCCTCACACTTTCGGATCGTGAGTAATGGTAACTAGCTGAAAATCTTGGATAGTATTACTGGGTTTGACAAGCCCCACCTGTACGACTCGAGGTCAAACGGGTGCAATATTGTCCTAAACACAAACATCGTTACGACATGGTAAGTCGTGACGGGAGGCAACAACGCAACACAGTCAGCTTCGATCGCGAAATCACTATGGTTATTACTTAGAATATAGACTAGCTATCTATTTCAATGCACTTCTTATGTTTTACAATTATTATTGTTATGTTAAACGCAAACTCTTGAACTCACCAACCATTGTGTTGACATTTTTAGTATGTTGTTCTCATATCGATAACTCAGGTTGCCAAAAGGGCACATCATGGGTCCAGCATGCATTCTAAGACTTTATGGCAGTCATAACGCTTGGATTTTATTTATGGGTTTTAAGTATTTGGGTTGGCGTGTGTTTTGCCAAATATTGCATTTATATACTTTGGGTTTGTCTTATTTACTAAACGCTTACGCATGGTTTTAAAGTTTGAACTTTGGTTGGTTTTATTTTAAATATGGCATATAGTGTCGTTCTGAGTAACTAGTGACTGTGATCCTGGTTTGTTCACACGCCTCGCGGTAAAACTCTGCACGTGGATTTTGAGGGTGTGACAGATTGGTATCAGAGCCATTGGTTATAGAGAACTATGTTGCATACACACTAGTCTATAACCGCACATAGTTAGTTAGTTACTCGTTGCTTATCCTCTTACTGTATACTCATTGACTTACATATCGCGTGCACTGTAGCATGACAACATCATCCCGGGTTTTGGGTAAAAGACCTGCGCATTCTAAATCCCCTCCTCATGTACCTCATCGAGTACCCGACTAGTCGTGACATCCTTACCCTTTTGGTGAGTTAGACTGCGATCAACCGTTCGTGCTACCTGAACGTGATTTTCCACGAGATTGGAGTTACTACCCGACCAACGTGAATCGTATGGTTCATAGGGAGCGTGTTCCAGAACCAGCTACTGCTAGACCTAGGACTAGGTCACGGACTACCTCTACCACACCCACACTCCCACCTCTTGATGTGCCTTTCGAGCAGGCTGTTGCAGCCTTGGTTGCAATATTGGACACTGAGCGTCGGTGAATCGGAGCACTCATTGACGAGAACTCCACACTAAACTATGAGATGCGCCAGCTATGCCTGCAAGTAGAAACACTTGAAAAGCGGTTGTCGATGTCTATTACTAGAAATTTCAACATGGCTGGTAGTGTGATGGGTCTTATAGAGCGTATGGACGAGCAGGAGCACCATAATGTGGGCGTCGAGAGTAGATTAACTGGACTGGAAGCACAGCTTGCAGCATTGGCAGATGTGACGGTTTTCAATGCCAGCGTTGTGGGAAGGTTGGATACGCGGCAACGGATTGTCTTGGGGAGTTAATGAAGAAGACTCAGCAGCCCCATGAAACACCAAAGAGTTGCTTTGAGTGTGGAAAAGAGAGGCATTACAAGAGAAATTGCCCTCAATTAAAAAGAAATAGGAATGGCAACGGAAACGGTGGCAACAACAATAATGGTGGAAATGGTGACAATAATGGTGGCAATAATGGTGGAGCAAAAGTGAGAGCCTTTGTCATGGGTTCAGGTGAGGTTCTAAACGATCCTACTACTGTTACTGGTAAATTTCATGTTAATGGTCGTTTTGCTTCTATACAGTTTGACATTGGAGCCGATAGGAGTTTTATCTCTACTAAGTTCTGTAGTCTCCTAAGTGATATGCCATCTGCGTTGGACTCTAAGTATACCGTAGATTAGCTGATGGTAAGCAAATCTCCGTTACGCACATCCTTAAGGGTTGCAAGATAGAACTTGCTGGTCATACCTTCGATGATCTTATGACGTTACTCTTGGAAGTTTCGATGTGGTCATAGGCATAGATTGGTTGTCCGAGAAGCAGGCAGAGCTGATTTGCATGAGAAGGTCATTCACATTCCTCTGGTAGACGGGGATACTCTTTCGGTTAAGGGCGAGAAGAGTGGTGCTGTGATAGGCATCATATCATTCATGAAGGCTCAGAAGTGGCTACGCAAGGGTCACTTAGCCATATTAGCCCTTGTCACCGACAAGCATCAAGAGGAAAAGAAGATAGAGGATATTCCGGTGGTTCGTGACTTTCCAGAGATGTTTCCAGAGGATCTGCCTGGACTACCACCTTATCGTCAAGTTGAGTTTCAGATCGATTTGACTCCTGGAGAAGCCCCAATTGTGAGAGCACCCTATCGGTTAGCACCGAATGAACTGCAGGAACTATCTACACAACTTCAAGAGCTATTGGATAAAGTATTTATTCGACCGAGCTCATCACCGTGGGGAGCACCTGTCTCTTTGTTGAGAAGAAAGACGGCACTTTTCGAATGTGCATCGACTACAGAGAGTTGAAAAAAGTCACAGTCAAGAACCGATACCCTTTACCTCGTATTGATGACTTGTTTGATCAGTTTCAGGGATCAAGCTATTACTCAAAGATTGATCTGAGGTCCGGTTCTCATCAACTGCAATTTCGAGAAGAAGACATCTTGAAAACCGTGTTTCGTACTCGTTATGGTCACTATGAATTCTTGGTCATGCCATTTGGGTTGACTAATGCACCAGTAGTGTTCATGGATCTCATGAATCGTGTGTGCAAACCCTATCTCGCTCAGTTTGTTATCGTTTTTATCGACGATATCTTTATCTATTCTAAGACTAAGGAAGAACACGATGAACACCTATGTTTGATTTTAGAACTACTTAGAAAAGAACAGTTGTATGCCAAGTTTTTTAAGTGTGATTTTTGAATTTGTGAGGTGCAATTCTTGGGTCACATTGTCAACGAGAAGGGAATACATGTGGATGAAGATTGAGACTATAAAGAACTGTCAGTACGCAAGACACCTAGTGAGATAAGGCAATTCCTTGGACTGGCAGGATACTACCGACGTTTCATTGAAGGATTTTCTAAAATCACTCAACCTCTCACAGCCTTGACCCATAAAAGAACAACGTATAAATGGGGTGAGAGTCAAGAAGATGCTTTTCAGTTGTTGAAACAAAACTCTGTAGCGCGCCGATGTTCGCATTACCAGAAGGAAGTGATGATTTTATGGTTTACTGTGATGCTTGCTTCCAAGGACTTGGTTGTGTCCTGATGCAACGTGACAAAGTAATAGCCTATGCCTCGCGACAACTGAAAGTGCATGAAAAAACTATACCACTCATGGTTTGGAGTTAGGTGCTGTGATCTTTACCTTGAAGATTTGGAGACATTACTTGTACGGTACCAAATGCACTATTTACACCGATAACAAGAGTATTCAACATATTTTTGAGCAGAAAGAGCTGAACATGAGGCAGTGACGTTGGGTGGAATTATTAAACGACTTGATTGTGCTATTAAATATCACCCAGGAAAGGCGAATGTAGTCGCCGATGCCGTGGGTAGAAAGGAGACTGCTAATCCCCGACAAGTGCGTGCTCTGCAGTTGACGGTTAGCACTCACTTGCCCGACCAAATCAAGGAAGCTCAGACAAAAGCTTTGAAAGCGAAAAACGTTGGCTCTGAATCCTTGCCATTTTGATGACCTGTTGTTTGGGTCATGCAAAAACCTAATTAACCTAGGTAGCTAGGGTAAGTCAGGTATCGTATTCACGGGGAGCATGTGGTTAGCGTTACGCGATTTGTTTGATTATTTAACTAACTTAATAATTAAAACTAGACTATTGTCACTTTGACTGTAATGGATGTGGACGAGAATAATTAAACTAAACAATTAATTTTAAATAAAATAAAACTAAAAGATGATCACACCCGGTTTCAGGTATGCGAATGAATCGTGTCAACTAGGTTATACCATATTAGAAATCACATAGACATGATTAGTTTGTTATTCCTGTTGAAACGTGATTACTAACTAGATAACGGGTTATTAAATTAGATAGTAAGAAACTAACTAATGTCAAACCTAGTTAAATTATTAATAAACATCAATTTAAGACAATGTAATAGTAAATAATTCAATGATTAATAATTATAAGATTAATAATTTGATGAACGATTTACCAAAACAATTATCCAAATTTGATCAATCAATGAGAACAAACAAACACATAAATAATAAGAGATGATCAAGCAACCAAAGTTTAAGTCTATAATAGATAAAACCCAAGATAGACACAATTATATCACTAACCCTACACCCAGGGAATGATCACGGGTGAACTAGCCGCTCATACTTATGATCAGGTCTACTAATCTTGACGCAGTGGAACGCGTTGTGCGAAGTACCAGCAGCCAAAAGGCTGTCCTTTTTCCCTTGCGCAAAGCTAATGTCGAACTCCTCCCTCCTCTAGCCGTCGTGTACTCGTGTATATTTATGTGATCTCTTTTTGATTCAAACTATAATCATGGCCCACCAAAGCCTTGAATTTCTTCTTGGCCCAAATTAATCAAAATTTTCTTCCACGTAAGCCCACCGAATAGTTTTGTTGATTTAATTCATTTGACCTTATTCTTGCCTTGATTAATTAATCCATGACTTGACTTTGTATATTTGATCTGCATTAATATATCAAAACATTAAAACATCATTACTAGATCACAGTTAGTTATATGATATTCAGTGGCGGAGGATTTAAGGGGCCGGGGGGGGGGGGGGGGGGGGGGGGGGCGCCCCCTTTTTTTTCGTCGGTAGTGTTAGATTTTAGTCCGTTAGTGTAAATTTTTGATCGGGTAGTGTAAATTTTTATATAAAACTCGAGTTCGCCCCCCCTAAAATAAATTAATTTTGCCCCTGCCCCCCCTACGGATATGTTCAAGCTCCGCCACTGATGATATTTACCATTTAGATTTTTATTCAAATATACGTCTAGCTTTATATATTTTATTTTTCACTCGCAAGTATCAACTATATTTAAATATATATCATAGCTCATTGTCACTTGAAATATTTAAACATTAAATATGAACCATCTAAACATAAACTAAGGGTTAAAACTATATAATTAAATATCATTAGCACATGTAAGTCACCCTTACATCACATGGGATGGACAAATAGTTGGAAGTCAAATCCGATGAAATCCGGTATTTCATGGATAGACTTTGGGTACCCTTGTATGGAAATTTGAGAGACTTGGTTATGAGTGAAGCACACAAGTCTAAGTATTCCATAGACCCTGGCTCTGACAAAATGTATCATGACTTGAAGGCACACTATTGGTTGCCTAATATGAAGGCAGACGTAGCTACGTACGTGAGCAAGTGTTTGACATGCTCTAAGGTTAAAGTGGAGTATCATAAGTCATTTGGACTACTTCAACAACCTAAAATTCCCTTGTGAAAGTGAGAACAGATTTCTATGGATTTTATTACTAAGTTGCCCATGACTCCTAGTGGTTGTGACATGATATGGGTGATCATGGATCGACTCACTAAGTCAGCTCACTTCTTGGCAATTAAAGAGACTGACAAAATGGACAAGTTAACCCGAATTTACCTGAAGGAGTTAGTTTCAAGACATGGTGTGCCGATCTCGATTATTTCTGATCGTGATGCTCGTTTCACATCTCATTTCTGGCTTTCATTATAGAAATCTTTGGGTACGCGTTTGGTATGAGCACTGCTTATCATCCGCAGACCGATGGACAAAGCGAGCGTACTATTCAAACCTTGGAGGACATGTTACGTGCTTGCGTGATTGATTTTGGAAATAATTAGGAAGTTCATCTACCGTTGGTCGAATTCTCGTACAACAATAGTTATCATACTAGCATCAAGGCAGCACCATTTGAGGCGTTGTATGGGCGAAAGTGTAGATCACCAGTTTGTTGGGCGGAAGTTGGTGATAGTCAGTTAACTGGTCTTGAGTTGGTACACGAGACTACCGAGAAGATAATACAGATACGAAACCGTATGGCTGCAGCGCAAGATTGGCAAAAGAGCTATGCGGACAAACAACGGAAACCCTTGGAGTTTCAAGTCGGTGACAAAGTTTTGCTGAAAGTCTCACCGTGGAAAGGTGTGATTCGGTTTGGCAAAAAAGGCAAGCTTAATCCAAGATATGTTGGACCATTTGAGATTCTTGAAAGAATAGGTCCGGTGGCGTACCGATTCGACCTGCCTGATTCACTGAGTGGTGTTCACAATGTATTTCACGTCTCGAATCTGAAAAAGTGTTTATCTGATGAGACTTTACTTGTACCACTCGAGGAAGTACAAGTGGATGATCAATTACGCTTTGTTGAAGAGCTAGTTGAAGTAATGGACCATGAGGTCAAGACTCTTAAGCAAAGTAAGATACCTATAGTCAAGGTTTGTTAGAACTCAAAACATGGACCGGAATTCACGTGGGAACGCGAGGATCAGATGAAGCTCAAGTATCCTCATTTGTTCGACATGACGGTGACAGCCGGGGAAGGTACTGATTAAATTTTGGGACGAAATTTTCTTTCAACATAGGGATGATGTGACAACCCACTCGATTTCGTTATGCCAATGCAATAAACCAGTGATGTAGCACAACCACGTAACGTAATTTTCGGGATGAAAATTCTTTCAACATGGGGATAATGTGACATCCGGTAATTTTCCGTTACCAAACTCCGTTAGTTCCGTTAGGTCTTGCATACACGTGTCGTGAGCACACACTAAACGATGGTGACTTAATAACAACAATCTATGGTAAACAATAATAATCTAATTAATAATGTTAATTATTAGTTGTGATTATGTGATTCATGAATTTATAGAATTTTAAATATTTTGTGAATTTTACTTGATAACGTGACAATGTACTATATATAGTTCATGTGTTGTGTGACTTATTGAAAATGCATATGATTATTATAATTGATTAATAATGTTTGTTACTAAAATCTTTTAAAAAGTGACCTAAAGGCTAGTTTTTATAAAAATATAAACAATGGGGTTTATTTGGTAATTATCATAAAACTAAAAGTTACCATATTTCAACAAAAATCAAACCCTAATCCCCCTAAACCACCCCATTTGTGGCCGAAACACCCCCAACACTCCTGTCATTCGAATTTTGATCAAGAACAACAATATACAATCGATTTTGCTTAGTTCCAAGTGGTTGCAAAGTGTTAGCAACCATAGTTCATAATTTCTACACATCTAAAGGTTAGTTTTGATTAGTTTTTTATGGTGTTTTCATGAATTAATGATGAAAACATAAAATTGATGATTGTTAGATGTTAATATGATGTTAGTTAGGTTGTATGAATGTTGGATTATGCAAGAAATCCATGCATTGATCATGAGTTCATACATTGCCTTAAGAGAAAATTTTTTGTTCTTGGAATTCATGATTTGATGATGATATGATGTTAGATAAAATGTTTAGATGTTAGTCTACTTGGATTGTGCAAGAAAACTCATGAATTTGAGGTGTTGATCATAACTTACTAAAAGTAGAAACTTTTATGCATGATATTAGGAATTTTGATGATTTAGTGATGATTATCATGTTAGAATGAATGCTATGAACTTGATTAGGTATAAAGTTGATGAATTTATGAATTAATTTGATATTACATAGCTTTTGGGGTTTTCTTTCCCAAAGGGAAATTTTATTTTTAAAGAACATTGGATATGATGATTTGGGTATGATTGTGGTGTTAGGATCATGTTAGAATGATTATTGATGATGTTTAATGTGATAGAATGTGTTAAGTGAGTTGTTTGGATGCTTGGCTGATCATGTCAGGAAATTGGATTTTGGTGATTATACATGATGATGAATTGTGGTTAGTGATTAGGGAATCATGTTTGGGATTTGAATTGATCATTATTATGTATGTTGTTTGGAATGAACCTTGTTGAGGAATGTGATTATGATTGTCATACACGCGTGCGAATCTGAGGCCCCTACTTAGTAGGATTGATAGGGTTTAGGATGTGAAGTCATGAATGGCTTCACATGGCATGTAGTGCATGATTATTCAGTACCCTAGTCAGGTTTATGACTTACAAGCCAATGGAACTCATAGTTGGTAGGTGCGTCCTTCCCGGTCCTCTTGCTAGTTGTGATGTATTTATAATTATGATGGACATGTTGGTTATTTGAGATTTGCATGAGTTGTATAATGATCTAATGTTGCATGATGGCCTTGGTAGACTTGGGTTGATGATGTGATACACGTGGATAATTTGTATGATATTCATGTATGTTAAGTTGTTATGCTTAAATAAACGATATCTCAATTAATATGTCACCAACGGGTCAAACGGGTCCACTAGGTTAACCTAGGGTTGTTAAGCTTTCTGTGTACACGTACTTATGTACTTGTGTGTTCTAGGTAACCTTTGAAGGGTTGTCTTTCCATCTATCATCAGTTTCTTTGTTATTGTTCGTTGCGCATCAGGTGAGTTCATGCCCCACTATTTTATAAACTCTCTTCTGGGGGAGGTAGCATACTTTTTCACAAACACTATATTATTATTGTAAGTTGTGTATGTTTTAACATAGTGCATAATACCTTGAAAGTCCTCACACTTTCGGATCGTTAATAATGGTAACTAGCGGGAAATCTTGGGTAGTACTACTGAGTTTGACAAGCCCCACTTGTGCGACTCAAGGTCAAACGGGTGCAATATTGTCCTAAACACAAACATCGTCATGCCGTGGTAAGTCGTGACGGGAGGCAACAAACGCAACACAGTCAGCTTCGATCTCGAAATCACTATGGTTTTATTACTTATGAATATAGACTAGCTATCTATTTTAATGCACTTCTTTCGGTTTACAATTATTATTGTTATGTTAAACGCAAACTCTTGAACTCACCAACCATTGTGTTGACATTTTTAGTATGTTATTCTCAGGTCGATAACTCAGGTTGGCATTAGGAGCACATCACGGGTCAAACATGCATTCTAAGACTTTATGTCAATTGGATTTTATTTATGGGTTTTAAGTATTTGGGGTGGCGCGTGTTTTGCCAAATATTGCATTTATATACTTTGGGTTTGTCTTATTTACAAAACGCTTCCGTATGGCTTTAAAGTTTGAACTTTAGTTGGTTTTATTTTAAATATGGCATATATTGTCGTTCTGAGTAACTAGTAACTGTGATTCTAGTTTGTTCACATGCCTCGCGGTAAAACTCTACACGTGGATTTTGATGGTGTGACAGATTGTGTCAGGACTAAAATTATCTAAAATCTTTTCTTGTGGACACAACTAGTAATGACTTAGATAAGATTAATATATTGTATCTAATAAAATGAAGTTTTTTTATTATTCTGCCACGTGTCATTATTTTGATCAACTTTTTATCACATGTCATTCTTTCTAGAAATACTTATATCATTTTTTTCTCGTATTATAATAATTTAAACATTCAAAATAATTTCACTGTCTTACTAAAAATTAATTTTATGTATTGCTACATTTCTCCGTCTCTCTCACTCATCAAGAATTTCTAAAATTAAGCTATCTTTTGATAATAGATTTTATTAAGGAATTAAATAATCACATATTTTATTAAAATAGAAATAATAAAAATTTCATTTAATATGAATTTTATAAAACACTAAACCTTTTTGGAGTAAAGTTTTCTAAAAAAGAATCTAATTAAAACAACCAAAATAATTACAAACAAGAGTTTTTAATAAACAAGCATTCTATAAAAAATAATTTTTTATGAAAAATTTTAAAACGAATGTTTGAAAATAAAAATATTTAGATAAGAGAGTTAAAAAGAATTAGTATAATTATTTTATTATTGAACAATTACGTATATATAATTTTAATCATATCATATATTAAGATATCGTACTATAACTATTCGTGTTTATTACTAACTATAATACATTTAATAAACGAGTTTTTAGTCTATATATTTGTCTTTGTGTTTGTCTGTCCATAATAAAGAAAAACTAAGATAATACATGATATAATTGTAAGTTTCATCATACTAATTTGTTCATTTCTCTCTATTATTAATAATAATATTACTCATATCATTTTTTAATTAAAAAATATATACCTTAATAATTTAAATTCCTATTTTTTAATTAAATATACAATTTTAAAAACAAAAGTTTTATAAAATACAGAATATAACGAAATTTTATTAAAAAATCATTTTTTCTTAAAACAAAATATTTGAAAACCTCAATTTTTTTAAAACAAAAGTTTAAGAATAATACATTATTATTTATTTGCTTAAAGTAACTATTTATACATAATTATATTCATAATACATTTATCTTCAAGCATATTTTTGTAATTTATAAATTTTTATTATTAATTATTTAATATTTTATTTATTCAAACAATATAATACACAAGATAATAATCTATTTATTCGTATATTTACCTTGCGATATTTTTGAGAAGTATTTCTACCGTACGAGCAACTTCTTCATCCCTATTCATTTAAATTCCTCAATCCTAGCATTGGCCAAACAAGGAAATAAAATTCAAATTAATAAACAATTATGGTGTCGTGTTGTTATTGTTTCTATACAAAACGATGACAAATCACATACCAAAATAATAATAATAATTCAATTAAGTTCCTCAATTGTAGCATTCGCCCATCAAGGTAACAAATCCTATCCTACTACTCTAATAAAATGATAATTAGGGTTGTCATATATCATTTTTTAAACCCATCTAATGACACACGTCATCTTCACATTTAACAATAAATATTTTTCCCGTCCAAAATAATTAGATCTACCATTTTGTATTAAAATTTTTAAATACACATTTTGTTTCCAAATATAATTCTATCCAAAATTAACGGGATATAAATTAAAACCCTTCCATTTTAAACTAAAAAACATATATCTTTTACTTTTACTCCTAGCAAACTCTATTGGTTAATTTCTAAAATTATCTTCTTATCAAATCTTTATATTTTGAAAGGCAAAATAAGTCATAATTTTAAAATAAATATTTACTTTAAGATTGTATAGTACCACATAAAGACACATCAATTATAATGTTTTGTACATTTTTTTCTATAGAAACTACTATTAGTAAAAATAAAAAATTGATTTTAGAAATTAAAATAAAATACTATTAAAAATATATTTAAATTAGACATCAATATATTCAATTGTCTTTTATTTCATTATCGTCTCTTTTTTTTCTTTTTTTTATTTGTTACCATCAACAAAATCATTATTTTCCAAAATTTAAGATGTTTTTAACAAATTTTTGAAACATGTTCTTATTTTGTTAAAAATATTTTATTTTATTTTATAAGTGGTTTCTTTAATTTATCAGATAACGTTTTTTGTGTTTTCTTTTTATCCAGTTTTATTATATTTTTTTATTTAGGTATAACTTTTTAATCAAATCTATTAAGATATAGAGTAGCCATTTTTAGTGTGGAATATAGAAAATTCTTTTAACTGATTTTTGTATTGTCAATGCTTAGTTGTATTATCATGTGACTGTAAGTTTAATAATAAACTCAACTAAATATGTGCATGACTATGGGTTATAATTAGTACCAAAAGACATCACGAACCCTTCTTTCTATGAGACTCTTTCTTTAATAAATTTCCATGTAATTTTTACTTACACTATCATATTTTACGTTTTTTTGTCATTTACAATTGGTCGAGACGAGATTAATCAATATTTTACTTTTTTTTAATTGTCACGTTAGGTTATTTAATTAAAATTTTAAACTCATGTACATATCAATGGTTTTTTCGTACAAAACTTTGATAAACATTTGATATCATTATTTATTATTTATAATTTTTATTCATACGTAATTTTAATTGTATATTTTAAAATATCATTTTATAATTAATAAAATTTTATTTTATTTCATTATTTATTCAACCCGTGTAATACACGGGTTTATTAAAACTATTATATTTAAAGTAGTGGAAAACTACGGGGTCGTTTTTTTCTATATCAAATCACATTCCAAAATAAAAAAAATAATAAAAAATTTATATATTAAAGATCTTCACTTTCTTCACTCGTAAACCCTAGAAACTCATACCACCGTATTCCATCTTCCATCATCATCAACATCAAAATGTCAGACAACTTACCTTTGGAGATCCAATCAGAAATCATGAAAAGACTTCCTATCAAATCTTTACTTCAATTCCGATCCGTCTCCAAATCATGGAAGTCTCTCGCCGATAGCTCTCATTTTATCGCTCATTACCACACACAGCAGCAACACATACTCACAGCGCATGAACATGTAGATCATGACCACCTAACTTATCTTTCAATTGCTGATGATGAAACTTTCCCCAAAAAGAAAGTTTCCCCGACAGTTCCTTTGTCAGTTAACATGCTTAAACATGCGATCGTAATCGGAAGCTCTCACGGCTTGGTTTGTTTGCAGGGTGTTTATACAAATAGACCTAAAGATCCCATCTCCAAGAGGGATGTGGTTGTTCTTTGGAATATTTCAATTAGAAAAGCAATTCCTGTTGTGGTACCTAATGTGGTGTTTGGGACGTATGGATCCGTTATTGGTTTTGGTGTTTGTCGTGGGACGACTGACCCTAAGATTGTCAAGATTGCGTATATCGAAAGGGAGAGAGATATTGAAAGAATAAGTTGTATCCCTTGGCAAGTTGAGGTTTTTACATTAAGCACTGGGGTTTGGAGACGTCCGTATAGCAGCAATCTCCCTCGTAAATCGATTCAATTTGACTGGCGACGGACGGGGGAAGATGTAGATGGATTTCTTTATTGGGTTGCTAGTGATAAGATTTCTATGGATGGTGGATATACTTGTTGTAATCTGATTATTTCATTTGATATCACAACTGAGGAATTTAGAGAAGTAAATCTCCCATGTAGTTTATCACACGAGCCTTATTGTCATTTGACTTTGTGTAAGCTAAGGGAGTCTCTTGTTGTGCTTCAACATGATATTGTAGAGGCCTGTGATCATGTTAGCAGTGTATGGATGATGGAGGATGGGGTTCCTAAATTGTTTACAAAGCTATACACTCTTAACTTTAACTTACCAGATGCAAGAATAACCACACCATGTGCATTGGTAACTGGATTTAGAAAGAGTGGTGAACCTATAATTGAAATTTCTGAAGATGATCGCCCGATTTTCAAACTTGTTGTGTATGACCCCGACTCAAAACTCATCGATTATCTCGGGATTGAAGGAGTAGCGTGTGCATTTTATGTGTATCCCTACATAGAAACACTACTTCTGCTAGACCAGCCAAATCTTGCTGCTAATGATTTGGTTTCATAAGGTAAATGATTTATCACTAAATGTTTCAAAAACTAAACTTTTTTTTATCTAACTGCAAATGTTTTGCTTATAACTAATTAGAATGTCTAATCTTCCCTGGAAGAAAACCTCCTTGAATTTTGATATGTAAGAAAGGAATGGTTGAATGAGAAGAACTCATGTGTGTTAATTGCTAATCTTAATCTTGCATTTATATATGATCCATGTTGTTTTAAAGATAAAGTTTAGTAATCTGACTATTTTGGCTTAGAACTCCTGTATGTTTGTATCTACTGATTCCAGCAATCGTTTTTTTTTTCGCCAGGATGAATATAAGAATCCACAAACTGCAACGACCATGACGCAGCTCTATTGTTATTACCTACATGTTCTAGTCGTTTGGTTTCTTATTCACTCGTTTTCGTGATTATAAACATAGGTCTTATTTGGAACCATTCATGTTGTCTATGCACAGGATCCATTTTTGTATCTGATTGAGAAACCCGAAGGAAGAATTTGTGCTTTTAGATTTTGATATAAAGTTTGTTTTCAATATTTCTTACAACTATTTGGAAGTTTAAATTATTTCTTTCTTGATGATTTTTTTTGTTACTATTATAACTATTCTTCTAAACGTATTTATAGTTAATGATATAATTGATTCAAGATGTAGCTAGAGTCAAACATTAAATAGCTACTGAGGTTGTAGGTTATGCAGGTAGTGCATAAAACTATGTCAACCTAGTTGGGCTTTAAAATTGTTTTAACGTGATTAAAAAGTATTTTGTTTCAAAAATATTTGTCTAGAACTTAGCTTTGATGCACTAAGTGGGTTTCATGGATGATGTAAGCTTTTCATATTATTAACATAATGAAGTTATAAGATACAAAAACTTTTGATAGTGGTATGAATGGGTCAGTTTAATTTATATCGATCCAAAGGAAATAGATACATCGTATGTTGCTGATTGAATGCTATTGTAAATATCTATCTTATATCATTAATGTTTGCTACCACTATCTCTTCTCACTTTGCGTGTTATTATTCTTGTACGCTATTTCCGGTATGTGTTATTTGAATCTTTATATATTTCAAATAATCAAATGAATTATTGGAAAATTTTCTTTTCGGAGCATGGGGTCTCAAAGGGTGCAACCTCTTTATCCATAGGGTTAGAGCCGACCTCTAAGTTAAAGCTAAGGGGTCGTTTGGTTCGCAGAATGTTTTGCAAAGGAATTGGATTGGAATCTTGTTAAAATTGATAATGTGTTTGGTTGGTCAATTTTGAGTGAAATTAAAATTTTAGTTTTAAACATTCTATTGGATTGTTAAACATTTCATGAGTAAGTGAAAGGAATGTGAATTCCAATGAATGAGGGAAAAATTTCCAATCCCATCCATATATTGACCAACCAAATATAATTTTGGATGGAATTTTTCCAATTCCAATTCTAATTTCTGAGAATTCTGTGAATCAAACGAGGCCTAAGGTTTGCTCTCAACCCACCCCTCCCAATACACTACCCATAGCTTGGATAGGCTCGTTACCCACAAGAATACTCGATGTGCAACGAATAATTATCTAGAGGCCCCTATGAGCATGGACCACGCATGTCTAGTTCTACAATTGAGGTTGAGAATTGAGATCGGTTATGGGAAACCGATTTTTCATTCGTGTATGGCACACGATAAGTATCCGTCTGCTTCTTTGTTTTCTTAGATCATCTTTTGACCATATTATTATTCAAGCTATGAGAATTTGTGTTCATTCATCTACTTATGATAATTTTATCTTTATCAGTTATTATATATTAACTAGATGTTTTACCCGACTACATTTTCTTTTCCCACAAAAGTTTTCTGAGGCATCATGAGGCGAGGAGAATTTAAAAGTAGATGTGAAACTTAAGATTATATATTTAACTTTTTTTAACAACAAAAAGCCAAAGCAATCAAAAAACAAAACTAGCAAGAAGCTAGAATCTGAAGTCCACCAATACATATACAAAAGATAAGAAAATAAAAAAGTAAAAGAACATCAACTATCCCGATCAATGGAGACCAATTTTGACTGATTTTTTTCACCCGCAAGAAAATAGTACTTTTGATTTCCTCCGCCAGCAGGTAACATGAAGCGAGGATTAAGGGGGTGGGGGGTTTCAAATCCCGACATGTTACAGATTATCAACCGTTAAAATACGATTCATTTAGTGACATCCATTTACACCATTGAAATACTCCAACCCGTTACAAACGATGTTCGAACCCTAAACCTCAAGAGGAGCATCACACTAACTCCATTTACTTTACGAGCCAACCCCGGCCACCTTTGTTTCCTTCACTACAAGAAACGCATGCAATAGCGGCGACACTATTAGCGGCGACACGTTGAGCGACGACATGCCGCCGCTAAAGATTGGCGATCTACCATTTATTTTACTGATTTATATCTAGCCGTTCATCAGCCATTAGATCTAACGGTTGTGGTTAAAAAGTATTAACCATTAGCGGCGACAAACCTCACTAATAGCAGCGAAATCTGTTGCCGCTATTGATCTTCTTCCTTGTTGTGCTTGTTGGAGTTAACTAAGATCAATTATTTTGTTGGAAGCCATGCTTAATGAAGTTTGAGGTTATTTTTTGGGATCATTATTTGTTTGTGTGAAAGTGACATTATTTCACTAATTTCTGGGTTGGATGGTAAAGTGGTAGGTTCTCTACAAAAATTAATAGCTCTAATCAATATATATAAGTCTGCATTAGGACAAACTCACCACTATACTAAAAGATTTTATGACAACTTTAATACAAAAGGACAAATACTACTACACTAGTACATTTTATTATTTCTAAAACAATAAGATAATAAATTAATACGCCAACTATCTTAATCAAGGGAGACCAATTTGGACCTATTTTTTACTCGCAAGAAATTAGTACTTTTGATTTCCTCCACCAACGGGTTGATAAGGACTCTTTTCTTATTGAAAACCCCCTCGATCATGGCTTTCCAAATATCCCAAAATGAATCTTGATCAAATCCCAACTGGAGAAGGTGAAGATGGGGGCTGGCTGCACCAATTTTCCACAAGTCAGCATATTATAGTCGCCACTTAACATGAAATGAAAAGACGCCCAACAATTTTTAGCCCATCGTTACAAAGCAGACACGAAGTTGAGCTAATTGTCACCTGCCTTCGATAAGAGTGTTCGAAAATATCCGGATCCGAGAATCCGATCCAATAATCTGAATCCGAAATAACTGAAAATTCAAATTTGGATTCGTATACTGATTTTGAAAATTTATCCGAAAACTTTTAAAATATAGTTTGTTATTTTGTTAGATGTTAAACAATTTTTATTTTAGGTTGGAACTTGTAATGTATGCTAAGACTTTGTCAATTCCTGTTGGTTTTTTATTATTTTTCAAACAATATATATCTAATTATTGCAAAAAAAAAATTAGATATCCAAATTGCTATCTATATCCGTATCCGAAAAGTAAATTTTGATATCCGAATTCGAATATCTGATTTTAAACGCTCCTAGCCTATGAGACATAGCAACAACCGTGGGAATTCAATTCATTTGGGCACGCTACATAGGGGTGTTCATCGAATCGAATCGAGTCGAATTCGAGTTAATCGAATCGAATAAGTTGAATTTTGAAATTTTCAAACTGGATTCGAATTCGATTCAAATTCAAAAAAGATAAATCGAATTCGAAACTTTCAAACAGGATTCGAATTTGATTCGTATTCGAAAAAAAGTTCGAATTTGCATATATTCGATTCGTATTTAATATAAAAAAATAATCGAATAACATTTTCAAAATTCATTCGACAAATCAAATTTCAAAATGCTCAAAATATATAAAAAAACGTAACATATGAAATATTATAAGTTTCAAATAAGTTTAAAGGTATCAATTAGACTTTAACATTTTAGATTATTTATTTTCAAAACTTTTAATTCTTAATTTCTTATATGCATATTACTAAATTAATATACAAAATAAATAAATTTATGTGTGTTATTTGTAATTCGAATTTCGAATCGAAAATCACAAATTCGCAATTCGATTCGAATTCGACATTTAGAACTCGAATCGAATTCGAATTTGAAAATTCGAATCGAATTTCAAATAAGTAATTTTCAACTTGAATCGAATTTCGAGTTTTTCAAATCCGATTCGAATATTGAACACCCGTAACGCTACATACAAAAATTTACCTTCAGAAGAATCCATTTACACCATTGAAATACATCAATATGTTATACACCAGATTCGAACACTAAACCTCAAAAGGAGCATAACCATTAACTCTGGTGGCTTTTCATTGGGAAATCATCCTTAATGAAGTTGAGGTTATTTAATTTTTAACATATCGTTCGACTACTTTTAGGATTGGATGTTAAAATAATAGGTTCTCTACAAAAATTAATAGCTCTAATCAATAACACAATTTTATAGATCATCTTAGCACTTGGTATCTCGAGCCTTGAGGTGTTTTAATTTTGTTAAAGTATAGTTCTATTTGAATAAATGGTTGTGCCAAAGATTACAACAATTTCAAAATATAATAAAATTGCATTAGGCTTTCAGATTATTAAAATAATTTGAAAATATTCATACTGCATTAAGGCAAATTCACTACTATACTAAAAAATTTTATGACAACTTACTTTAAAAGGACAAACACAACATAGTAAAAAGATTTTATTATGTCTAAAGATACACTTCGACTATTTTCAAAACATGAAAGGGAAGAATCTGTCCAGATTGTTTAGAGGTAAGAAGATAAAACAAGCTTCATGTTCAGCTATTTGAAACTATAAAAGCATTGAATACAACTATAAAGAGGCTCCATGTTATCAGGTACATTTCGATTCGTACGCGCCAGCAAACACAAAACCAAGACTACTGCTTACCAATCTATCAATAAGTTATTGGTGGTATTCATTTAAAAAGATGACTGCTTCTTCATAAGACCTCACAAACAAATAACAACAGCTTCCTGCTCCCCCATAATTTGTTAACCGCTAACTAAAATCATGTAGATGATTGTCCGCGAAATTGTTCCCAATTTCCAATTACGCGTAATTAGATAACAGACCCAATTCCTGGAACAAATCATCTCGATATTTAAAGGTTTCATTTTCATTATAAACCGTAAGATCTGGCTTATCAAGCAGCAGCAATGATTCTATGTAGGTAGAAACATAAAACGAGAGAAACGATCTATCAATCCCAAGATCAACAAAGTCTTTTGAGTAGGGCTCATAAACGTTAAGTTCTGAAAGATTAGAAGCATTGACAACTTCAAATATAGGTTCACCACTATTCCTAAATCCACGTATACATGCTGCATATGTGCCAGTGTCAATAGTGAATAGCTTTGTAAACGATCTTGAAACACCATCCTCCTTCATCATCCATACAACAAGAACTTTCACACTGTGATCGGTTTCAAGCACAATAAGAGACTCCCTTAGCTTGGAAATTAACAACATTTGATTAGGGAGTGCTAAACTATCTGGGAGGTTTACTTCTCTAAACTCTTCACTTGTCGTATCAAATGACATAATCACATTACAAGTACTGCTAGATCCAGGTTCCACATCAGTAGCTAGCCAATAAGGATGTCCATCTACAACTACCGAATAATGAGAAAATCTAACTGATTTACGAGGGAGATTGCCATACGGACGTCTCCAAACCCCTGAGCTTAACGTAAAAACCTCAACTTGGCAAGGGATGCTACTTATACTTTCTCTATAAATCGGCCGGAGCTTATCATGACAAGTAATTTTGATGATCTTAGGGTCAGTAGTCTCACGACAAACCCCAAACCCTAAAACAGTATCAAATAACCCATATCCTACATCAGGCACAACAACAGCAACAGCTTTTCTAATCGAAAGATTCCAAACAACAGCAATGCTCCTTACAGGGTTGTGATCCACACGGCCCGTGAGATCATGACGCACGTACAAACATAACAAACCATGAGAGCTGCCGATTATGCTAGAAGGTTCAAGCATGTTAACCAATAAGTGAACAGTCACGGGAACTCTTTGTTGGGGGAAAGTATCATCATCAACAATTGAAACATACTTTCGCTGAATATTATTAACTGACTCGACATCATACCTTACAAGTAGATGTTGCTGTTGGGAGTGATAATGAGCGATGAAATGAGAGCTATCGATGAGAGACTTCCATGCTTTGGAGACGGATCTGAATCGGATCAATGATTTGACAGGAAGTCTTTTGATGATTTCAATCTGGATTTCGAAAAGAATGTTGTCTGACATCTTGATTTTAATATCAAATGATTTCTAGGGTTTACGACGAAGGGATGACAGAGAACTTTAAGTTTTGGGGATCTATTTTGATTTCTTAGGAAGTGTTAGAAATTAAATCAACTTTGTTGGGATTTACAATTGGCAGGATGTTTGTAATATTTTTGCAGAACTGTTTTAACGTATTTTTAAAAGAATTATTCTTAATATTTTGTTTAGAATTAACTTTACATGAATTACAAAGGAACCTAAATACTGCTCTAATATTTTTTTTCCCTCTCTGATGCTGGCCGCGCCTTCGTCATGTGTCTTTAAGAAAACGAAATAATATTAGATAGAGAGGGGCTGAGGGCGGAGATTCAGTGGTGTTGTCGGGAGTTGTCGTCTCTAACGTTCTCCCATGGCGGCGACGGCGGTGACCTTAGTTTGTCTCTTTGGTGTTTTCCCATTGTGGCGATTTCATTGAATTTAGTCTGTATTCAATAGACAACAGAAACTTAGAGAGAGAGAGAGATAGAGAGGAGATCTGGAAGCCTTGCCCGGAGTACCGTCTCTAGATTTCTCCACGACGGCGACCATAACTCTCTCCCCGATCTATTTTTCTTATCTCACAATTTGGGTTTTTCTTTTCTTTTTGTGCTTGTTTGGTCGATAATAATGGATGGTTGTTCATTTGAGAGATGTTGAGATCTGTAGTTTGATTCTAATGTGTGTGTTATTTCGTGTGTGTTCGTGGGTCTATCATGTTGACCCTATTTTCATGTGGTATGTTGTTCTAGTTATCGTATGTTTAGAAGATCTCTTGCGATTCATGTTAACTCAACGATGGTGAACTGTTATTTATACGAGATGTGTTTGGATTTATGGTGTGGCTATCATGTGTGTTTTATTATGCAATTGTTGTTCGGTCAATGGTTTTGAGCCTCCGCTCATATGAGACGTTCAATCTTTGATATGTTGCTCATTACTTTAAGCCCAAATTTGTTTTGGGTGCTTAATTGGGTCGATGATGGTGAGTCTACGTCTAATCAAGATGTTGTTGTGGTTGTCATCTAATTCTAGTCATGATCGTTTGTAATTCATGTAAGCTTGATAATGATGGATGACTATTCATCTTAGACGTGTCATTAGGTTGATAATGTTGTGCATGTGCTAATTTAAGACGTTGCAAAGGATGTCACATGGTGTTGATTTGTTTAGTTGATGATGTTGACTCTCTACTCATCAAAGACGTTGTTTAGTCTATGATTTGATGTGATTACTTGAAGACCTAATTTATTTTAGGTCCTTGATCTAGTTGATGATAATGAGCGTATACTTAAGTGAGAGTTGTTGAGGTTGTCATCTGATTCTAGGTAGTATTGTTCATGATCTTTTTAATTTAAGCTAGGTAAGTAGTGAACGGTTGTTCGTTTGAGACATGTTATTGGGTCGATTATTTTAAGCCTATGCTTATCTAAGACGTTGTAGAGTTTGTCATGCTGATTACTTTAAACCCTAATCTATTTTAAGGCTTTAATTTGTTTGTTAATGGTGAGTTTATGCTCATCTGAGACGTTCTTAAATATGCCATGTGATGTTGCTTGGTTCAAACCCTAATATAGTTGTAGCTTTGATTGGCAGTTGATGGTAGGGTTGTTCAAAGCGCTCGCCGCTCGCTCGACCATCGTTCGGATTTTGCTCGAAAAATGTTAGTTTGAACTTCTGCTCGGTTGTAAACGAGCCGATCAGCTCGGATCAGTTTGTAAACAAGCCAAGCATGAGCAAAGGTCTACTCGGCTCGGTTCGGCTTTGAATTATTTTTTATTATATATATATATATATATATATATATATATATATATATATATATATATATATATATATATATATATATATATATATATATATATATATATATATATATATATATATATATATATATATATATATGCCACTCATTCTTTTTTATAATTTTTTAATTGATTAATTATTAATAGGGCCATTATAGTAATTTAGCAAATCCAATCCCCAAATCATGGGTTGCCGGTAACCGTTCCCATTTGAATTCACAAGCAGACGATCAATATGCAAGTTCGTTGCCTTATTTTTTAAATGGATTCAAAATTCCAATTTGGTATCATGTTGTATGATCTATGTAAACTCGATGATTGAAGGCAAGGTAAGTTTCACAATTTTTCTTCTTGTCGGATTTCGTAGAAGCAATACAAGAACATACTAATTTACACCGTGTAGTTGTTGAATCTAATGTATTGGTTGCAAACCGTGATATTATGCATCTTTAATATTGCAACTGTTTTATTGCAACTATAATATTTGTACAAAGAGTGTTAACTTATCCTCAGGGCATTAAGTTATATTAAATATCACACTCATGTATATATGTCAACAAACGTCGACACAATTTAATGTGTTGTTATTCTCTATTGTTTTGGTAGAGTATACATTTTTAGTGTTTACATTACCATGTTGGCATAGTTGTGTTATGAATGTCCTCAATACTAGAAACTGTGTAGTTGTTAAATTGAGGATGAAGGCAAATTTAATCATATCTATGAATTGAAGCAAATACAATTATGAACATACGTGAATATGCATATATGAAATTATATGTAATTATGCATATATGCACCTATGCATATATGTATATGCATTTTTCCATGTTTCTACTGAGTTTTAGTATGCATTAATGAACGTATAAATATATATATATATATATATATATATATATATATATATATATATATATATATATATATATATATATATATATATATATATATATAATGTATACATGGCCCACTATACATAAATATATAATTATATGTATGCATACTAGATCATTCAAACTAATAAAAATATATAACATTAATAATAATTTTGCCCACCGCTCCCTATAAAAGTGCTCAAGCTCCGCCACTAGTTTCAAATATTGTTAAATGAGTAAATCTCATATTATATAACTATTGAAACGTGAGATGTCTAAACGAACGTTTAATATTTTTAAATTTTGTGTAATAATATTAAATAGTGTTGGGTTATACAAACACTCATTTATGTTATTGAGACACCCTATTGTCTCTATCTCTCTCTATGTATCTACATGTATGCATAGAAAGATGTAGAGAGGATAAAATAAATTAGGTGTATCAATAACGTACCCTTATTAATAATAACAACAACAATAATAATATAATAAGGGGTATGTTATAGATACACACTATCTATTTCATCCTCTCTATCTCTCTCTATATATACATATAGATACATGAAGAGAGATAGAAACAATAGGGTGTCTAAATAACAAAAAAAAGTATTTGTATAACACAACCCTTTAATAATAATGCATGATGGTGTGTGTAAAAGAGTGTGTTAGTAATAATTAAATCTTCATATGAAGATTTCAAAAGAACAAAGTAAACCAATGTTTGTATGTCGTTAAAAACATCAACATATAAGTTATTTGCTGTGACAACCCTAGGTTTAGAATTTTATACACTAGTACATTTAATTATTTAACTACACCTAGGCTAACTTGTATATATTTTTATACATACATGTGTGATATACGTATGCATGCTCTTGTTTTACTTACATATATATATTATTTGTCCATGTGAATATATATATGATGTACGTATGCATGCATACATGCATGCACAACCTTTTATGTATGCATGTATCCATATTCCTAACATTGTGATATCAAATGATATATGATCAAGATACACCAATTATACAACATCAAACAAACCCAAAACACAACTCAACCAAACATCACAAACACAAGTTAATATCAAGAGAAACTTAACATCAAAACAAACCTAAACAAATCTTCTACACTTAAAACCCCAAACCAAAGTACCCTCTAAGATTGAGAATCGGTTTATTAACCCTTAAAACACCCGACTTAAGAGAGGATTAACACCTCAAATCGGGTGGGACACCTCACCATCCATCAACCCGCCACCTAGCTCTCCAAAACACCAAGCATATGGGTATGCATGCCACCTTAAGAGTCTAGCATCCTAAGAGCAATGATGAAGCTCTTTAATGGCAACCGACTCCACCTCTTTTGCAAACTCTCGGTTGGAACACAACTTGGACACAAACCACCGCCACCTCCTCGGTTCTTCTAGATGCACCACAAAACCGCCACATAGCCATGACTAAGCAAGGCTATAATGAACACCTCACCACCTAGGACTAGTAGTAATCATGAGAACTCCCCTATATCAATCCTCGGCCGAAGCTTGCATATTCACCACCTTTCTAAACAAACACAACCACTACTACCCCTCGGTTACCACTTCCGAACACCACCACCGTAAGCCACAAACCACCCTCTCAACCCTCTCGGTCACCACCTCTTCAACCAAATACCATTATCAACTCCAACCACTAGTCACACACTCTCGGTTACTAGGCAGCAACATCCAAGCCTCGTGGAAGCATCACCTCCCGAAAGATTGTCAAGAACACCAAAACCAAGCGGACTTTAGGCCATCCTCACCTTCTTCTCATACGCTCCTTCTGTCAAAATCAAGGTTCTAACTCCTAAAACCCTACTTGATTAAGATTATGAAAACCAAACATGTGTTAAATAAACACATGTGATTAACCCTTTTGATTAAAACATTCAAGGTTCTTATAAAAACATATGCAAAATCAAACTTATTTTTCAGATTAAAAGAGAGATTTTGAGAATCTGAAATAAACAAAACAAATTTTAAAAATCAAATTTATAGCAAGAAATTATCAGCAAAAAGGGTTAAAAACCTAGTTATGGTTTGTTAAATTCGGTTCTGCATATTAACAACTATTAGTGTGGGAAAAAACATTAAAAATATATTTAGAATATTAGGAAATAAAGTTCTGTAAAATTTGGTACCATTCCTATAAATAAATTAATTTATATACAATATCTAAGAATATAAAAAGAAAACTCATATCAGAAGAACCGACCCTAGTAAATATATGGAAAAATTATATATTGACCATTACAAATTATAGAATTTACTGGAAAAATTTCGTGACCTAACTCAATATATTGTCTAAAATATGAATTTTTAATTATTCTATCAACTAAAAATCGGAAAAAATACTTAAATTATGAAATAAATTATGAGAAATTTATAGAAAATATAAGAGTAGAGATAGAACAGTCTGTGTAAAAATTAGAATTTTAAGCATGTTCTGATATTTTTAGCAAATAAGAGTAAAATAAGAAAAATTATAAAAATTGACTCTGCTATGATTTAGAACATAAGAAAATTTTGAGAAACTATAAGAATTATAAAAGTTATTCTGACAAAATTTTACTAATTTTAGAGGCCCGAAGGTATTTCTAAAGAATTATTTGAATAATATAAAAATTATAAGAAATAGCCTGAAAATAATAATAATATGAAATTTTAGTATATTATATCTAATATTAAGATATGTCCACTGTAAAAATTTCGTGATTTATACAAAAGCCTAACTTTTATAACCTAAGGTGCTAAAAATATTAAAGAAAAATACATTTTTCTAAACTATAAATATTTTCTTGTTTATAGGTTACCATTGGGAGTAAAGGTGAGATTCATAGCCCATTTTTATTTTTTTTAAAGTTTTGGGAAAAAAGCATACTGATTTACAAATTGATGCATTAATTCTGAGATTTATGTTACAACCATTAATTCGGATGTGGAACCGTTAGATAATATTGGTAGCGCTACTTAGGAAATATTTCCTGCACTAACAGAATGAGTGTTGTGATGCTATATTATCTGATCTATGAAATTATGATATGACAGATATGAATGATCTGATTGCTATGCAAGGTTTGGTTGTAAATAATGCATCAATGCTAAATGTTTATAAACCTGTGAAGCTCACCAACTTTATGTTGACTGTTTTGGGTATGCTTTTTCAGGAATTCACCATGACTAACAGCTTAATGTTCTCCTTTGATGTTTATAATGGCTGGGGAGAGGTTGTGGGGAAAGTTTGTGTAAACCTAACAGTGAACTTGTATGATCTCAATGTTTCGGTGGATGCTCACTTCCATCGTCTCTGAAGATGTTGCTGTTAGGATTTTAAGGATGTAATAGGATTATGTTATTTCAAATTTTGACTATCATGAATTAATGTAATCCTTATTTCTATATTATGAAATATGTTAAGTTATGTGATAATACTTATTGTACTTTGCTATGAGATATGTCATGTTTATGTGATACTTGGTAAAGTTGTAAATCAATGAGTTCTGAGCAAACAAGTCACACCCTAAGCATTTCACGCTTCCGCCGAGATGTGACATTTGCTCAAAATCTTATTATTTTTTCAACCTTATTTGACTTAGAAAATCCTCTACAGTCTTTTTGTTTAAATAGTTAATTATAAGTTTAGGACTAAGATAGGGGTCAGGTGAGAAATCTTAGTGAGCGGATGGAATACCCGAAGGGTATTCGGGTTTGTTACCAGAGATACGTGTTATAAACCTTGACTCATTGATGAAATATTCATAGGGTCTGGGTGAGTCACTCTTAGAAAATAAGGGTTAATCATTTTTAGAAAACAAGTGATGAGTTGGGTAATCATACCCGAAGGGTATTCGGGTTCATGACAAGAGATACGGGTTATAAACCTTGACCCATGTTGGTAAGATATGTTGGGGAATTCTCGAAAATTACTGGATAAATCTGAAGTCGTGTGATCACTTTCAGATCAAACAATTGGACTGCCTACCAATGTTTGATTGGATAAAATCAAATTGATTCTAGATTTTCGTATGGATTTTTGATTGAGCAATTTTTTTTGAGAAGATAAAGAAATCGAATTTCTTTCAGGGGATGAAAAACCGAATACGCAGGAGCGTATTTTTAGTTTTCCAGAAAACTGCTTCTTGGGGTAAATTACACCTTTAGTCCCTCAAGTTCCACGAATGCATATTTGGCCCGAAATTAAATTTCTAATGCATTTTCGATGAAGGACTTTTGTCTAAAATAAAAAATTTCCAAGCTGGAACTGGCAGCTCGACCCCAGCAAGGGGCTCTACCCCTTGGACCCCGCCAGGGGCTGCCGCCCCTTGGACCCCGCTTCTCTCGGGGACGCTGCCCCCTTGGATCCCCCGTTAGGCCCGATGACATTCAAATAAGCGTGCACTCTTATTTGAATATCATACGCAATCTCAAATTACACTAAAATATCCAACAAGATATTCATAGGGTCTTGGTGAGTCACTCTTAGAAAATAAGAGTCAGTCATTTTTAGAAAACAAGTGATGAGTTGGGTAATGATAGGTGGAGTATGTTGGAAACCATAGGATGGGTCTAAAACCTAGGTTTTACATAGATTAAAACCCAACCAATATATGATTCATAAGCAGATAAAATATTTCAAATATGGGTTTTGAAAAAACTTTTACCGGGCATATTAGACAATGCTAATTAAAGGACACAGTGAGTTTTATGTGTCATGTATTAGATAACTATTGATTGTGAGCCCTAAGAGCCGGGTTTTATAACTATTTTGGGTTGGCACGCATGTAATTATGTTATTAATTTATTCCAATCTATTTGTTATTTATGAGACATTCGTTACATGTCAATGGGTTTCAATTGAAAGAATGTTTTTAGAAGATTTTGTTGGGTGAAATGATTTTGACATGAAAAAGAAACTTTTGATACCACGGATCATGGCCCTTAGCCAAGAAATGTCTATAAACATATTTTTAAAAGGGTTTGGCAAGAGTGTCATGTGGATGATTTTGAAAATGTTTGGCACTTAGTGTGGAAAGTAAAGAGTTTTGAAAGGACTAGTTGTTGGAATTAGCAATGAAAATACAATTTCGTATAATGTCCTTGCTTGTTGTGTATATAACAAAGCTGGCAAAGTGGTTGTATATAGTTGATAAAGTTAGGCGGTAACAACTGCCTAAGGGGTGAACATGACCCATCAAAGTGTTTTGTTGGGACTTGCATATGATATCATTTGGTGTAGAGTTGTTTTATGTCATATAAATCCATTTTGAAAGATTACATGGTTACAGTGAAATGTTTTCTTAAAATTAAAAACTCACCTGCTATCATTAAATTTTTTCAGCATGCACATGGATAATTGTAGAGCCTCTAGTAGCAGGAGTTAGAAGGCGAATCTGAAGGCATCTGGGGTGGCTACCAATAAAGAAATAGACCAACATATTCTTTATACTTTGTACTATATATGGTTGTGTAAACTTTGCTTCAAGAAAATAATAGTTAAGACTATTGCTACGATATCTCTATTGATTGTGTGTTTTGTGTAAATTTGATAAGTGACATGTCTCAGGGCTAAGTCCAGATACGAATGTCTCAAAATGTTTTAGTATTGTATTTTTAACAATTTAATAGTAAAGGTTAGCTCGCATTGACATTTACCTAACATTAAGTGCAAACTGTCGCAAAGCGTAGAGATATACCCCATATAAGTTTTGTAACACGGAATAGCTTATTGCGAAGATTTAAATCTCAAGGGTTGTGTTACACAAACACCCTTTTTGTTATTTAGACACCCTAGTGTCTCTATCTATCTCTATGTATCTATATGTATGTAAAGAAAGAGATAGAAAAAATAAAATAAATAGAGTGTATCTATAACATACCCCAAATCTCAAACTTATAAAGTATCAGATCCCCTCATTTATATTTATATAATATACCTCTAATAGCATCATAAAATAAAGGCTTTTCTTAGGAGAGTTTGCCCGAGGACAATTGTCCTGACCACTAATACACTTGTATTGAGGACTTCTCCTTGGTACAAATTTTTTCTCGTGAAAACCCAAAAAATAAACAATAAAAAATTCATTAATATATCTGGTGTTAATAGCTTTATAGAGATTTGTAAGAAACACGCCAGCAGTCAAAGGAAGCGTATTAATCGTGTAGCAAATGTTTTGATAAGTATTAACAATAATCCTTTAACAATTTATAACCATATATTCTTGTTTGGATTTTCATGACATTTATGATTTATGAACTTACCACGGTGAGGAGAAAACACTTGATGCAAAGAGTCTATTGCTTTTTTCTAGAAATACATAGTTTTTTAAAAAAAATGCTGAGAAAAATTGGGTTAGAATGTGAATCTATCCATGCTTGTGCAAATGATTATGCATATTTTTTGAAGGAGAATGTCGATAAGCAAAATTGTCCGGTTTGTAAAGAGAGATGGTTTGAAGAAAACACATAGGAGAAGAAAGTACTAAAAAAAGTGTTCGAATATCACTGCAAAATATATGATTTAGCATAATACTTGATGCTCAACGGATGGTATGATGTGTCATCTGGTTGATGGGAAGGTATGAAAAGAGTTTGTTCATAGATATCCTGATTTCTCCAGTGAGCCCACGAACGTCTGTTTGGGTTTGGATGTTGATGGCTTCAACCCGTTCAGTTCCTCTCTCTTTCTTATACTATGTGGCCGGTAGTGTCAACAACACATATAATGCACCACCATGGGTATGTATGAAAGAATATTCTTTAATGTTAAAAATGTCAATACCCTATCATACCCCGGGTTTGGGTCACCCAGAATCGGGTGAACCGATCGAGATCGTTTATTATTTATATTCGAGAAGTCATTTTGAAAAATAATTTTGGTGGCAGAAATTCATTTAATAATAGTGTCACACCCCAACCTTGACGGCGGAAACGTCGAGATGTGAGGGTTAAGATTGTTCACAGCCACATAACACTATATTTAAATTGCAAATATTATTATCATAAGTATTTAAATGTAATACAACCATAAGTCACCATAAAGAAATAAGTTCAACATAACACAAACATAACATAATGTTTTATTTAATTAACTAGGTCCAAGTCCTAGTTTTATTGCAAGCTTCAAATGTCCACTTTAAACTTGGGGATTTCCTGAAACATGATGAAAATAAAGAGTCAACTAAAAATAGTTGGTGAGTTTCCAAGTTTTCATACATAATAAGATTACAAGTAGCAATTCATGTCATGGATTATAAGTTAGTAAGGTTATAGAACACATATCGTTACAACCAAACCTCGACTTGATTACAAGTATATAAGATTGACTAAGTGTATTTGGTTCCCTAGTGCACAAGCGTACGGCCCCTAGGAGTCGGCAATACCTCGACTTTAGCACCAAATAGGCTTGTCAGGCCCAAAGATCTAAGACGTCGCCAGGCTAGCAATAGTTAATGATTGTAAACAAACTATGTATCTCATATAAACACTTACAAAACACAAATAACCATGATCAAAAAGAAATAAGTAGAATTGCATGTGCATCACAAGTCTCAAACGTTTAAACGTGTATGTAATATAAGCATCATGTTTCACCCCAAATAAGTGTGAAGTTATAAAAAGGGGACAAGGAAAACTCACATGTCAAATAAGTATATAATGAGGATCAATAAGAATAATATATGTCGTTCCAAGATAACACGTCACAAGGCACCTAAATATATAAATATTACAAGATTTAGGTTAATATATGATTAACGAGTTAACGTGAACTAGGGTATTAGAATTTTGGGGATTTTTTTATAAAGTTAATAAATTCTTATAAGAACTCCATTTACGAAATTTATAGAATTTATTTTTAAGGAAATTGATCCTTTGTAAATAACTTGTGATTTTATTTATAAAGTTATATTTAAATTCTATAATTATCTTGATAAATCCATAAATATAAGGTCTAATATTAATTTGATGTCTTTAAGTATTATATATAACAACCTAATTTTTATATAAAAAATATTAAATTATTACATTTGTAAATAATTTTATATTAAAATATTACAAAGTTTTACAAGTATAAATTTCTAAGAAATAATTAGATGACTTTAAAAATATTTAGGGTTTATAAAATTCATTTTTATAATTATTATAATTTTTTTATAATTAATTTTAAGCCAAAAAGGATTAAAAAAAATTACATGAGGTGCCCGGGTTCGAACCCGTGACCTCATGTATGGGGAACATTGCCTTAACCAGTGAACCAGGCTTCCAGCCGCGGTTATAACCTGGTTTTAAATCTTAAAAACCATTGCTAATGAAAACCCCAAATTCCCATATAAACCCTAGAACCATGTTCGATCAAATTGAAGATCAATTCGAGTTTATTAGCCAAATTAATCATAGGGCTTTTGTTCATTAAGAAAAACCGAGGATGATGATGTGGTTTACTCACTTGATTGAGATCGAATCGATGCCCTTTGGTGTAGAGCAGGTCTCGGCCAAGAACCGAGTTTGATGGATATGTAAAAGATGATGGAAACCAAATTGAACTCGTGGGAAGCTTCGAATAGTGTTCTTGATGCAAAACCCCCGATCAATTGGAGTTGAAAACACTCGGAAGGTGGCTCTCGTTTAGCTTGCAGGTTTGCGACGAACAGGGTAATCGAACAAGGTGAACTCGTGGGTTTCAGGTGTAATTGATGATTGTAATCGATTAGTGATGGGTAGATGATTGTTTATGTTGATTTAATTGGATTATTATTGTGCTTTAACGTTCGAACGGCTCTAAGATTAACCCGTCGGTTATTCTTCGATTCTTCCTTGTAACCGGTCGTTTAATTGTGATTAATGAGCGCATTCAAGTTCTAAACACGTATGTGAAACGATTCAGATCAATTAGGGGTTTCGAAATCGAACGATTTGGTGTTTTAAGGGCTCGCCGGAGCCGCCGGTTCTTTGGCCGGAAACATCACCGGAAAAGCGGGGTTAAGGGGGCGGGTGGTTTGGGATTTTTATTAATTTACACATTTAGTCCCTTAGGTTTTTAGTTTTATTCATTTATGCATAAAAACTTCCTTTTAAAGTTTTAAAGTTACAAAACAACCCCCTAACTTAATTCTTGACTTGTTTACTCTTGTAATTTATTATTATTATTGTTATTATTATTATTATTATTATTATTATTATGGTTATTAATATGATTATCATTGTTAATATCGTTATTGTTATCATCTTTATTATTTAATTAACTTATAAACTTTAGGTTAAATAGGAAAATCACACATAAATAGACCACCAAGTTTCATAAATAACCATATAAGAATTAACGAAATTAACTTGTAATTAACGGAAAATATGAGATGTTACAGTCTCCCCAACTTAAAAGAATTTCGTCCCGAAATTAAAAGAAAAGAAACTATGCAAATAAGAACGGGTATTTCTTCTTCATATGCTCCTCACGTTCCCAAGTAAATTCGGCGCCACGTTTATTTTCCCAACGAACCTTGACGATTGGGGTTGTTGTGGTTCTAGTCTTCTTCATAATGCGATCCATGATTTCAACAGGTTTCTCAACAAAATGTAATGACTCGTCAATCTGAATGTCTTCCAACGGAACATACAGACTTTCGTCGGCCAAACACTTCCTCAAATTTGAGACGTGGAACACAGGATGAACTCCACTAAGGTCGGAAGGTAGTTCCAGTTTATAAGCCACTTTCCCAATCCTTTTCAGGATTTTGAAAGGCCCTACAAATCTTGGAGCCAGTTTGCCCTTCTTTCCAAAGCGAACCACACCTTTCCACGGTGAAACCTTAAGAAGAACCATCTCCCCAACTTGGAATTCCAATGGCTTACGTCGCTTGTCAGCATAACTCTTTTGTCGACTTCTCGCCACTTCAAGGTTCTTGCGAATGATAGAAACTTTATCGGTCGTCTCCTGTATAAGTTCAGGACCAGTGATGAAGTTTTCACCAATGTCGGTCCAACAGATCGGTGAACGACATTTACGACCATAAAGTGCTTCGAACGGTGCCATCTTGATACTCGAGTGGTAACTATTGTTATACGAAAATTCCGCGAGCGGTAGATGCGTATCCCAATCGCCACCAAAGTCAAGAACACAAAGGCGTAGCAAATCCTCCAAGGTTTGGATCGTTCGCTCGGTTTGACCATCAGTTTGAGGATGGTAAGCCGTGCTTAGATCTAGTTGTGTACCCAAGAGTTCTTGCATAGACGACCAAAAATGTGAAGTGAAGCGAGCATCTCGGTCGGATATGATGTGCAGAGGTACCCCATGACGACTTACAATCTCATCAACGTAAATACGAGCTAACTTTGATGTCTTGTAAGTGTCACGTATGGGTATAAAATGTGCCGACTTAGTCAATCGGTCAACAATCACCCATATGCTATCATGTCCTCGGGAGGTGCGGGGTAGCTTTGTTATGAAGTCCATGGATATGTGTTCCCACTTCCACATAGGGATCTCGGGTTGCTCAAGTAATCCACTTGGACGTTGATGTTCGGCTTTAACCTTCGTATACGTAAGACACTTGGCTACATAAGTCGCTATGTCTTTCTTCATTCCAGGCCACCAATATTGACCACGTAGGTCCATATACATCTTATCGGAGCCAGGATGAATAGAATAACGAGTTTGATGAGCCTCGTTCATGATGAAAGTACGGAGGTTATCGCAGTTTGGAACCCAAATTCGATTTGCGAAGTACATCAATCCATTGGGTTTCGTTTCCAATTGCGTTAGAAGATTATGCTCCAATTCCTCCTTCATTCTTCCTTCTCGTTGTACCATTTGTTGAGCCTCCAGGATACTAGACTCGATGTCACTATCTATTCTCAGGTTTTGTAGCAGTACGGTGGTCTCGTTGACATCAAGTCGGATCTCAGTATCGAACTCACCCAAAGTGTCAAACCATTGGCGTCGATCGCGAATTTCTTGGAATGAGATCATCTTGTTGTGAATCTTTCGACTTAGTGCATCGGCTACAACGTTTGCTTTACCAGGATGATAACGAATGTCACAATCATAATCACTAATCAACTCCACCCAACGACGTTGTCTCATATTGAGATCTTTTTGATTGAAAACGTGTTGAAGGCTTTTGTGATCGGTGTAGACTATACATTGCGTACCATACAAGTAGTGTCTCCAAATCTTCAAAGCAAAGACAACAGCACCAAGCTCAAGATCATGAGTTGTGTAGTTCACCTCGTGAACCTTCAATTGTCTCGATGCATAAGCTATGACTTTCCCTCGTTGCATGAGAACACAACCAAGGCCTTGTTTAGATGCATCACAATACACGGTGAAATCGTCGTTTCCATCGGGTAAGGTCAAGATAGGAGCATTGCACAACTTGTGCTTTAACGCTTCAAAAGCTTCTTCTTGCTCGGGACCCCACTCGAATGTTTTATTCTTTTGTGTCAAAGTAGTGAGCGGTTTCGCGATCCTCGAGAAGTTGGCAATGAATCGCCGATAATAACCAGCAAGACCAAGAAAGGAACGAACTTCGGTAGGAGTTGTAGGAACACACCAATTCTTCACAGCTTCCACCTTTGCAGGATCAACGTGAATTCCTTGGCTATTCACCACGTGTCCTAGAAATTGAACTTCCTCGAGCCAGAAATCACACTTCGAGAACTTCGCGTACAATTGCTCTTTCTTCAACAACTCAAGAACCAATCTCAAATGTAGTTCATGATCGGTGTTGGACTTTGAATAGATAAGTATGTCATCAATGAAAACGATCACAAACTTGTCTAGATACGGCTTGCATACTCGGTTCATGAGATCCATGAAGACAGCAGGAGCATTGGTTAAACCAAAAGGCATCACCATAAACTCATAGTGTCCATAACGAGTACGGAACGCGGTCTTTGGGATATCATCATCATGGACTCGTAGTTGATGATAACCAGAACGTAAGTCGATCTTCGAGAAAATGGCAGCTCCTTGAAGTTGGTCAAACAAATCATCAATACGAGGAAGAGGATAACGGTTCTTGATGGTAAGCTTGTTAAGCTCACGATAGTCGATGCACATACGAAACGTTCCATCTTTCTTCTTCACGAACAGAACAGGTGCACCCCAAGGCGAAGAACTTGGACGGATGAAGCCCTTCTCGGATAACTCTTGAAGTTGACTAGAGAGTTCTTGCATTTCCGATGGTGCAAGTCGATATGGTGACTTAGCCACGGGGTTTGCTCCCGGTATCAAGTCAATTTTAAACTCGACTTCACGCACGGGAGGTAAACCACTAAGGTCATCGGGAAATACTTCAGGAAAGTCTCGTACGATAGGGACATCCTTAAGTTCTTTCCCTTTGACTTTCGTGTTGACCACGTAAGCCAAGAAGGCCATATACTTCTTGCTTAAGCACTTTCGGGCTTGAGTGCAAGACATGAGTTTAAGCCCTTTGGAAGATTTCTCACCGAACACTTTCAAAGTATCTCCAGAGGGTAATGGTATGCGAATGCACTTCTCGAAACAAATGATCTCGGCATGGTGTTTGGCTAACCAATCCATACCAATGATGACGTCGAAACTTCCAAGTTTCATAGGGATAAGATCGATAAGAAAATCATGCGTGTCAAGGCTTAAGATGCAATCACGAATAACGATGTCAACGGTGATCGGTTCTCCATCGGCGACTTCAACGGTAAGAGGTCTTTCTAGTTTCGTATGTGGCTTAGCAAGTATGGATTCAAACTCTAACGAAACAAAGCTCTTATCGGCTCCAGAATCAAATAGGACATAGGCATAAGTTTTATTAATAAGGAACATACCTGTTCAATTTTAAAGGTATTTAACGACATAGATAACACATGAAATGAATTAGGTCACAAAAGTTAAAGGTAAGTGAACATACCATTCACCACATCGTTGTTTGCTTGTGCTTGATTCGCGTTGATGTTGAAAGCACGACCACGGGCTTGTGGAACATTACCCACAAGACGGGGGCATTGTGGGCGAAAATGACCAGGTTCCCCACAGTTGTAGCAAACACGATTTGTGACCACGGCGGCGTTGTTGTTAGGTGCACGGTGACAAGTTGCCACCAAGTGACCATATTTACCGCATAATGTACAGATACGGCATGGTTGATTTCCCGGGTGATGGTACCTACAAATGTTGCACATAGGCTGAGGACCAGCATAAGCCCTAGCCCCAGGCACTTGTGCCACAGGTGCAGCCGCAGGTACAAGTTGTCTTTGGGGTTGTTTGGGTGCAGCCACAGCATAATTGCGCGCCGGTGTGAACTTGCGCTTCTTGTTGTTGTTGTTGTTGTAAGACGGTTCAGCTTTTGTTTCTTTAACGGCCTCGGTAGCCGTCTTCTCTACTTTCTTTGCACCCTTCACAGACATGGTGCCCGCTCGTATATGGTTCTCGGTGAGTTGAGCGGTGATAGTAATGGCTTCTTCTAAAGTTGTGGGTCGGCTACCCACCACAGCATCTTGAATTTGGGGTGGTACACCCTTAATGAACTTCTCGATGTTGCGGGGGACAGTGTCGACCATGTGAGGCAGCAATAAACTCAACTCATGATGCCTAGTTGAGTAGGCCAAATGATCACCATCATTTTGCTTCAAGTTCCAGAATTCTTCCTCCAACTTTTGCAACTCACTTCGTGGGCAGAACTTCGCGATGGCGATGTTCTTGAACTCCTCCCAGGTAAGTGCTTGCACAGCTTCAGGTCCACGGTTTCTCTTCTCGCTATTCCACCAGGTAAGTGCTCTTTGTTGGAGCACACCTTGAGTGCCTCGGGACACTCACAATTGATAAAGGTATTCTCCATGCTTTCGAACCACTCAAGAAGACCAGTGGCTCCTTCCTTGCCACTAAAACTAGTGGGCTTGCAAGAACTAAAGTGTTTGAAGGTGCAAGTTCGATTGTTCCCGTTTTGGTTGTTCCCATTTTGGTTGTTGCTGTTCTCTCCATGACCATTACCATTGTTGCTACCATTGGTCAGTAAGGTGCTATTAAGTTCAGCAACCATGGTCGGGATGACAGCAGCCATTTGACGAGCAATCATGGCGGCTAGTTTACGATCGGAGCTTCCACGCTTTCCATGATGACGAGACATGCTGGAATATACAAAATGAGTTAGATACGAGAGTTGGAATAACAAGGGTCATAGTTCAACAAGGATAAGGCAATAGTTGTAAGGCACATGGAATGGTTCCATTTGGTAACGCATTACCATTTGAAAACGTTGACACGTCAAGGTAAGTTGACCCACTTGCCTTAGAAATTTGTGTATGTTGACCATAGTTTATCACTCATCCCAGAAATCCCCAGGTAAGCATAACTAGTCCCGTAGGATTTATGCGATATGCTTGCCTTAGCCCGAGGGCCTTTTGCCAGGAAATCCAGAATACGGGTGTCTATGTGTCACACAAATATCATAGGTTCATGAAATCAAAACCTTGATGAGATTTTACATAGATTAGACATAAGTCTAAGGATCCAAGTCATAAGCATAAGTATACAATTCCACGTGTCGACGAGAATAAGATTAAGAAGTTTCATTTTTCGGGGAGAGTCAAAGTGTCAAAAGGTAAGTTTAGGGAGACGAGTAACTAAGTTTAAACAATTACAAGGCAAACCTATGCTAAGGCATCAAGTTGCACATAAGTAAAGTATAGCATTATGTAGCATGTAACAATATATATATTACCAAGAATATAAATATTATTCTAAGAGGTTCATGCATAAGCTATAGTCTAGGTCACCATTTCTAATAACCTAAATCCCTATAGTTATGGGCTCTGATACCAATCTGTCACACCCCAACCTTGACGGCGGAAACGTCGAGATGTGAGGGTTAAGATTGTTCACAGCCACATAACGCTATATTTAGATTGCAAATATTATTATCATAAGTATTTAAATGTAATACAACCATAAGTCACCATAAAGAAATAAGTTCAACATAACACAAACATAACATAATGTTTTATTTAATTAACTAGGTCCAAGTCTTAGTTTTATTGCAAGCTTCAAATGTCCACTTTAAACTTGGGGATTTCCTGAAACATGATGAAAATAAAGAGTCAACTAAAAATAGTTGGTGAGTTTCCAAGTTTTCATACATAATAAGATTACAAGTAGCAATTCATGTCATGGATTATAAGTTAGTAAGGTTATAGAACACATATCGTTACAACCAAACCTCGACTTGATTACAAGTATATAAGATTGGCTAAGTGTATTTGGTTCCCTAGTGCACAAGCGTACGGCCCCTAGGAGTCGGCAATACCTCGACTTTAGCACCAAATAGGCTTGTCAGGCCCAAAGATCTAAGACGTCGCCAGGCTAGCAATAGTTAATGATTGTAAACAAACTATTTATCTCATATAAACACTTACAAAACACAAATAACCATGATCAAAAAGAAATAAGTAGAATTGCATGTGCATCACAAGTCTCAAACGTTTAAACGTGTATGTAATATAAGCATCATGTTTCACCCCAAATAAGTGTGAAATTATAAAAAGGGGACAAGGAAAACTCACATGTCAAATAAGTATATAATGAGGATCAATAAGAATAATATATGTCGTTCCAAGATAACACGTCACAAGGCACCTAAATATATAAATATTACAAGATTTAGGTTAATATATGATTAACGAGTTAACGTGAACTAGGGTATTAGAATTTTGGGGATTTTTTATAAAGTTAATAAATTCTTATAAGAACACCATTTACGAAATTTATAGAATTTATTTTTAAGGAAATTGATCCTTTGTAAATAACTTGTGATTTTATTTATAAAGTTATATTTAAATTCTATAATTATCTTGATAAATCCATAAATATAAGGTCTAATATTAATTTGATGTCTTTAAGTATTATATATAACAACCTAATTTTTATATAAAAAAATATTAAATTATTACATTTGTAAATAATTTTATATTAAAATATTACAAAGTTTTACAAGTATAAATTTCTAAGAAATAATTAGATGACTTTAAAAATATTTAGGGTTTATAAAATTCATTTTTATAATTATTATAATTTTTTTTATAATTAATTTTAAGCCAAAAAGGCTTAAAAAAAATTACATGAGGTGCCCGGGTTCGAACCCGTGACCTCATGTATGGGGAACATTGTCTTAACCAGTGAACCAGGCTTCCAGCCGCGGTTATAACCTGGTTTTAAATCTTAAAAACCATTGCTAATGAAAACCCCAAATTCCCATATAAACCCTAGAACCATGTTCGATCAAATTGAAGATCAATTCGAGTTTATTAGCCAAATTAATCATAGGGCTTTTGTTCATTAAGAAAAACCGAGGATGATGATGTGGTTTACTCACTTGATTGAGATCGAATCGATGCCCTTTGGTGTAGAGCAGGTCTCGGCCAAGAACCGAGTTTGATGGATATGTAAAAGATGATGGAAACCAAATTGATCTCGTGGGAAGCTTCGAATAGTGTTCTTGATGCAAAACCCCCGATCAATTGGAGTTGAAAACACTCGGAAGGTGGCTCTCGTTTAGCTTGCAGGTTTGCGACGAACAGGGTAATCGAACAAGGTGAACTCGTGGGTTTCAGGTGTAATTGATGATTGTAATCGATTAGTGATGGGTAGATGATTGTTTATGTTGATTTAATTGGATTATTATTGTGCTTTAACGTTCGAACGGCTCTAAGATTAACCCGTCGGTTATTCTTCGATTCTTCCTTGTAACCGGTCGTTTAATTGTGATTAATGAGCGCATTCAAGTTCTAAACACGTATGTGAAACGATTCAGATCAATTAGGGGTTTCGAAATCGAACGATTTGGTGTTTTAAGGGCTCGCCGGAGCCGCCGGTTCTTTGGCCGGGAACATCACCGGAAAAGCGGGGTTAAGGGGGCGGGTGGTTAGGGATTTTTATTAATTTACACATTTAGTCCCTTAGGTTTTTAGTTTTATTCATTTATGCATAAAAACTTCCTTTTAAAGTTTTAAAGTTACAAAACAACCCCCTAACTTAATTCTTGACTTGTTTACTCTTGTAATTTATTATTATTATTGTTATTATTATTATTATTATTATTATTATGGTTATTAATATGATTATCATTGTTAATATCGTTATTGTTATCATCTTTATTATTTAATTAACTTATAAACTTTAGGTTAAATAGGAAAATCACACATAAATAGACCACCAAGTTTCATAAATAACCATATAAGAATTAACGAAATAACTTGTAATTAACGGAAAATATGAGATGTTACAAATAGTTTCATAATATTATCCAGAATTCAAGTTAATTCTCAAAACTTAATCGTTTATTGACTTATAAGATTGTTTTACAAAATCATATCTATATTTACAAGCCATAAGATTTTCATCCTAAAGATACGTCCATCTCAGCTCTTATCTAGTAATTTTCAACATTTGACACTAGATACACTTACAAAGTTGATATGTAGCATGGTCTAGTATCATTCTCAAAATTCAATCATTTTTTACTTGGAAAAGATTTAAAAATTCAATATCAACGATAATGCGGGTGAATAGCGTTTATTAGACCCAAACCATTACCAGCCATGCTTAGACATAGTACCCTTTACAGGGTTCTATATGTCACATTGTGCATCATTTTCGATCAGACCACACATACAATCATAATTTGATCACATGCGTTAATAAGTTAACTATTACTCGTGCCATTTCACCACTCTCGTCTTGTTTTTCACGAGTGATGTAGTATGTTGTGAGTTTATGATGACATCTCTTGCAGCCCATGTAACACCACCCAACCTCTTTGCAAATAGCCTTTATTGTTGCAAGAACAATAACATACTTAACCTATTGCAAGAAGTTTATTTAATAACATTTTCAATAGACGCTTATATACATGTATGGTAGCATTACTAAATAAACATTACAACATAAAAAAGTACCTTAGTTATCTCACATAATTCAGCAACAAAAGAAAAAGTAGTCTGGGAGAGATACTGGTCATCCGGGGAAAGTAAAACCGATGAACCAAGTGGACGATGAGATGAAAACCGATGAACCAAGTGGACGATGAGATGAAAATGGATTACCAGCTGCCTTCTGAAGCAAGCTATACCAAAAATTAATAAATAAATAAACATGTCAATAGACAATATAAAGGTAGATTAACATATATAGGACATAAAATTGAAAAGGTGATTGACGGATATGTTTCTTTGTATTTAGTGATATCATCGATATCACTATTGATAAAAACTCTAGTCACATCATTTCCAAAGGAATTCGAAATATAAGCGTTATATTTTAAAATATATAAGAAATGTGATAAGTTAGAAAAAGAAATAGTGAAAAGGCATGTGTAAAGAAAATAAGTATATGAATTAATTAGAAAAAGAGATAAATAAAAATGACTAACCGTTAAAGATATTGACTTTTCCAAACTGAACAATGACTATTATATGATCCTCATTGGGATGATATACGACATACTTTGCGACTTGGTTTGCACATTGACCCCATAGATTCACGAAAATGTTAAGCTCCTAATGTATTTAAATTAAATAAAGAGAAAATTGCAAAAATAGTCCCCGTGGTTTGATCATATTGCAAGTTTGGTCCCCAGATTTTAAAAATTACAAATTTAGTCCAAGCATTTAGAAGTTTGTTGCAAATTTAGTCCTCACCGTTATTGTCCGTTAGTTTTTAACGATCTGGGGACTAAATATACAATATGATCAAACCATAGGGACTAATTGTGCAATTTGAAAAAAAATGAAAATAAAAAAAATTGAAAATCAAATAAAATTTCTTTAAAATCAAACATATTAAATTCAAATAAACATCAATAATAAATTTCAATAATCTTTTAAAAAATAATATAAAGGTTAAAAAATCAAATCAAATTCAAAACTAAAAAAAAGTAAAAACAAAACGTATGTAAAAAGATAAAGCGAAAAGTATTGAAAAAGAAGTATGTGATTATAGTAAAAAATTAAATAAAAACCAAATAAAAATTAAAAATACAATCAAATAAATATTTATAAAATTCAAAATAAATATTGAAAAAATCATATTAAAGTTAAAAAATAAAAAAAGCGGTTCGATTTTTTTTGTTTTTTGGATTTATAATTTCACAAGGTTTTTGTATTCTTCGATTTAAACATGACATATGAACTTTTAAATTTTAATTTTTTAATTTTTATATGATTTTTTAGTTTTTTTTTAATTTTTTGCAAAAATTACGCAATTGGTCCCTATGGTTTGACCATAATGTATATTTAGTCCCCAGATCGTTAAAAACTAACGGACACTAATGGTGGGGACTAAATTTACAACAACTTTCAAATGTTTGGACTAAATTTATAATTTTTAAAATCTGGGGACTAAACTTGCAATATGATCAAACCATAGGGAGTATTTTTGTAATTTTCTCTTAAATAAATTAAAAAGTAAGTAACAAATGTTGAATACTAATAAAGACAAGGTAGAATCAAGTAAATATGTAACAATACGATGTTTTAAACATGATAACTCTAGATCTTCGATCTCCATCGTTAGTTTCATATCTCCTTTTCATCCTTCATACTTGGATTCTGATTCTTTATAAACCTCATAACGTGACCAATAACATCTACGGAAATTAAAAAGAATGAGCAAAAATAAATAAGTGCATAATGTAAGAGTACAGAATGAAAAGGGAAATAGTGAGACAGAAATACCAATTGCTATGGTCTCTGAAATCAGTTGCTCACGGATACTTAAAAATAGAAAGAAAGAAAAACCAAACAAAGGTTCACTAAGTCAATGCACTTGAAAACATAAGTTTTTCCATCAAACACACTTTGTTTGGATTGTCAACATATATGTACTTTGAGTTGTCGAAGCCAAGACTTGGTTTTTTAAAATAATAAACATGCATTTTCATCAAAATACCTTTTAAAATTTGATAAACTATTTCTTTAAGACATTAGCTTTTTTAGTGAATAAACATGCATTTTCATCAAAATACCTTTTAAAATTTGATAAACCATTTCTTTAAGACATTAGCCTGGATCCTATTACCCTGTTGATTAATATAGAAAAATTGTAAAATGAAGAATATATAAATGAATGTGAACAAAAGACCTGAGGATGTATACGAATGTTACATGTTCATCTATGAGAACCATCTCAATAGAATAATCGTCTTTTGGTAGGTAAGCGCCATAAACGAACAATTCTAACCTTAAGAATATAGTCATCCTTGCAAACGTCAAGTTCATTTAGCATGATGGATCCAAATCGTTCCTCATTTGTGTGTTTGTATAGATGAGGTAAATTGTATCAGACCATTGATGTTTATATAATACGGTTACAAGTCATATAAATGAAAGATTATGATGTCAAGAATGAAATTAATTAAATGGAAAACGTTATTTTAGTAATAAAATGTTAACTGTAGTTTTTTAATTGTAATTTAATTATTATTTGTTAACATAGTTAAATAACTAGATTTATTTTAGAAGTTTTAAAAGATGTCAAATAATTCAAATATTAAATGTAATTGATATTAGTTAATAGTTTCTAAATTATTAGATTAATGTTATAATAGGAAATAAGATTTAGAGATGATTTTAGAAGTCAACAATTTAATATCGGTTATAATACACATACTGATATTAGTTTAAGAAGGAAAGTGTTACTTGTTAAATAATACATATTACCAAAAATATAAATAATGTAATAAATTTAAAATTTTATTAAAAGTAAATCTTTATTATCAAGAAAATATGATAAAATCATTTATTTTAAGAAGTAAACTATTTAATATATATTATAATAAGTTTTTTTATTATATAAAAAGTTTCCGAAGGAAATTCAAAGTTTATATACGGTAATTGAGTAAATTATTTAATTATATAGGGATTTTCGAGCAACAATTACGGAAATTGAGAAATAATTATGATCTTTTAATTTTAAACCATTTAAAAACTTTCTATATATATAAAAAATAAAATATTCCTTCAAAAGAACAATTAAAGAAAATATTCCGCGTTAGCATTTTCAAAAGTACGATATATTTAAATCAAGAAAACCACGGTATCAAAGTATACGTGTCTCATTGTATAAAAACAACACGTGACATAAAACTAAAATGAAAGATACACATACCTGCAATTAATTCTTGAAACCCTTGAACAATTTCATGATTCAATTTCTGATGGAGACCATGAATCCAGTACCATTCTTCGAGGGCCACATTGTCTTGTCATCAACCCAATCCTTTTACACGTAACAAAATTTGAAACTATCAGCTGAAAGAAATATACAACCAATATAACATACTGATGTTAACGACATAATCATATATAGTGCAGAAAAGCATTATGTAATCGATCAAACATAGAATATAAGAACAATTTGCAGAAAACCCTAAAGTAATAGAGCAAAAACAGTGGTTAATCGAAGAGCAATATAGTATACAGATGTTAAAAACATTCATATACACCAAATTTAATATAATTTCATCGATTTGAGATTTGATTCGACAACATATAGTGCAGAAAAACATTATGTAATCGATCAAACATACAAAATAAGAACAATTTGCAGAAAACCCTAAAGTAATAGAGCCAAAACAGTGGTTAATTGAAGAGCAATGTAGTATACTGATGTTAAAAACATTCATATACACCAATTTACTATGATTTCATCGATTTGATTCGACGGAGGAAAACAGAAAATTGAAAAAGATAAAAAGAACATGTAGTTTGTCGCTATAAAACAACAATGTGAGAGAGGATGAGTATAACAAACCGAAGGATGAACGGCCTTGGATCTCGGCTTGGATTGGAGAAGCAACTTGCGATGGATGTTGTGGGTGTGATGGAAGTGGCAGAGAAAACCCTAAGAGAAGGAACGATTATGAGAGATTTATTTGGTTTTGAAATCGAGTTACTGGTTTAATCATTAAAAAACAGGTTGACCCACATGATTTGTCTAGAATGAAGGAGAGCGCGACATGTAGCAATGTATAGGTGGCCGCATAGGTGGACAGGATAGTATGCTGTCATGTGTACCCATAGGTAGTCTTTTATTAGATGTTAGAGCATTCACAACTCATTCCTCATCGTAATACTTATAATTACACTAAAAACATCTATTTATTTCTTTCTTCTTTTAATTAAATAATTTTTTTCATACTTTTATCATTACCTTTTATCTGTCATCCACTCACAACCACTTTCAAAAACATTAAAAAGTTTATGGGGTTATACCTTGATTGCCCTAATATGAGGAATAACGGTACAACCAATAATTTTTTTTTCTTCACTAACAACCATTCACAACAGTTTACAACCATCCATGTAATATATGACACCCACACATAAGGATGAGCAGATAACCAATTTAACCGAACCATAACCGAATTAACAGCATTAACCAAATCAATTTAACCGAACTGAACAATTAACCGACGGCTCGATTAAGGCATAACCGATTAACTGTACATTGCGGTTTGGTTTTGGTTTTAATGTGCAAATTAACAGCATTAACCGCATCAAACTGAATGTCATTAATGTATAATAAATTTACAATACTCCTCATTGTTTTACTAAAATTTCATATATTCATCATTTTAATTCTCATTTATAAAAATATATTTACATAGTGGATTTCGTTATGTATTGAAGAAACATCATAAACAAGCACAAGCAATGCAAAATGCATGCACACATTGTTGTATGTACACACCGACTTCGGTTTCGGTTTTGGCAAGACCTTAACAAACCATATCATGCACACCCTTATAAAATCGGTCCAAACTTAGCCAACAAATAATTAATTACTTAATATTATCATTTAAAAGCATATGTTAAATATATTGGTCAATTAACCGAAATTAACCATAACCGGTGGTTAACCGAAGAGTGGTTAACTGAAGTTTTGGTTGCGGTTATGGTTAAAAAAGGGTATTAACCAAACTCACAGTTTCGGTTTCAAAAATTGTATTAACCGCACTGAACCGCACCGAACCGAACCGCACCGTGTACACCCCTAATGGCACACCTAAAAATAAAGAACCATGGTGAGAATGCTCTTTTAAGATTATTCATCTTCCCCTGATCAAATATTGTACAACAAACTACCGAATGTCTATCACTTGAATCGTCTTTCATAATTTGTATTCAGCCCCAAGATTTCACTTTAGTCGTAAACCCTAGAAATTAAAATTCAAAATCAAGATGTCAGACCACATACCTTTTGAAATTCAAGTTGAAATAATCAAAAGGCTTCCTGTCAGATCCTTGCTTCAGTTCCGATTGGTCTCCAAAGCATGGAGGTCTCTGATCGATACCTCTGATTTCATTGCTCATTATCATATCCACACAAAGCTGTAGAATCTACTTGTAAGTTATGATGATGGTTGTGAGCAAAAATATGTTTCAATTGTTGATGATGATACTTTCCCACAACATAGAGTTTCAGTGCATGTTCACTTAGGTTGCGTTTGGTTGGAATGAATGGAATGAAATGGAATGGAATTGAGAAACTAGCATAATTTTCAAGTAAAATTGTATTTGAGTGAGCAATTAAAAGTAAACCCAATGGAATGTTTCACCTCAAATTCCCTTGGTTGTGAGATTTCAAAATCCTTCCATATAGAGAGGAAATTTGAAATCCCACAACCAAGGGAATTTGAGGTGAAACATTCCCTTGGGTTTTACATTTCATTACCCACTCAAACATAATTTTACTTGAAAATTATACTAGTTTCTCAATTCCATTCCATTTCATTCCATTCCTTCCAACCAAACGCATCCTTATTGGCTAAGCTATCATAGTCGGCACCTCTCATGGCTTGTTGTGTTTGTATTCGCCTTATCTCTATTGTGTGGATCGAAGGGGCATTGCTGTTCTTTGGAATGTTTCTATCAGAAAAGCAGTTGCTGTTGTTGTTCCAAATATGAAACAAGGGGTATATGACACTGTTATAGGTTTTGGGGTTTGTTCTGAGACTTCTGACCCTAAGATCGTCAAGATTATTTGTCTTTATAAAAAGGGGTCGATCGATAGAGAAAGTAAAAGTAGCATCCCTTGTCAAGTTGAGGTTTTTACATTAAGCACAAGGGTTTGGAGACCTCCGTATAGCAGCAATCTACATCGTAATTCAATTAGCTTTTCCTATTGTTCAGAAGTATTCGATTTAGATGGACTTCTTTATTGGCTTGCTGATGATGTGGAACCTGGATTGAAGTCTTGTAATCTGATCATGTCATTTGATTCGACAAGTGAAGAATTTAGAGAAGTAAAACTCCCAGATAGTTTAGCACACCCTGGTCAAAGTTTGATGATTTCTAAGTTGAGGGAGTCTCTTATTGTGCTTGAGTTTGATGAGGATGGGATAGATCTTGTTGTATGGATGATGAAAGATGGGGTTCAAAAATCATTTGCAAAGCTATTCACTATTAACAGAAGCACGTATGCAATATCACATTTTTATATATTTAGGAATAGTGGTGAACCTATATTTGAAGTTTCCGAAGATTGATAGGATTTTAGAACAAGTAAGAACAAACTGAAGAAAACAAAAATGATTCACTGAATTCAATAGCTCAAAAGTAGGGTTACAATGGAGAAAATGAAGATAACACAAAAGATCCAGGGATTACCCTCTCTCCATGCACACAATGGCAGGAGCCTGTAAAAGTAAATAACAAACCTAGACATGCTACTAACACCATTATTCCCCCTACTAATACCCAAAGACCCTAAAACAAGTTAGCCACTATTACTATTTACTCCCTTGCCCCTCCTAGAATACACATGTAACACCTTACGCTTTTCTTTATCAATTATCCGATTGATGCACCCATCATTACTCGCGCCTTCAAAAAAAGTCTTGTCCTCAAGAATTTGATCCCTGAATTGGTTTTTAATCCATGCCGCTTCTTCCCAAGTCGCCTCTTTGGAAGGTTGGCCCTGCCAATGAATCAACCATTGCTCAGTTTGTTGCGAATCAGTACCCAATAAACGTTTGTCTAGAATGGCTGTAGGAATCAAGGAATCTTTGGCAGCCATGTCCAAATCTGCGGGTAACGTAGAAATAACATTCCTGGTCACCGACATAAAGAAATGTGAAAAACGGGGTGAATTCTAGAAGTTGGAGGAAGTTGTAATTTGTAATCCACTGGCCCCACCTTTTCAATAATCCGAAAATGACCGAAAAATTTAGCAGCCAATTTTTGGTGGATCCTGCTCTTAACCGAAGACTGCCGATACGGTTTGAGCTTCACATAAACCCACTCACCCATTGAAAACTTAACTTCATGACGCTTTTTATCTGCTTCCAACTTCATGGTACTTTGAGCATTTGCTAAATGAATTTTGAGTTGTTTCAATGCTTCGTCCCTATCCTGAAGCTCTTGTGTGACAGTCCACCCGAATTTCACCCGCCATAAACTGAAAAACCGATGGAGGACGGCGGCCGTACACAGTTTCAAACGGGGTGGTTCCTATGGATACGTGGAAGGTAGAATTATACCAGAACTCAGCCCATGGAATCCACGTAGCCTAGGATTTAGGCTGATCAACGGCAAAGCATCGTAAATACGCCTCGAGACAACAGTTGATAACTTCTGTTTGGCCGTCCGATTCCGGATGATATGTTGAGCTCAAGTGAAGAGACGTCCCCATGGAGCAAAAAATCTCTTGCCAGAACGTACTAATAAACAATGGATCACGATCACTAACAATCGATTTGGGTATCCCATGATGACGAATCACTTCTTTGACAAAAATTTCCGCAACAGATTTCGCAGTGTAAGGGTGTTTTAAAAGAATAAAATGGGCGTATTTGGACAGCCAATCCACTACCACAAAAATGACATTATAGCCGTGGGACATGGGAAGACCCGCAATAAAATCCATTGAAATATCCTCCCAAATTGCTTCCGGAATTCACAGTGGTTGCACCAAGACCGTAGGGCTAACGGAGCTCGCCTTACAACATTGGCAGACCTTACATTCACGAATGAATTGTATAACCGAAGCTGTCATGCCTACCCAATGCAAATTTTCAGCCAATCGCCTATATGTTCGATAAAATACGGAATGTCCGCCCATGGCGGTGGTGTGGAATTCATTGAGTAAAGCCGTCAGAAATTTTGAGGTTTGAGAGATAACCAACTGGTTTTGATAGAATATAATGCCATTTCGAATTGAGTACCCCGGGTATTTAGCCGGATTTGTCAAATATTTACGTGTCAGTTGCTGAATAGCAGCATCCTCTTTGGCCTCCGCAAGCAGGACAGGGCATCTGCAGCCCTATTCTCTCACCCTGGTTTATATAAAATATCGAAATCGTACCCAAGTAGCTTAGCAACCCAACTTTGTTGATTAGGGGTGGTCACCCGTAGCAAAAATTTCAAACTCCTCTGATTCGTATAAACTATGAAGCGAGTACCTAACAGGTAAGGACGCCAATGTTGCACAGCTAAAACCAATGCCTTAATTTCTCGTTCGTAAGCCGACTTTGCCAAATTCCGGTCGCTCAACGTCTTGCTAAAGTATGCAATGGGTTTGCGATTCTACATTAAAACTGCTCCAATGCCCCTGCCTGACGCATCACACTCCACAATAAAGGTTGCTGAAAATTGGGTAAGCTAACACAAAACGGTACTCAGTGCATGCTTCAGATTCTCAAAAGCCTGATGGGCGAGAGAACTCCAAAGGAAAGCATCCTTTTTGGTTAGGTCGGTAAGGGGCCGGGCAATGCTCTCATAATTCTGCAGAAACTTTCGGTAGTAGCCTGTTAAACCCAAAAATCCCCGAAGACCTTTCAGTTAATTTGGAACCGGCCATTCCATAACCGCAGCCACCTTCTTTGGATCCATCGAAACTCCATCTCCATTAATGATATGACCCAAGTATTCAATAGAAGATAAACCAAAAGAGCATTTTTGGTGATTAGCCTTAAAATGATTGTCTTGGAGGATCTTCAAAACTAACGCGACATCATGCAAACGTGTTTCCCAAGACCGATTGTACACAAGAATGTCGTCAAAGAAAATAACGACCTTATGGCGTAAAAGGTGACGGAATATAGCATTCATAGTTGCCTGAAAAGTGGTAGGGGCGTTCATCAAACCGAAAGGCATCACTAAATATTCATAGGGGTGTTCAAAGCAGGATATCTGAAATTTCGGATATCCGAAAATTTCGGATAGTGGAAATCACTATTCGAATCCGTATCCGAAATTTCGGATACAGATTCGGATATCCGAAATTCATTTTTTATTTTTTATTTTTTACTTTTACAATAATTAAACATATAATATTATAAAAATAACATAAAAAACCAACTCATATCATAAAAGTCATAATATACACTAAAAAATCTCAACCTAAAGTAAAAATATATCTAAAATTCAAAAAAATAAAAAAAATATTTTTTAGTTTTCGGATAATCGGATATCAGAATGTCCGAAACTTTTGAAAATCACTATCCGAATCCGAATCTGAATTTTCGGATACCCGAAAATTCGGATATTTCGGATTCGGATTTTCGGATCGGATTCTCGGATTCAGATATTTTTGAACACCCCTAAATATTCATAGTGGTCGTCGTGCGTACGAAAGGCCGTTTTCTCAATGCTTGACCGGACTCATTCGAATCTGATTGTATCCTGCTTTCAGGTCTAATTTAGTGAAAAAAGTTGCTCTACTATAATTCATCTAGCAGCTCATCCACTACCGGAATAGGGAACTTATCCGGGACCGTGGCGTTATTGAGCGCGCGGTAATCCACACACATTCGCCAGGAAGCATTTTCTTGTGCACAAGTATCACCAGACTTGAATAAGCGCTTTTACTAGGACGTATCAACCCTATTTCCAACAAGTCTCGAACCTGACGCTCAATTTCAGCCTTTTGAACATGAGGGTAGCGATATGGTCGTACACAAATCGGGACATCAGTAGTAAGGGTGATGGTGTGATCGTGGGATCTTGATGGGGGCAGGGAAGTATGATTTTGAAAAACAATTGGATATTGATCAAGGGTGTGGGTTAAAGCTGCCTGTTGGGTTGTTGATAATTGAGAATTAAATGGAAGAGAATCACCTGTGTGAGGAGATTCCGAAAGAGATAATTGTGGAGAATCACTTAGCAATGATAACCATTGATGTAAGGCTGCTGGAGAAGGTTGATTCATACAAACTCCGTGTAACTAAACTAATTGGCCCTTAAATTTAAGCTTCAACCAAGCATTTTGCCAATCGTGCACCACCTCCCCCAATGATTGTAACCAATCAATACCTAAAATAAAGTCCAGACCTCTAGTGTCCATGATCAAAGCATTGACATGAAATGAACAAGGTCCAATGGTGATAAGGATATCATAACATTGTTGCGAAACAAACACCACATGTCCATCGCCCAAAGTAATGTTAATGCCACCAAAAGTTGAACACGACAATCCCAAAGCATCTACTAAATGTCTGGAAACAAAATTGTGAGTGGCACGACTGTCAACCAAAATATAGATTGAAATACCTTGTAACGCCCCTTCTAACTTCAAGGTTGTAGCACCCCCATAAGCGGCCAATGCCCCTTCAAAAGCCAAAGACATACACGCGCCCACCTCTGAACCTTCCGGTGTGGCCTCCTCCACCACAAAATCGGCAACCAGAGCTCAAGAATCTCCCCCACCAGGGTCATATTCATCCTCTCCCAGAAGTAAGACCCGTACGCCCCTAGGGGCATTTGTGAGCCGGACCATATTGTTGGCCATAACGAAAACATAAACCCTTCTTGCGACGATCCTCCCACTCCGATCGAGATAACGAACGTACTCCTCGATCACGAAGAAACAAGGTAGAAGTCTCTGGAGAAGAAGAAGACCCTGATTTTGGAACAACTGATGAACGAGGTAAGTCTACACGACTACCGGGCCCCCGATCAAAACCCTATGGTTAGCCTAAACCCTGGGCTCACTACGACCCAAATTGTGAAGCCCATCCACCTGAGAAAAAGTGGAAGGCCCAGTATGGTGAAGGTATCGAAAACGAGAAGCGGAGCCGGAGCCCCCATTCGGCCGAAGCATCTCCGAAACATCCTTCGCTGTATACATCGCTTCTAATAATGTCTGAGGGCGATGTAAACGGACCCATTTCTTTGTTTCCTCTTGTAATCCCGCGACAAAATACCCTAATGATTGTGAATCAGGTAAATGAGGTACCAAGGATAGTAGATATTCAAAATCATCGGTGTAGTCATAGATAGAATCACCCTGTTGAATCATCGCCAATTGCTCATATGGGTTATGAATTGACAAACCACTGAAACGTTTCAACAATTCGGATTGAAATTTAACCCAAGAGATAGAATCGTGGACCTGTGTAAGGATGGTAAACCAATGTTGAGCAACCCCTACCATGCTCAACTGAGCTAATCGGAGACGAACCTCGTCTGGAGTCTTGTTGAGATCGAAATAGAGGACCGCCTTTTGAATCCAACCCTGAGGATCGAACCCGCTAAACTCCGGTAGCTTCACTTTCTTTACTGCCCACGATAGAACCGTCGTAGTATCTCCCTCAGATCCTGGTTTAGATTTGAGATTGGAAAACACCTCCTCGTGACTGAGACCGGAACCTCCCAGACCCGGTGGCGAACGTTTATCCTGTTGTTTCATCCAACCCAAAACAACCTTAAGAAACTCACTGGATTCTCCATGTTCGATTTCCAGTACTTGTAAGGAGGTTTTAATCTCAGAAACATCGGATTGCAATTGCTTAATCTGAGCCTCTTGCGCATCTAATCGGGTATTGGTACGTGTTTCCGTGGGAGAACGATGAAAAACAGGGAGCAGGTCTATGGCAGGTCGGACCAATGATAGGGTTTTAGAACAAGTAAGAACAAATTGAAGAAAACCAAGATGATTCACTGAATTCAATAGCTTAAAAGTAGGGTTACAATGGAGAAAAGAAAGATAACACAAAATATTCAGGGACTACCCTCTCTCCATGCACACAATGGCAGGAGCCTGTAAAAGTAAATAACAAACCTAGACATGCTACTAACGCCATTATTCCCCCTACTAATACCCAAAGACCCCAAAACAAGTTAGCCACTATTACTATTTACTCCCTTGCCCCTCCTAGAATACACATGTAACACCTCAGGCTTTTCTTTGTCAATTATTCGATTGATGCACCTATCAAAGATTATCAACGATCACAACTTGTTGTTTATGAGCCTTATTCAAAACACCTTGATAATCATCGGATTTATGGATTGGATAATTCATTTTCTGTTTCTCACTACATAGAAACACTGCTGCTGCTTGATAAGTCAGATCTTACAATTTATATTGAAAATGAAACCTTTAAATATCGAGATGATTTGTTTCAGGAACTGAATCTGTTATCTAATTAAGCACAAGTCTTTTGTTCCATTTCTCCTTTTCGTAGGTGAAATTGGAAACAATTACACAGATAACCTTTTCACTAGATCGGTTTACAAAATTTGGGGAGCAAGAAGCTGATGTTACCTTCTTGTGAGGTCTTATGATGAAGCCGTCACCTACATGAATCCCTATCACTTATTGATAGATTGGTAACTTGTAATGGTTTTTTAAGTGTTGGTGTGTACGAATCAATACATACCTGATAACTTGTATCCTTAGTATGTATGGTTAGAAACACCAACAATCTAGTTGTATCAAATACTATTGTAGTTCTAAATAGCCAAATATGAAGCTGGTTTTGTCTTTTTACATGTTAAAAGTCTGTACAGATTCTTTTTTTCACTGCCATGTTTGTCGAATATTAGAATGAGATAAATGTGTCCGTCCCCTATCCTTTCTTTTTGAACGCTCAAACCGTCTCGGTGCAACCTTTTTGGTTAAGGTTTTCCAGTTGAATATAGACCGGTGTAATCGGTTGGTATGCTTTTTAAAACATATTTGAAAATGGTCGGAGTGTATTTTTCCTTTATTATCATTATCTTGTAACTTTAGACATGTTCTCATCTCTAAGTGTATAGTAGTGTTTTGTCCTATAAATTTTCAACAAGTTGTCATAGAATCAGCATAAATGAAATGAATTAATATTCTGAAGACATGTTGGAAACTAAATTATACTCGAGTACGTTTGTAAATTGTTCAATTGTATATGGTTTTTTAATGGTGAATACACACACTCTCTATTTTATTCATACTTTATAAAATCATCACAGCACTTTACAAAATTTGAATAAACAACCTTTGGTTCAAATCATCTATAAGACTGGATGTAGTGGTGCCCCTAGAGGGCGTCAAATTTGCTGATGTGGATACAATTGAGGTGTTAAATTCACTACGTCCTAGTTAACGTGTGGGGCTCCAAACTCATGTTTAGCCAAACCCTTAATGGACAATAAAAGAGATGAATGAATTCATTTTTCTCACTTTTAACAATTATTAACTAAATAGGCCTTTAAACCCACTACACTTGATTTAAAAGGATTTTAATATATTCATATTTGCATAGGTGACATTGCAATTAAATAAACCACAACACATAGTATAATGTTGTTTAGAAGAAAAGCTGTTGCTGCTGATAAAAAGAATTTGCTGCTGAATTTTCAAGTTCCAACAGAAAATTTGCATATGTTCTTGCAGACTTTGAGGAATGCAATAATGATACAAAGATAGTAGGAGCAGATATGAACTTGTTCAGTTAAAGAACATTGGTGCTGAGAGAATAATTTTGAAACTAAATAAAAATGAGGGTATTTAGCTGTTTGTTTGGTTCTTTCTAGAAGTTGGTTATAAGGAAAGAAAATAAAGAATTGAAGGTGGATGAGTCAATAACAATTGATGAGTTTGCTGCTAAGTTGAATGGAGTACAATTGAAATGCAAGAGTATAGGAGAAACACTTGAGGCTAAGAAAAAATATTCTGTGTTTGGGTCAATTGGATGAAATAGGTTATAAGATTGAGATAGCTAATTCTGTTTTGATGCTTTCTGATCAGACCGGAAGCTAGAACAGAATGTACAAGATTAAACTTCAGGTATGTTCTAACTTCTAATCCCAACAGCCTTCAAGATGAAAAAGAAAGAAAGTCCAGATCCGAATGTAAAGAAAGCTCAAGCTATTGTAAGTTCAGTGATGAAGAAGAAACTGGATGTGAGAGTAAGCGGTCGAAAGATTGGATCAGAAGCCTAGTTGGTAGTCACAGGTCGAATGTAGATTGCTTTGGAGAAAATGGAAGAAATCATGAGCTTTTGGAACATGAAAGTAAGATAGGAACAAGCTGGAAGAAAAATAATCTGTCAAAGGAGCAAGAGATGCAAGAAGTGATTAGCAATAATGAAGTGCAGGTGAAGAAAGAAAAGAAGATTGCGAGTAAGATGGATTTGGAAGGAAAAAATGAAGAGTATGAAGAAGCAGTTAAGCAAGTTTGTTATGCACAACTGAAGAGAAGGTATAAAGCCAAGAAGAATACATTTCAATAACAGGGGTGATGTATGAATGAAGGACTAATCTTGAAATTAAATAAATATTATGTTCTATAGTTGTTTTGTTTGGTTCTTTTTAGAAATTGGTCATGAAGAAAGAAAATAAAGAAAAGAAACAAATGATTTGACAGATCATAGCTTTCTAAGTTAGTTTAACTTCTTTTTCATGTTGTTTAGATTCTAAATAGATTAGAACTTTCATTGTCATTTGTATCCCAGTTCTTGGTTGATTAATAGAAGAAAAGAGTCGGCTTGTTCTACTATTCGTTGTGTTCTTGAGTTGATGGTTTTGCCGTCTGGGCCAACAGTTGCAAACAAAAAATTTAAAGAAACTAGGACATAACAAACAGCAAGAAATGGGCAATATACTTTAGCCGTAGGTTCTTAAATACTGCAGATGATATTCCAATCAGTTGTTACTATTGTTGCTGCAATACTGTTTAAAAGTTGGTGCTGAACCTCGACTTTGAAATCACAAAACTTGTTGTAAAAGAGAAAATCCGCTGCTAAAGTTCTAATGTGAAAAGGTCAGTTATTGTAGTTGCTGAAATGGATCAAGGTTGCTTAAAACATCAAATTAGTAACGAAGAAGTATACAACACAGGCTAGCTTTAACAATTAAGGCCATCGTTCTTATTTTTCAGCAATCTTTCATTTTAGTCCGTTGCATCATCAGCTGAACGATCGTTTCTTATTTCCATTGATCTTTATTTTCGATCAGCCGCAAGCCTACAACTTACAGGTCATCTGCATCATCAGTAGCTACATCAGCTCTGCTTTTAATAGCTGCTCGATTAATGGCCACTGCAGCAGCAAGCAAATTGATTAGCCATGTTTATTGTTCAACAATACAAACTAATCAGTTTCATTGATCCGTATCAAAGTCATCAAGAGCAAACGAGCAGTCGCATGATTCAATTTCTACTTTGTCAATTAATAAATAAAATGTAGTTGATGAAACAATCTCTCAACAAAATGTTGAGGAATAAGAACTTTTGGTCTGACTTCATATTAAATATTGCATATGAGCAATAATCAGTATAGATATTCGGGTGGGTGGGTTGGGTTGACTTGTACTTTATTAATGCACATACTAGTTGAAACTGGGAAATCTTTTTTTAAACTAAATTACATAAATTGTCTTTTAGTATAAAAAGATCATTTTACCTTTACATGAGGAGCACACGTACATGTTTAACTTTAAACATAGACGGTTGTTAGTGGAAAGGACGAAAATTATTACAATATACAAACATAAAGTACAATTTCTGTTATTTTTTTAGTTTAAGGACAATTTCTATCGCAGGATAACCTTCAATACATTAACTTTTTAGGTTTGTTGAGAACATTGTCAATTCCAAAGAGAGTCTTATCAACAAGGACTCACCACACCCATTTTGTGGCTTAAAAACTTTGGATATCACGACAGACATTGAGTAATAAGCACTTTGTTTTATGTGAATTAATAGACATCCACAGCTGTTGATCAAGGCACTCAAAATAGGACCAAAAGTGACAATCAAAGTAGCAATATACGAGCCAAATAATACTACTTGGTGTCGTTTGCCGTCACATTTGTTTTTAAATTAGCTTTTAATCTACTTCTATGGACTATACTCACAGGTACAGTTTACAGGATTTAAAACCTCAACCTTTTATATATAGAGAATACATCTTACCATCTAACTGCCACATAAAGTTTCACTTGCAAGATAGCAAAAAAGGAAACAAAATAGTAATTAACAGACATTCAGATCTCAGAAGTATATATTATAGGCTTATCCTTGTATATATACATATACCCCTTCATCTGTATAAATCAAGTTGATTTGTTAATCGATTGGAAGTGACTTTCGATAAAACAAAACCGTCACCTATCGAAACCTAAGTAGTTTCTCCACCGCTAATCGAGTCGACCTCAATTTCAAACCACTTGAAACGCAGCAGTTGTGTGTCCTACCAGCAGCTTTCTGGTGGTTTCGCAACAACAACAAAAAGTGGAAAAGGAACGATGGGAAATATATTATTTTGTATATAAATATTATACTTATGTGTATATTAATTAACATTTGTTTATTTATTAAATAAAAAAGAGGTGATAAAATAACAACTATAATCATTATTTATTTTTTTAATATAATGACAGTCTGATCATTTCACACCAAATTAACAGAAAAAATTAACAATCATCTATTAAAGAAACCAATGATGTTACATTTTTATAAAAAGGTTGAGACCATAACTATAATTTCTTAAATTTTAGGATCATAGATGTTACAATATGTATTATATGTAACTAGCCAACAGACCCACACATTGCGGTGGGCTCTTGTGATCAATAGCCGACCAAATAAGTTCTACTCATAATTAGAGATGATCATATATAAAAGTTTTATGATAGGACACCGACATGGGCTGCGTGAAACACTTGAGATTGAAAATGGCGACAATTTAATCATTAACATTATCTTCAAAGATTATGAGCCTGATGAAATCTTATCTTCAAAGATTATGAGAGTCACCAACGGATATTCTGTCGCCAATAGCATCAACTGTTCCTTCGTTGATCTATCGGGGATAACCGATTATCAACGACACCTCTTAAAATATAATTTTCATTTGTATTGGAATCTGAAAGTCAATTTTGGATTCATCTATATGTTCTTGTCATAGTATTTTATTACAAGACTCATCAATACTAAGGATTATTATTTTTAATCTCCTTCCTCTTTATCATCTTTCGGTATTATTATCTTTCAAGCATTTGACGTTTTGACCTCAATAATGATTCTAATATATTAATAGGACAACTATTAATCCACTCTTATAAACCATCTATAACTGCACCTTGTAAGATTTAAACACTCGATCTTCTGGACTGAGGAAATATACCTTAACACGATATGTCTCCATAGCGACAATAATGATTCTCATTTAACATATACTCTTAATATATGAATATAAATCATTATGAATATATATCATATATAACGGGCGGCCAAATTTTCATTTTATATATAAAACTTTGGACAACACACAAACACAAAGTTAGATTAAAAACTCAAAAGTAAATTATTCCAAACCAATATCTTATTTAACTGTTATAGAAAGCCGTATGAGTCCATTAATAACAACGTACACAGATACCAGAATCCAAAACAAGTATCTAAATTATGATTAACTAATGAGTATCTTAATGTGTCCATTACCTGTTGACAATGGAACAACATTTTGGAACATTTTCTTTGTTTTTTGTCAAACCATTTAACATAATTGACCATTAAAACGGCCGGCACATGTTCACTTCTTTCCCTTAAAAAACTTTTAATTTACAAGACAACATTGTTGTCATATGTATGTACGTGTGTATGTCTCTATATATATATGCATGCTTGTGTGTATTGTAAGTAAACAGTGAAGGAAACGACTCAGTTTTCTAGTAGTGATCAGATAAAGAGGAGACTAGAGGAGTTTTATTAGTATGGAGGATCCTAAGAGACTTGAAGAAGGGTCCCATCATGCTCCGATCACGGCTAGTGAGAAACACGAAGCTACGGTGATGGAGCTAAGAGTGGATGAAAACAAAATGACAATGAAAGAACACGAGGAACCGAATGGTGGTGAAAACCTGATTTTGTTGAAGAAAAAGAGTAAGAGGGTCGCGACTTTGGATGCGTTTCGAGGTCTAACCATAGTAGTAAGTTGAACATGTTGTAGGGTTATGGTTTTTAATATCCATATTAGTTAGTATATAGTAAGCATAACTTTTTAAGAGTACCATTTTTATAGTTAGGATTGAGTGATAAAAATATGTGAAGAAATGACATTTTGTTTGAATTATGCCAGCTAATGATATTAGTAGATGATGCTGGAGGCGTATACGAGCGAATAGATCATTCACCATGGAACGGGTGTACCTTGGCTGATTTCGTGATGCCGTTCTTTCTCTTCATCGTTGGTGTCGCGATTGCCCTTGCTCTCAAGGTACAACTATTTACAATACTTGTCGTCCCTCGATCATGTTACCTTTTAACAAATTGTCTCCTTTATAGAGGGTTCCGAATATGAAGTACGCGGTGAGAAAGATTATCATAAGAACATTGAAGTTGTTGTTTTGGGGAATTTTATTGCAAGGTAATCATCCTGTTAAAAAGGGTATTTTAGTCATTTTACATCATACTCATATGAGAATACAACTGTATTTCTCCAGGGGGCTACTCTCATGCACCTGATGATTTGGATTACGGAGTAGACATGAAGAAAATTAGATGGTTTGGCATCCTGCAGGTGAGTTCCATCGGGTAACACACTTTTGAGCGCGTGTGATGAGCCTGAGTCACTCTTAGTGTATATATATATACACATAAAACACGAGAATCAGATACTGGATAACACTTTGTAGTCACTTGGCATTGGTACCCAACCCTTTGGTCCACATACATGACCAACTAACGATAACATCGTCTTCTTTCGCAGAGAATAGCATTAGTGTACATGATTGTAGCTCTAATAGAAACTTTCACAACAAAGCTTAGACCAACAGTCATAGAGCCCGGTCATTTCTCGATCTTCTCAGCTTATAGATGGCAATGGTAACTCTTAACATACTCCACATTTCATCTAATGTCATCAACTTTTTCTTAAGGTGTTTTTGTATCTTGGGTTTGAAATTAGGCTTGGAGGGTTCATCGCGTTTCTTATTTACATGATCACAACCTTCACTCTTTATGTACCCGATTGGAGTTTTACGATACACCATGAACATAAATCAGAGACTTTCACGGTAAGATTGGAGTAAATATATATAATTTGTGGAAAAAAATTCAAAAAATAAAGGCAAAACATGTTTTTATTTAAAAGCTAATGCTTGTTTATGTTGTTTAATTAGGTTAAGTGTGGTATGAGAGGGCATCTTGGTCCTGCTTGTAACGCGGTTGGCTATGTTGATAGACAAGTTTGGGGTATCAATCATCTTTACAATCAACCTGTATGGATTAGATTAAAGGTTTGTTCTTTATATATTGATCAAGACAAACACTTAAGACTCCTTATTAATTAAATACTTGAGTATCTTTCATCCTTCGGTAATTACCAACATGAAAATTTTTTTAAATAATAATAACTGATTGATTACCAACAACAATTCAGGCAAGAATCTACTGATTTTGTCGCATATTGGCGGAAATCATTACCAACTGAACCTGTCGGGAAAACGTGTCCTAGAATTTTTGAAAGAAGAACCCACACAGACCTTTAGTGTGTTTATTAGGGTGGGGGTGCTCTCACCACACTATGTACCCACCAATTAAATTTTATCATGTCACATCACATCACAAACTCAAATGTAATGATGGTGGTGTTGTCACATCATGCCACACCACACACACAACCTTACGACAAGTTCTTTCCATAAAAGATGAAAAATCGAGGTGTGGGGGTCGGTGGTGGTGTTGCCGCGCAACATAGGGGACCGTTGCGCCCTCGCAGTGGGTGCACTCCTCCCACTCTTAGTTACCGATGGCTCTACGCCCCCCCCCCCCCCCCCTCCACGAAAAAAAATACAAAAACCTAATTTTATTATATTTTTGTGTAATTAGATGGTAACTACGATTTGGATGACATGTTGTTGGTGATCCCCTTGGTATATATGGCCATTGATGATCGCTAGCTAACTTCCGTTGGTAAACTGTCACAAACAAAATTATCCACGTCTATTTTTCCGACAGATGAGTTTCATTGGTAACGGGATTATTACCAGCAATGATCCCAACGGAAACAGCCGTTGGTGATAGTTATTTGTTTAGTACCGGCTATCTTTAGAAAATTAATGGTTACTTTGATTTACAATTCACATACTTTTGGGATTTTTAATATAATCGTAGGCTTGCACCCTTAGTTCTCCCGAATCGGGTCCTCTCCGTCCAGATGCCCCTAGTTGGTGCCGGGCTCCATTCGAACCAGAAGGCCTATTAAGGTACACACAAAAAGAAGAAAACAAAAAAAGTTCTTAAAATTATGATTGTAGAAAAATGACACTAATAATTGGAAGACTTTGTTTTACAGTTCAATCTCAGCAATTCTATCTGGTGTGATTGGCATTCATTATGGACATGTGTTAATCCACTTCAAGGGGCATGCAGAGAGGCTGAAACAATGGGTCTCAATGGGGATTGCATTGTTGATTATTGCAATTGTTCTTCATTTTACTGATGGTATACATATATTATTAAGTTTTAAGAACCCTAATTATTTGATCTCTTCTCTATTAGTTCTAACGTTATATGCATGTTTGTTTTACGTAGCAATTCCTATAAACAAGCAGCTATATAGTTTTAGCTATGTTTGTTTCACTGCTGGAGCTGCCGGAATAGTATTCTCGGCCTTTTACGTACTGGTAAGCTGTATTATTAAAGATTTAAACATGCTCTTGTGCATATAGATTTTTTGGTTGAGGTCGCATTGGATTAGGTTCTTTTTATTATTTTTCTGAATAACACGCTAAATATCATTAAGAATCTATATTAATTATCAAGAAAATAATCTTATTGATTTAATAAAAATGATTTTAAAACGTTGTAAGCATAAAGATACACTTTGGTCGACTTATAAAGAATCAACATTATTTATAAAAAAAAGAATCTTATCAGTTTAATAAAATGATTTAAAAGTTATAGGCATTAAAAAATACACTTTGGCCGACTTTTAACTCGTTTGTTGTGTTACGTGGGAATAGTATAAACTAAGTAGACCCTCTTTTTCTCCTCCTTTCCACATGCTTCTTATGGATCCCTTTAAATTGCATGTTTTATTCATATCTTAACTTATAAAATAAACAATATCAAACTCATGCATTTCTTTCTTATCCTTTTTCTTGCAAAACTATACCCAACGTAGATCATATTTACAAACCAAACTAGTGCGTTCATTTGGGTTGAAATGGTCACCTCCAATAGATCAACCATTGTAACTCGTAAAACATGTTTTTCAATTGGTCGTACCGACATATCGAATGCATATTTTGTAATTCTGACTTGTGGGTTTGTTTCAATAAATCACACAGATTGACGTATGGGGAAAACGAACTCCGTTTTTGCTCTTTGAATGGATTGGAATGAACGCAATGTTGGTTTTCGTACTAGGAGCACAAGGCATTTTGGCAGGGTTCGTTAACGGATGGTATTACGAGAAACCTGATAATAATCTGGTAACATAATCATCTAAAAATTGATTTTTATTACCTAACAATAATTTTTCGCACCTAACTTAAGACATATTATCATTCTTTTTCAGGTAAACTGGATACAAGATCATGTTTTCATCGACGTCTGGAACTCTGAAAGAGTTGGGTCACTTTTATATGTAATATTTGCTGAGATTACGTTCTGGGGAGTGCTTTCGGGGATATTGCACAAACTTGGTATATATTGGAAGCTTTAAAAACCAAGTTATACTTGAAAAAATTGTGAATTGAGATATTTGTGCTTTGTAAAAATTTGAAAGTCACCTAATGTATTAGAAAATTAGTCTTTCTACCTTTCTTTCACTCCACATGTTGAATCTAGGCTCACTTAAGTAATTGTCTGCCAAAATATGTGACATGATAGATAACATGAAACAATACTTTACCAAAATCTACACATCAATATGTTGTTAATTTAGTTTTATCAATAATTTTAGTTTTATTGGATTAAATTGTTGAACTGATAAATTGTATTAGTATCTAAATGAGTTAGATGATGCAGGAGTACGGGTTCGTTTACACTAATACAATTAGTTGTGTATATGAATAAATAAGTTGGACTTGTTTTGGTGGACTTCATTTATTAATATTGGGCTGTGCGGCCATATTATATGTTGGCTATTAGGCTTATATATCCGTGGGTTTAGAATATACTAATGAGGCCCAATTGATTAATGAATATAAATTTTGATCCATGAAATCCAACGTTGAATACATATATACATTCATACATATGAAAATACTATGTTAGTACCCCGTGTATTAAATGGGTTGAATAAATAAAATATTAAATAATTATTAATAAAAATTAATGAATTATAAAACGATATTTTTAAAAAAGTCTCTATATATGTAATAAGAAAAGAATTAAATAATATCATTTATAATAAATATGTTATTTATTAGGAGAGAGAATCAAAAAAATAGAACTTAGTAGCTCTAAAATTATGACAAGTGGCATACACAAAACTTTTTTTTATTAGTATTAATAGATTCAGATCAAAAAGAAAAAGAAAAGGAAAGAGAAGTGTATGGTTTTCCTCTCGCGCAAATCAAAAGTTTGATTCTCTAAAAAATCTCAGTTTTGAATCCGACAAAACAATTGAGAGTACGATCAATTGGTTTAGTTTGATAGTGCTTTTCTAAGTTTTATCCAAGTATCAATTCGAGGATTTCTAATCTGTTCGGTGGGTTCAACAATCACTCCTCGGTTTCAAATCGCTTGGTTCAAAAGAATAGGCTTCTGTTATTAATCGCAAGAATTCAAAGGTTTTGTTCACCCGATTCCAAAACAATCTATATAATCTAAAGACTCTTACAACTATCAAAACTATTTAGAACCAAAATCTAATAACAATTATGGATCTAGACAAATTTAGATCTAAAACACTATTTACTCCTTTCAATTCTGTGTGAGAGAATCGAGCTTATGTACTTGAATTGAATCAGAGAATAGAAACCAAAAATATGAGAGACGGAGAAAGAGATATGTACATTATAGAGAGCTAAGTTTTTGAATGATAAATATGTTGATTAATTAGTTTGTGTCTGTTGAATGAGAACAGCCTCTTAAATAGACAAGCAAACCCAACAGAAATATAAAAGAAGGTTAAGCCATACACACACTCTATTCCTAGTCATACTCCGCCTTTCAAAAAATAGTTTTAACATTTGTCATATTTATCCTGGTCAAAATTTATTTAAAAAAGGCTTTTTTCTAAGAAAAGTTTTAAAAACACTTTTTATATAACGATATAAAAACATATTTAAAAATAATAAAAAGTTCTATAATAGTTTAATATATAAACATTTTTGAAGTTAGGAAAATAGATTTTCAATAAAAAGTTTTAAAATATCTTTTAGAGTTGGGAATACACCTAAACAAATCGAATTCAACTGATTTATTCGGTTCGATTAAACCTACTAAACTGTTTATTTTTCGGTTTATACGGATAACTGAACCGAATAAGTAAGATTTTATTTAACTGTTAGCCGAACTAAAAACCTAATTCCTGATTTGATTCGGGGTTTTCAATTATGGATGTGATTGGGTTTTCGGTTATTTATGTTTTTGACTTATTTTAAACATTCGTAATTACTACAAATAAAAACAATAAAAGACTAAAAAAATAAAGAATAAAAGAAATAATAAATAGATAAAACTTAAAAGTTTATAGTTTAACATATTAAAAGGTAATATGGTAAATAAAATAAAATAAAGAAAAAAGCTAACTATTTTAAAAATGGGGTAACTTTGTAAAATACTAACCAAGTTTTAATAATTAATCCAGTTAGGTAACTCAAGTTTAATAAATGTTCCAATTAGGTCACTCAAATTTAATGTTTTAGTTAAATTATAAGTTTTAACATGTTTTTCTTTTTGTTTCAATTAGGAAATATATTTTTTAACACTGATGTGAAACAGTGACGTTAATTTTTGATACTTTTTTTTATTTTTTAATATAATCAATATTTTTTGGTTAATTTTTATCGAGAGTTACATATATCCCCCTATAAACTTCATTAATTACATATATATACAACTTAAATTTTTAATTACATATATCCCCTTGTAAAACTTAGTTAATTACATATATACCCAAATTAAAGTTTAATCACATATATCCCCTTGTAAAACATAAATAATTACATATATACTCAAACTAAAAGTTTAATTACATATATCCACTTTATTTAACATAAATATACATATATACCCATTTAATTACTTTTATTAAAAGTAAGTTATATATTATTTTTATTAAACTATAAAATTATGTTTTTCTTCTTTACTTGCTTTTCGAGTTTTGATTATTTATTAATATTTTGTAACACCCGGAAATTTCCTTTGAAGCCGACGAAAGAGGAAAAAGAAATAAAGTCCGAAGTCGATGTGACCAAACCCGCCAACGAGAGAAACTTCGATGCACGGGAGTATAAAAGGGGGAAGACACCCCTATTCTTCACATTTTCAGCCAAGAGAGGAGAGGAGAAGAGAAGGAGAAAAAGAGGAGAAATGTTGGTTCGGGTGGATTCAAGTGTGGAAATTACGTGGAGCGAGTCAAATCGAAGCTCTACTCGTCGGGATCGTTAAGGTGAGTTCTAGGACCCCTCTTTTACACGTTTACAACTGATTTTGGGGCTGGAACACATCTGAAAAACCTAATTTCGAGTTTTTGGGTGAAAACCCGTTTTTATGCATGTATGTATATGTATGATGCGTTTGAGGCTTGATTTCTTGCTTGGTTATGCTTGAATGAGGTCGTGGTATGTTTCCCTAAGGTTTAGAATGGTTGATTTGAGCTTAAAAGAGGTTTGGAAGAGGTTGGAGGCCGAAAACCCGTGGCTGCAGTCGGGTTGAACTGCATTCTGCATCAGCTAGGGCTAGGCGACCGACTGGAGGGAAATTGGAGGCCATTCGGCCGATTGGCGTGCGACTGAGGTCCATGCGCACGCTTGCCATGCGACTGAGGTCCATACGCACAATGGTCATGCGACTGAAGTTCATGTGCTGAGGAATCATACGAATGAAAGATTGTGCGACTGAGGTTCATTCGCACGAAGGTTATGCGACTGAAGTCCATGCGCCTGGAGGCCATGCGACTGAGGTTCATTCGCACGAAGGTTATGCGACTGAAGTCCATGCGCCTGGAGGCCATGCGACTGAGGTTCATTCGCACGAAGGGTATGCGACTGAAGCCCATACGCCTGAAGTCATGCGACTGAAGGCCATACGCATGAAAGTTGTGCGACTGAGAGTCCATACGCATAGATGTCCACTCGCCCATAGTCCATTCGTATAGGGTCCATTCACATAGATGCCCATTCTCCTAAGTGTTCAGTCGCCCTGAAGGCCATGCGACTGGAGGGTGTCCATACGCCCGAATAGGGTTTATGCGCACAGGAGTTTTGAGGGACTTTGAGAGATGATGGTCGAGATGGATTTCCTCGATGATGTGATGGGCATGGATGGTATAAGGTGACGCATGATGATGAGCTAATGATGATGATGATGTTGATGATGATGATATGTATGACGTTATGTGTGATGTGATGTATGATTGATGCGTATGTATGATGATGCTGTATGTTTATGTTTATGTTTATGTTCCTTATTATGTATGTTTATCTTTCCATGGCTTTGCGTTGAACGTTAATGAATGAAATGAAAGTATTATGTAACGTAAAGTGAAAGATAATGAAAAGAGGAACGTAATGAATGAATGCATGCATTAATGAATGAATGAATGAACGAATGAAAGGCTTGCAAGCATATGTATGAGGTGAGCGACTCTGTGTCGCAACAAACTCGAAAGAGGTCCTTGTCGCGTACTCCGGTACTGTGTCAGTCTTCGGACATGAGTCGGGGGTTTGTGAGCAGGCCCCGGCACAGTATCAGTCTTCGGACATGAGTCGGGAGTATTGCATATGATGAAAGTGACAGATGATGAGATCCGTGTCGCGTATCCCGTTACTGTGTTAGTCTCCGGACATGAGTCGGGGGTTTGTTTATCAGGCCCCGGCACAGTATCAGTCTTCGGACATGAGTCGGGGATATTGCATGAGACGAGATAATGAGGTGAGTGACTTTGTGTTGCAACAGACTCGGATAGAGTTCAATCCCTGTGATTGACTCATATGGGATCTTTGTCGCGTATCCTGGTGTTGTGTCAGTCTTCGGACATGAGTCGGGGGCTTGTGAGCAGGTCCCGACACAGCATCAGCTTTCGAGCATGAGTCGGGGATATTGTATGAGACAAGATTCGAGTAATAAAGAGTAATAAGCAAAGACATGAATGAAAGAACCAAGTATGAATTGAACGTTAACGAAATATCCTAATAATGTACGAAACAGGATCTTTGTCATTCGACCTCAATAATCGTGGCTGAGTGCCACGAAGAGGGTAAAGTCTGATAGGATCTAGAAAGAAGTGAAATATAATAATGTACGATGAATGATGAAAGTAATGAACGTAATGATGAAGATAATAATGATATTATCTATATGTACGTATGATGTGTGATCGCATGTATGTAACGAATGTTTTTATAAAGAAAGTAAAGAACGGTTTAACGAAAGAAAATAAGTTTTATTATAAACTAGAACTCACTCAGCAACGCTGACTTTGATGTTTTTCCAGTTGGCAGGTATGTTGCTGAGGATGGCACGGGGCGGCTACTCAGCGTATTTTGGATGACATCCTTATGTTTAATGCTTTTGTAATAAATGTAAAATGATATTGTTAAAGGAACGATTGTATTATTGTGTAAAAGTATTTTGATGGAATGAAATTATATGTTTTGAGTGTGATGAATGACCAACTGTAGACGTCCCGAGAATGGGGCCTTACAAGTTGGTATCAGAGCCAAAGTTTAAGTGAAATGGGTAAATTTTCAAAATAAACCTAATCTTAAACTGAAAATGGGACGGAAAGGGAATGAGATGTCAATCTGAGTAGCTGCGTGCCATCAGGTATTTTCATAAAGTTAACCGGTTTTACGTGCGCATGTTATATGGTTTATGTGTTGCTGGTAGATTTAGATACTGATGTAGTCAGGACAGGTAATGCTTGGGGTATGAAGAGTAAAGTAAGTGGCTAATCACAACTGGCCACTGTAATTAGGGACTTACTATACTTGACATAAACTGAGCTGTTCCTTGAATGACCGTGTTAGTGTTTGAATCTTTCAGTGTGATAGAGAATGGTCAGTGGAAGATCTTCTAAAGCTTCTCGTGGTGGAGGTGGCGGTGGACGTGGTGCTGAACCACGGGTCACAAGAGGAAGGTCTAGGGCTGAAAGAGTAGTTCATGAAGAACCCGAGACCCCTCATCTGGAGGCCGGTGATGAGAATGCTAATCAGAGGGCCTCGATGAGAGAGGCGGTCGTGGAGGAAGTGCATCAGGTCTTGCAGACGATCCTACCGTCTGTGGTGACCGAAGTGATAAAGACTGTTAGAGATGAGGAGAGGAAAGAAAGGGGTAGACCTTCGGGCGAAAGGAGACGGCCCGAGACTGAAACGGTTCTCTCCGATGACGAAGAGGAAGAAGAAGAGGAAGAGCCTACGCCAGAGGTGGCACGAGGCTGCAACTATGGGGAGTTTCAACGATGCAAGCCCCCTACTTTTGATGGTAATGGCACTGCTGCTGCTGCTCATCGATGGGTGAGAGAAATGGAAGCTGTTTTAAATATCAGCGAGTGCCGAGAAGATCAGAAAGTAAAATTTGCTACCCACTCTTTCGTGGACTCAGCTTTGTGCTGGTGGGACAACATAGTCCAAGTTGAGGGAAGTAGGGCTATTGGAAGGATGAGATGGTCAGAGTTGAAGAGGCTGGTGATTGAGGAGTTCTGTCCTTACCGTGAGATGGATAAAGTTGAAAGAGAGTTCCTGATGCTGGAAGCGGGAACAATGACGCATCAGCAATACACTACCAAGTTTAATGAAATGGCGCGGCTGGTGCCGGATCAGGTGACACCTCTTTCGCGAAAGATCAAGAGGTATATTCAGGGCTTGCCGACGGACATCCGCAGGCACATGATCGCTGCCCGACCGAGCACGTTTAGGTCGGCAGTTGACCTGGCGGGAAGATTCTACGACGAGCGGGCGATGGGGATGACAGACGAAGGGGAGGAGCGAACCTATGTTAAGAAGGGGAAGGGAAGGCGAGACAATGATGAGGGATTTGTGTATGGAGGTACGACGTCGAGGGACGATGATCGGAAGAGGATAGCAAGAAAAGGAGAAGTATGCAGAAAGTGTGGTAGAGACCATGAGGGGGAATGTAAGTGGGGACTGAACGTCTGTTTCCAGTGTGGGAAGCAAGGCCACAGGGCGAGGGATTACCGCACGGCTAAGTGCTATGACTGTGGCGAGACTGGACACCTGAGCAGGGATTGTAAGAAGCCGAAGGCAGGAGGCTCCGATGCGAGGAAAGGGAACAGAGGGTGAAAGTTAGAGCTTTTGCCATGACCGAGAGGAGGCTAGAGCGGACTTCGACTTGACGTCAGGTACGTTTCTGGTAATTTAAAATTTGTGTATCTATAATTTGAATGCGATGTAGTAGCCTTGTTCCTACTGCTTTCTGTTGTATGTGGCATGTTAGGAGAAGGAACATCGATGAGCCCTTCGATGTAGAGATTGCTATTAATGAATCCGCTAGGTTACCTAGATGCCCTAGAGGATTGCGGGATAGAATTGAGAAAGCGTTTGTTCTTGCTAGACCGTTCAGGACAGACTTGGGTGGATAGGCGTACATCATAAGGTGAAGGGGTTAGCAATCCATGAGGCGTGGATGTATCGCCTATTTGGCTGATGTAAGGTGTGTGGATATACTAATATCTCAGCGATCAGATGTATCGAGACGCGAGTAAAGATTATTGATGGCCAGGTAAGCGTGATATGATGGAGTAAGTGAGTAAATGCTTTACTTGTCTACAAGTGAAGGCCGAGCACCAAATGACGTATGGGGAATATTAAGGTGACTGAGGCTACGACTGAGAAGCCCGAAAGGATCAAAGCCCTGGGGAAAGTAGTCAGAGATAAACCAGAAGTCGTATGTTGATAAACGATGTAGAGCGATTGAACTCCAGGTGAGAGACTGGAAAAGAGATGAGACAGAATTGCCAGCAATGGTTCAAGGAACAACAGGTTTCGGGGACGAAACCTATTTAAAGGGGGTGGACTTGTAACACCCGGAAATTTCCTTTGAAGCCGACGAAAGAAGAAAAAGAAATAAAGTCCGAAGTCGAGGGACCAAACCCGCCAACGAAAGAAACTTCGATGCACGGGAGTATAAAAGGGGGAAGACACCCCTATTCTTCCCATTTTCAGCCAAGAGAGGAGAGGAGAAGAGAAGGAGAAAAAGAGGAGAAAGGTTGGTTCGGGTGGATTCGAGCGTGGAAATCGACGTGGAGCGAGTCAAATCGAAGCTCTGCTCGTCGGGATCGTTAAGGTGAGTTCTAGGACCCTCTTTTACACGTTTACAACTGCTTTTGGGGCTGGAACACATCTGAAAAACCTATTTTCGAGTTTTTGGGTGAAAACCCGTTTTTATGCATGTATGTATGTGTATGATGCGTTTGAGGCTTGATTTCTTGCTTGGTTATGCTTGAATGAGGTCGTGGTATGTTTCCCTAAGGTTTAGAATGGTTGATTTGAGCTTAAAAGAGGTTTGGAAGAGGTTGGAGGCCGAAAACCCGCGGCTGCAGTCGGGTTGAACTGCATTCTGCATCAACTAGGGCTAGGCGACCGACTGGAGGGCGATTGGAGGCCATTCGGCCGATTGGCGTGCGACTGAGGTCCATGCGCACGCTTGCCATGCGACTGAGGTCCATACGCACGATGGTCATGCGACTGAAGTTCATGTGCTGGGGAGTCATGCGATTGAAAGATTGTGCGACTGAGGTTCATTCGCACGAAGGTTATGCGACTGAAGTCCATGCGCCTGGAGGCCATGCGACTGAGGTTCATTCACACGAAGGTTATGCGACTGAAGTCCATGCGCCTGGAGGCCATGCGACTGAGGTTCATTCGCACGAAGGGTATGCGACTGAAGCCCATACGCCTGAAGTCATGCGACTGAAGGCCATACGCATGAAAGCTGTGCAACTGAGAGTCTATACGCATATATGTCCATTCACCCATAGTCCGTTCGCATAGGGTCCATTTGCATAGATGCCCATTCGCCTAAGTGTTCAGTCGCCCTGAAGGCCATGCGACTGGAGGGTGTCCATGCGCCCGAATAGGGTTTATGCGCACAGGAGTTTTGAGGGACTTTAAGAGATGATGGTCGAGATGGATTTCCTCGATGATGTGATGGGCATGGATGGTATAAGGTGACGCATGATGATGAGCTAATGATGATTATGATGTTGATGATGATGATATGTATGACGTTATATGTGATGTGACGTATGATTGATGCGTATGTATGATGATGCTGTATGTTTATGTTTATGTTTATGTTTATGTTCCTTATTATGTATGTTTATCTTTCCATGGCTTTGTGTTGAACGTTAATGAATGAAATGAAAGTATTATGTAACGTAAAGTGAAAGATAATGAAAAGAGGAACGTAATGAATGAATGCATGCATTAATGAATGAATGAATGAACGAATGAAAGCTTGCAATCATATGTATGAGGTGAGCGACTCTGTGTTGCAACAGACTCGAAAGAGGTCCTTGTCGTGTACTCCGGTACTGTGTCAGTCTTCGGACATGAGTCGGGGGTTTGTGAGTAGGCCCCGGCACAGTATCAGTCTTCGAACATGAGTCGGGAGTATTACATATGATGAAAGTGACGGATGATGAGATCTGTGTCGTGTATCCCGGTACTGTGTCAGTCTCCGGACATGAGTCGGGGGTTTGTTTATCAGGCCCCGACACAGTATCAGTCTTCGGACATGAGTCGGGGATATTGCATGAGACGAGATAATGAGGTGAGTGACTTTGTGTTGCAACAGACTCGGATAGAGTTCAATCCCTGTGATTGACTCATATGGGATCTTTGTCGTGTATCCCGGTGTTGTGTCAGTCTTCGGACATGAGTCGTGTCACACCCTGACCGACGGCGGAATCATCAGGGCGAACGAATGGGAGACGATTGCTCATAGCACATGAAACTAAAATTAAGTTAAAATAATATTAAATGTCATTATTTATTAAAGATTACAAGACAAATATGTAATTACAAATCAATCAAGATACAACCAATAACATAAGTCTTTCAATTAATCTAGGTCCAAGTCCAATATGAGCACAAGAAGATCTTCAAGTAGGAAACCTAAAACATATTAAAAATAAAAGGTAAACTATAAAGTTGGTGAGTTCTCAAGGTTTAAACACACGCATACATATATATATATATATATGTAAAAAGGGTTACAAGTAGCAATTCATGTCCATGGTTACGAGTTAGCAAGCTTATAGAACACATACAGTTACAACCAAACCTCGACTTGATTACAAGTATATAAGATTGGCTAAGTGTACTTGGTTCCCATGATGAACAAGCATACGTCATCAGGAGTCGGCAATACATCGACTTTAGCACCAAATAGGTTTGTCAGGCCCAAATATCTAAGACGTCGCCAGGCTAGCAATAGTTAATGATTGTAAACAAAATATGTATCTCATATAAGACTTACAATAACACAAATAACCATGACAAAAAGTAAAGATGAATTGCATGTGCATTTACAAGTATCAAGATGTTTACAAGTGTAAGTTTATAAGGTTAACATGTTTCACCCCAAAAGGTGTGAAATAAAGTAAGAATGGGCATGGAAAACTCACATGGAAAACTCACAAGTATAGTGATGGTTGTAGAGTACATAAGAAAGCTTGGATGTCAAGAGTCAAATGTGATGTCCTAAATGATAAAAAAACAATAACTTGAGGTTGGAATTCATTACAAGAAATTAGGACGTTTAGAGAATGCTAAAAAACGAAAGGTAGATTGAGAAAGGATTATTGCATCAATTCTAGATTCTGGACAGAATGTTTGGTATGTGTTTGAAAAGGTTTTAAAAATAGAAAACGGTTTCATAAAATTGTAAAAATTTATACTTGACTAGTTCAAAGTCTCCCGTACAACTTTCATTCAGAAACAATTTTATGAAAAGATCTTTAAATAGGTCAAACAAGCAGCACAATACAGAAGGTGCTGAAATGCGCACTTATCTTGTGAACGCTATTGTTGAGTCGTCCGATTGAGTTTGAAGATGTATAAACTATCGTTGAAAAGATAAATCAATGAAATTATCATTGGAGTTTGAGTTTACCCAAATTTAGTTTGTTATGATCAAGTTATGATCAGTTGAAGTAAGATAATATTCTGCTAGAATTGTAGTAAGGCACTTATGTGCACTTTTAAAATTGTTAATACATGAAACGGGTTAGAACAATTTATTATGTCAATATACGGTATATTAGTCTTCATTTGAGTTATAAAAATATTCTAAGACTTTGGCATAGCCATCATTTAGAACAATAATCTTGTGGAATAACCGAATGCGACGGCATAGCCGTCCATATGCAAACGGGATTCTTTCTTTATGTTAGTGTGTTGTTAGCTTGATTTAAGAATGTTAGTGATTGTTATAAGGTTAGTGATTATTAAAATGTTAATGATCAAATGATAATGATTAAAATAATTAGAGATTTGATAGAAGAAAGAACAATAGTAATAACATAAGGTCATGAGAACAATTGGATGTTAGGATGATTGAAATATATAATATAAAATCAATAAAAGATTACCTTAGTATTAAAAATTTTTGAAATTTCTTGTAAAATAAAATTATTCAAATTGATCATAACCAATGGATGAAAGAAAGATATGAAAGTGAGACTTTTAGAGAATGAGCAAATGAAAAGTAAGGCCTAAGTCTTGCTTTTATACTTGAGGTTAGGAGGAGGTTATGAATGATGTTAATGGTGATTTATAAGTCTTTTAAAAGGGGGTTATGATTGAAATTTGAAATAAATATAAAATTAAATAACTTAAATAAATAAAAGAATAATTATAATTTAAAATTTAAATTCTTAAAGACTCTAATTTTAACAACTTTTTTTATAAAATATTTATAGACTTTATAATACCAATTTGAATAATCGATCAAAATATTTATTTGTTAATCTTTATAACTTTTATAAAACTTGTAAATTTTATAATTTGATTATTTATTTTCAGTATTTAAAATTCATAATTACTAATAAAACTTTATAAGTTATTAAAAAATTCATTTTATAACTTTATAAGTTTTAATAAGTTTTTTCCATTTAGTTATTTGTTGTACATGATTAATAAACTTTATAAATTTATGAAAAAGAATTATTTATCAATCAATAAGATGATTACATATTTAATGTATTTGATCTATTTATTAAGTAAATTAATAATGGAAGCTCAAAATGGGTTCGGGTTTTAACTTGGAAAAATGGCGGATGTTACAGTCTCCCCTACTTTAAGAAATTACGTTTCGAAATTTAATCACAAGGGGCTAATTTCAAGGAGACGAGAAGACTTGGATTTCATTTCACGTTCACAAATGGAACTCTTGGAGGCGTTTAAATTCAACAAATTTAATTATGATATTTTGCTATGCTTAAGTTTGTTCAATTTCATGATTCATGATTTCATGTGTTTCTTGGCAAAGGGTACAAGATCATTAGTTTAGAATTTTAATTGATAAACTTTTATATTCCAGATGGTTCAAGACGATTAGGAAGTTTTTATCACGAATACAACACCAAGTTTTAGATCGATACGTAACTCGACTTAACGAACATGAGAAATAAGTTCAAGATATTTTTGGATGGGTTATAAATTTCATAAGAGCTTCTCAAGCAAATAAATTTAACAAAGTTTTTAGATGATCAATTCTTGTTTACTATTTCGTTGAGGTTTTCAAAGTTTCATTAGTTTAACGTTGATACGAGAATCGTTTTTGTTAAGATTAAAGATTCAGTTTAGAAGGAGAGCATCATTGTAATAAATTGTCAGGATAAGTACGGTTTTTAGGGGAAGGCATTCGGAAAGATTATTAAAAGTCTTTACGAGAATTGGGTAATGATTTTTAAGATTCAAAAAGACAAGATCAAAGATAAGGCGATTTAAAATAACAAGGTGTTTCGAGTGTAACGTTCGGTTACAAACCAAAGCATTATGTTGACTTATCAAAGTATTAGGTCAACTACAACCTTAATGGGAACATGCGTACCTATAAGCGGACACTCACCCCAAGGGTTCCCAGGTAAGGTAAACGGATCCATCGGTTGATTTGGATTTATATGAATACCTTGCCTAGACAGAACACCTCGAGATACAGGCATCACGCTCTTCCAGCATTACATGTTTCAAGTTGTAGGACACAAACTTTGACGAGACTTGAAAATCACGAATAACGATTCAAATCTCATTTTGAAAACCATTTGATTTAGGCACATAAGGCCTTAGAATATGATTTAAGATACGTGTGTGCATTGATAAGATTCAAGGCATAAACATAAACACATAAGGCATATAATCACATAATCAAGTATAAACACATAAGGCACATAAAATCCTATCTAAGCGTATGATCTATTTATTAAGTAAATTAATAATGGAAGCTCAAAATGGGTTCGGGTTTGGGTTTAACTTGGAAAAATGGCGGATGTTACAAGTCGGGGGCTTGTGAGCAGGTCCCGGCACAGCATCAGCTTTCGAGCATGAGTCGGGGATACTGTATGAGACAAGATTCGAGTAATAAAGAGTAATGAGCAAAGAGATGATTGAAAGAACGAAGTATGAATTGAACGTTAACGAAATATCCTAATAATGTACGAAACGGGATCTTTGTCATTCGAACTCAGTAATCGTGGCTGAGTGCCACGAAGAGGGTAAAGTCTGACAGGATCTAGAAAGAAGTGAAATATAATAATGTACGATGAATGATGAAAGTAATGAACATAATGATGAAGATAATAATGATATTATCTATATGTACGTATGATGTGTGATCGCATGTATGTAACGAATGTTTTTATAAAGAAAGTAAAGAACGGTTTTACGAAAGAAAATAAGTTTTATTATAAAACTAGAACTCACTCAGCAACGCAGACTTTGATGTGTTTCCAGTTGGCAGGTATGTTGCTAAGGATGGCACGGGGCGGCTACTCAGCGTATTTTGGATGGCATCCTTATGTTTAAGGCTTTTGTAATAAATGTCAAATGATATTGTTAAAGGAACGATTGTATTATTGTGTAAAAGTATTTTGATGGAATGAAATTATATGTTTTGAGTGCGATGAATGACCAACTGTAGGCGTCCCGGGAACGGGGCCTTACATATTTTCACACCAACGTTTTTTATGTTCTTTTAATTTTTTTTACCTTTTTATGCTAATTTCCGGTACCTGTACGAGACACTTCTAATCTCATTATTGCAACATAAAAATATGTGTTCGGATCATGTTACATAACGAGACTGAAAGTGTCTCGTACAGGATTCAAAACAAATTAGCAATAAAAGGTTAAAAAAATAACATAAAAACATTAATATAGAAATATTAGTAAATAGTCAAAACTCAAAAAGTTAAAAAGGAAATAAATAATTTTATAGTTTAATAAAAATATGAGTAAAATACTAATTACATAAAGCTATTTTTAATAAAAATAATAAAATGGATAAATATGTAATATTTATATTTAATAGAGCGGATACATGTAATTTAACTTTTAGTTTAGGTATATATGTAATTAACTAAGTTTTATAAGGGGATATATGTAATTAAACTTTTAATTTGGGTATATATGTAATTAACTATGTTTTACAAGGGGATATATGTAATTAAACTTATTTTTTGGGCATATTGTAATTAACTAAGTTTTACAAGAGGATATATGTAACTAAAAATTTTAATCAGGTATATATGTAATTGATAAAGTTTATAGGGGAAAATATGCAATTCTCTCTAATTTTTATATATTTCATATATTGCAAAATTTTAACCCTCACGTCTTCTATCCATTGTTTTCTTGATATAAGAAAATTCGATGATAACTCGATTTGATGATTTAGTGGTTCAATTTGGGAAAAATATGCATGGGTGAGCAAATTAAAATACTTTTGAAACTTAATTACTATTATGTGATATTTTCTTTTAAAAAGTTAAGAGAATAGGTATAACAAATAAAAATAATTTAAAAAGGGGGACTTAGAGTAAATTACCATTTGCATCCCTGACGTTTTTTCATTATAACCATTTGCATCCCTATAGTAAAAAATATGTCATTTGCCCCCTGACGTTTTATGTTATCTTCATTTGAGTGTCTGTTGTTTTATTTTTATTTCAATTTGAGTCAAGATAACTAACACAGTTTTTTTGTTAAAGTTATTGTTGAAAAGACTAACCTTCCCTTAAAATTAAATAAATAAAAAAACTTATAGGATCCATTTATCAACACCTTCTTGTTCATTACCAAGACACCCATCACCACCTCCATAGCCTCATCACTACCACGACAACCACCCGTCACCACCTCTACATCCCTCATCACCACCACCACAGTCCCCCCATACACACACTCTTTTCTCTTTATTAAAGCCACTCATCACTATCGTCGTGAATCCAATCACCACCACCGTGACCACCATCACCATCACCACCACCACCACCACAGCCACCCCATCACCACCACCACTGTGACCCCCATCACTACTACCGCAACCCCCATCACCACCATCGCAGCCCCCCATCACCACAATTACAGCACCCCATCACCACCATCGCAGCCCCCCATCACCACCTACGCAGCTCCCCTATCACCACCACAACAACCCCCATCTTATCTAGATATACGATTTCACATCAATGGTGGTTGTCGATTACCGATCACACACACACACATGAAAAGAGAGAAAGATAGAAAGAGAGAGATAGAAGAGATATGGGTGGTGATGGTTGTGGTCATGGAAGTGGTGGTTGTGGTGGCGGCGACGACGGTTGCAGCGACGACATCGGTGGTTGCAGTGGTAGAGTAAAAAACATAGAAAAGAAGAAGAGATAGAGAGAGAGATAAGGGGTGGGGGTGAGGATGAGGGGTATAGGATTTAATAAATAAGGATAATTTTGTCATTTTGTAAAAGTTAACAGAAAAATTTGACGTCGTTAATGGTTTGGACTCAAATGGAGATAAAAAGGAAACGTTAGGGGCAGATGACAATTTTAAAACTATAGAGATGCAAATAGAATGGAAAAACCTTAGGGATGCAAATGGTAATTTACTCATTGACTTATTATGTGGCAAGAAGCTACTAATGACCAGCAACCAACTTGATTCATTCTATTCTTCCATGGCTACTTTTTATTACGCATTAACTTAAAACATATTGTGCTTTAACAACTCAAGTCTATTAGCATAATCTTTAGGCTTTGGATCCAATTGAGGATCAACTTTTTCAAAGGGCTTTAATGACTTAGGTGCTGTTTGTTTTTTCTGTGAAAAAATGTCTGCAGTTTGCGGATCACATCTGCCGTAGAAGATGTGGACCAATGTCTGCAGTCTGCAAGAAAAAGTCTGTTTGTTTTTTTTAACATTTGCAGACTGCTAAAATATTCTGTAATTAAAGTAAACCTATTTTTTAAACTTTAAAAAGTACTTTAATATTAAAATATAAATGAAAGTCATACAACACTGCAATAATATTCATAAAACCATACAAATACATTTTATTAAAATTGTTTATTCGACATTCTGCATTAACTACTCAACAATTTCATCTCGTAACTGAGTCATATTCCCGATCCGATGCGGTGCCATGTTCTTCAACATCATTTTCATCAGCATCAACGTGCACATGACGATTTTCGAAAGACACATTGGGTTGATCGTATTGTATAAAAAAGTCATCGTTGAAACCTTCTTTCCTTATAAAATTATGTAGCTCGAAACATGCAATGGTAATGTTACTTTGTGTAACCAATGAAAATGGTGACATCCTCTTTAATACAGGGAATCATGCTTTTGAGACTCCAAACAAACTCTCAATAACGTTTCGTAGTTTTGCATGTGCATTGTTAAATTTTTCTTTATTGGTCAATGCACGGCTTCTACGAAAATATCCAAGATAATATTTATCTGCAAAAATATATAAATAATTAGAAAATTAAAGTAATATACAAATATTTAACAAACAACTAAAAATGCTTGGTAGTGGTAACGGAAACGGAGCATTTGAATCTGATAATGCCTCTGATAATATTCTAGAATCATGTGCGACCTCTTCCTAGTCCGCCAGAATGAATGTAAAAATCATTTTAAAGTCACAAATTGCTAATACCTTTTGATAACAATCCCCTTTCCCCTGCCTCTATATAAATCTTGTTTGCTAGCAGGGACAACAACATGTATCAAAGTTCCATATAGTGCATCCATCGCTCCTTTGAAAATCCGTCGTAATCTTTTGTTATGTCCAGGAATATTTGGATTCGGATTAAAAGAAGTTGGTACTATCATATCTTTGGCAAAAATAATTATTTATCTAACAATTCATAAAAACAATTATGAATTGTTTGCTTTGAGTGTTGAAATCTATGCTTGATAACCACGTATCGTTGATTATGATCGATTATCATTAAAAACATAGTCATCTTCTCTTCAACCGAAACATGTTTACTATCCTTTAACGAATAATTTACTCTAAAATGAGCACATAGTCGGACAAACGATTCACGAGACATACATAGCAATTCAACGCATTGTTTGAGATTTTCTTGCAATAACTCTAGCGTGTATTTATGCCCCGACATTACCGAGTCATTGTCTCGCATTCGTTTTAAACCTCTTCTCCAAAAAAATCGAACATACAAGTACATAAGAATTACGAGTAGTAATTTCTTATTATAATCCATTATGATCCTGTTTTAATAGAACACAAACAAAAATTAAACAGAAAAAACTATTAAATATAACAAACCAAAAGTATTAATTGTTCTAAACATAACCACTTAAAAGCATTCATGATTGTCACACAAAGCATATAATGTTTTCAACCCTAAACAACCAAAAGCAAATATTGTTTTCAACACATAAAGCAGACAATATTTTTAACTACTTTATTAATCCTAAACTTGTTGCCGTCATCGAGATCCATCCTCTCAATACCTTAGGAATCGGTGGAAATGTCATCCATGCCTCTCTCATATCCGAAGGAACTCCAAAAATATGAAAAGGGGCCAAGAATAGAGGATCAACCGAATCTAACCCAACCAACTTTAGCTTCTCAGAACATTCAAGAACCGTCGGCCCTTATTTGCCTTTAATTAGATATTGTAGAGCCTTTTGCATATCAAGGGCTAGATCATCAATAGTGATAGATGATGATTTTGAGGTTTTGCCCTTATATTTGGATTAGGGATAGGCTCGGGGGTGGGCTCGGCGGTGGGCTCGACGGCATCCTCATTAATAGGCTCGGAACCAAAATCATAAGAGCCGGCATCATCGTCTGTGTCATGAATAACGGTGTCTGTAAGCATAAGCGGTATGACACAATGACAAGAAGATGACCTAACAACCGATGTTGTTTGGTTGAAGTCTACTTGCTACCCCCAGTGGCAGTATTGCCATCAAACAATTGAGCACAAAACTGTAGAAAAAGTAATGGAACGGTTTTCAATGATACTGCCTTCTCTGACTCCTTTCCCTTTTTCATCACTTGAACCATTTGATATGATCCAAATGTAAAACCTTCTCTGACTTCTTCTCTTTTAACATTATTTGCATAATATGTGCTAGCAGGATTGTAGTAACAATCTTTAGCCATGTGGTTTTGCAGACCACACATTATGCATGCAATGTTAATTTTCTGGGAATGAGAGGGTTGCTGTTTCTTGTTCTTTTTCTCCTCATCAGCAACCTTTCCCTTTAACTTCTGATCCTTTGGTAGGAGAGGAGTACTGGTACTGTACTCTTTTCTTGAATCAGAAGGTCCAACCACCTGGAATCCAGCTGATATGAATACACTCTTTTGCTTTGGGTCTATCTTCAGTTTGGATTCAGCCACCTTCTTGGCAGTTTTTCTGGCTGCTTTAGCCCTGCTTCTTCTGGCTTTGGTGGTCAGGGTTTGATCATCATTGGCTGGGGAGGGCACAATTACCTGTTCCTTCCCTGTGATGGTCGTGGTCTCCATAGTTGCATTACTTTTTCTCTCGGAAGAAAACTCTTCTTCCGAAAGGAAAAAGGCTTCGGAAACAAGCTTTCCCTTTTTCATCACTTGAACCATTTGATATGGTCCAAATGTAAAACCTTCAATGACTCCTTCTCCTTTAACATTATTTGCATAATATGTGCTAGCAGGATTGTAGTAACAATCTTTAGCCATGTGGTTTTGCAGACCACACATTATGCATGCAATGTTAATTTTCTGGGAATGAGAGGGTTGCTGTTTCTTGTTCTTTTTCTCCTCATCAGCAAGCTTTCCCTTTAACTTCTGATCCTTTGGTAGGAGAGGAGTACTGGTACTGTACTCTTTTCCTGAATCAGAAGGTCCAACCACCTGGAATCCAGCTGATATGAATACACCCTTTTGCTTTGGGTCTATCTTCAGTTTGGATTCAGCCACCTTCTTGGCAGTTTTTCTGGCTGCTTTAGCCCTGCTTCTTCTGGCTTTGGTGGTCAGGGTTTGATCATCATTGGATGGGGAGGGCACAATTACCTGTTCCTTCCCTGTGATGGTCGTGGTCTCCATAGTTGCATCACTCTGTGACTCTTGAGAAGGTGGGTCAACAGATGGAACCTCTTGCTCTTCAGTACCACACCTTGGTTGTCTTACAAACTCATAAGAGTGTGGTGGAGCAATTTCATTGGTTCCCAACCCACTTTTGTTTTGATAACAAAGTTTGGAGTGAGAGGATGATGCAAGTATGGCTTGGAAGTTTTGCTCGGAAATAGCATACTTCCTGGCTTGAGCCTCAGCAGTGACAAGCTGGGCTTGAGCCTCAGTCAATTTGGATATTAAATCCTTGATTTGAGTCTTGTAGTTGGTGTGTTCATGTTTTAAGAGGGACACAGTTTTCTCTAACTCCTCAATTTTCTTTTGGTAGTCAGATTCAGCCCTTTTAAAGTCAGATTTTAAAACATTTAAAGACTCAATATCAGATTTAATTTCCATATTGTAGTTCTGGTACAATTTAACCTTAGCAATACATGCAGGGGTACAGAGATGTTCATATACCTTATTTTCATCTGTTCCTGCCATGAGTGCTTGAGCAGGAGTCACATCTTGAACCATAAAGCTCCAGTCAACTTCTTGAGCCATTGCTGCTATTTCAGTTGACTTTCCGTTGGGCTTTGGTGTGGAAGGATGTGTGGAGGCCTGTGAGGTTCCCGGGTTGGACTTGGGAGCCTTGCATTCCCTTGCAAAATGGCCAAGCTGGTTACAGTTGTAACATTTAGCCTTGCTTTTGTCAAACCCAAACTTGCTGGTGATTGGGTTTTGAGGGAATTGCCTTCCAGTTCTCTTAAAGAACTTCTTCGCTCTGTAGGTTAGAAGAGCCATTTGTTGGACAATGTCCACATACTCTATGTCATCTGGACTGAAGCACTCAAGATCATCAAAGCAGAATTGATGATCATTGGAGTGTCCACTCCCTGAGACAAACGCACAGCCCTCCTGAAAGGAGCTTTGCTGAGCTTGATGAGACCTTGGAGTCTTAGGGAATGTGATGTAAGGCCCAGATGAACAAGATGGCTGCTTGGTGTATGACAGGTACTACTGAGATTGGGAGATACCTGAGCCTTCAGCAACCATTAAAGCGTTGCTAGCAGGAAGGCTCAAGGGTCTGCTTGCTTGGTGACCCTTCTTGCTTTCCATTTCCAAACTGTATCCATCAAGGATCCCATAAAGTTCGGTCATGGTGAGTGTATTTAAATTCTCTGTTCTCTTGATGGAGACACAGTAGAATGTTCACTCATTGGGTAGAGCACTCATAAACTTTCTAGTAAGGTCTCTAAGTTCTTGAGTGATTCCCACAGATTGAAGGGAAGAGATAAGATCCATATACCTGAAATATTGCTGGCTAAAAGTTTCTCCAGCAACATAGGTGAAGTTCTCAAACTGCTGCTTCAGTGAGTCCTTCTTTGAATCATTCGAGCTTGAGTATATTTGAGCAAGAGCATCAAAGAGTTCTTTGGCAGACTTGCAATGCTCAAACCCCACCATGATGGAATTTGGGATTGCAGTCATGAGAACAGTCATAGCATTGCTGTCTATGTCAAGCTTCTTCCTGTCTTCATCGGAATAGTCTTCAACGGCCTTCTCGATCATGGCACCGTTACCACCAGCAACTTTTGGCTTATACGGGCCATTAACGATGGATTGCCACATCTTGCTATCCTGGTATCTGATGAAGCCTTCCATTCCTCTGCTCCAAGATCTGAAGTTTTCAGGGTCGATGATGGGAGCTTTGGTCATCGTTCCCATCTCAACTTCAGATTTGTTGAGGGCCATTTTTGAGTGAGGTATAAGGAGGAGTGAAAAACCGGTTGATTAGGATGGTAAGATCTCACAATCAAGAGCCTAAAAAGCTCTGATACCAATTGCAGGATCGGGTTTTGTCACTTAACACTTGTGATTCTCTCAAACTCACTTATAATAACACTCAAATAAGATGAAGCAATGCCTTTAACAAGAGTTGATAATAATATAATAAGTAATCAAGGAACAAGCAGAAGTATTTTCAAGGTACTTGTATATATTACTTCTCAACTCAAGATTACAAGACACTTACAAGCATGAAACAAGAGTTACAATGAGAAACTATATATACTAGATCCTACAGCCGGTTATACTTGATACCAGCTGGAAACCTACGACTAAAGCATATACTACAATGCTATAGTTAAGGTATCTTAGATAAAGTATTATCTAAGATATGGTAGTCATGACATGTCCATGACTTACCTTTTGTCACCAACTAAAGATGGCAACTGTACTTAACATAAAAAGGTAAACAGTAGATTAAAGTATGGTCAACTACATGTCTTTAGAGAAAACGCCATGCAGTATCTCAGAGATTTGCAGCGGAGTGTCAGACAGACCATACTTATGTCTACTGGATAATAGAAGTGTCTTTCGAAGGTTAACTGGCTTCGGAAGAACAAGTTCTTCCGAAGCTACTTATACTTCGGAAAATGCTTCTATGCTTCCGAGGCTTTGAGGACTTCTTTATACTTCGGAAGTTGACTTCAGAACTTTGTCTTTAAGTCTTGATCTTCGGAAGTAGCTTCTTTGTCTTCGGAAGTTGGAGTTTTCCTTCGGAAGTGTATTTTACACTTAGACTTCGGAAGAGCTCCTTCTTCCTTCGGAAGTTCCACACTTTGCTTCGGAAGTCCTTTGTATGTTGTACTCAAAATCTTCTAAGTGACATAGTTTTGGTTGCAGCAGCCTCTCTAGATCCAACAGTAAGCATAAGCGGTATGACACAATGACAAGAAGATGACCTAACAACCGATGTTGTTTGGTTGAAGTCTACTTGCTACCCCCAGTGGCAGTATTGCCATCAAACAATTGAGCACAAAGCTGTAGAAAAAGTAATGGAACGGTTTTCAATGATACTGCCTTCGGATGCTCCTAAACCGAAAGTAAAAAGTTTTGTAAGTTTATATTTTTCAGATACACCCATCCTATATATTTAGCTTTAAGATTATCGTACGCATTCTTCATTTGTTTTTGTGTCAAATCCAAGCCAAACCTCTCGTTAAGCATTTTTTTAAGTTATTCCATGAATCTTTGTGCATGCTCAATCCTTTTCTACCCAACTTGTTAACCTCTTCTATGCAAGTCTCTATTAAACATTTATGTTACTCAATCAACCATTGTTGTTTCTCTTCCATTTCTATGAATCAACAAACAACAAATCACAAATCATACTAAAATCACAAATCAAACAAAATCCTAAACAAATAATACTATCTTAAATCACAAATGATACTATCTAATATCACACCAAATCATTAATCATACAAACTAAAGATGACAAATCAAACAAAACCTTAAACTAAATCACAAATCATACTACATAAACCACAAATCAAACCAAATACTAAACCAAATCAATAACCATACAAACTAAAATCACAATCAAACAAAACCTTAAACCAAATCACTAACCATACAAACTAAAATCACAAATCAAACAAAATCTTAAATTAACTCACAAATCATACTATAAAAACCATATATCAAACCAAATATAAACCAAATCACTAACCATTTTACAGGGTATTCTTGGGTCGATATTTTTGTTGGTCCATCTCAGTTTCATTAGATTATAGTTTATATTTCATTACTTCGTTGCAAGATAGATGTTGGTAGGGACAGACGTTTAACTTGAGAGGGAATGTTATAGCATAAAATTTTCATTTGGGTAGTATAGTAATTTAATTGTTAGGCTATATTAGATTTCTTGTTGTAGATTTTACATTCATCTAAAATCACAATAAGTTTGATTTTGGTGTGTGCATAACTGAATAACCGAACTGAACTGATTGTACATTATTTTCACAAAGTCTAAGATAATAAATGTAATGTAAACATTCCACAGAGACTATTTGTGTAATTAATTCATATATCCGGTCAAAGCCAAATTCACTTACCCCTCCTGACAAGATGTCGTCAAAATACTTACTTTTACCTCTAGTGAATTAATTGGTGCAAAACATCATACTTTGACCTATAACATGTATAAGGTAATAAGAATAATAAATTTTTTGTCTATGAAACTTTGAAAGTGTGAGCTACAACTAGTTTTACCCTACCCAATAACCAAAACTTTAAACATCGATGTTTAATCAAACAGACATTATGATTCATTAATCATCAACAGGTTGTGGTCCTTTCATCACTGTATCAAAGCATTCCCATCTTACATGCTATATTCATTCTTATGATCTAACTAATAATTTTCATTTCTTATATTAACCTCTTGTTTTTTTATATAAAATCTCATGCATCTCATTCTTTATCTCTATCATTGTACTTTTTTTATAATTATTTCTATCTCTTGTGAAATATGAGAAACAAACAATGGTGAAGCCTGAAAGAAATAAACAGGTTAAGACACATGATTCACTTAAATCTACTATTGCTCTAATTCTCTTTATTTTTTAATTGAAATATATATGACCAACAACTATTTTGAAACCATGAGCCACTTCATCAAGCTAAGGTACGTCCTGATGCGAGTCAAATAGTTATCTGTGACTATACTTAATTTCTTTAATTTTTGAGTAATTAATCATGGATCATAGCATCCTACTTATCACTCACACGCCGTGGGCGCTCACACATGAATGCATGCGTGCGCGCGCATAAAAACAGACACTGATTTCCTTAAATATTTACGGATGGGAAATTAGGAGGGGAAGTGAATGATAGTTGTTTCGGGATGGACATAAGGTGTGAACAATGGATCCCTAAATATAGGAAACCTACTACTTTCTACTTAAATATTTATGGATGGGGAGAGATGGAGTGGAGTTTATAATAACTTCTTTATATATTCTTAAAATTTTGAGGAAAGGGACGAGAAAATGGGTTAGAGATGCTCTTGTATCACATACATATATCTGAACTATAATTACCTAATATTCAATTATCATACAACTTTTATTTTATGTAGTGGTATTAGTACACCTTGATTATTTAATATTTAACCTTAATAAGAAACACATAAAAATAAAGAACAATCACTTGCTAGACAAGAGTACATGTAACAAATATAAAATACAATACATATGCGATGAAGGCATCCATCCATAAAAAATGCACAAGGTCCATGCATAGAAACTTTAAGGGCGCTTTCTTTTGCCTCCATGATAGTCATGTTATAGTAACAAGGGCAAACCTTTTGATTACCTTATGTCCCTGGTTGCACACAACTGTATCGAGCACAACAAGTCCCACATGCCCTATGGCACAAATTCGGCCTCGATGATGACGTACACCTAATATTATATAATCACAAATGTAATTTTGTTGAAGGTTAAACTAAATTAGTGTATTTATATGTTATTATAAGTTTAGTGTGACAATTGTATAATTATGTTTAGTATAGGTAAGTTAGTTATTGCTTGGTGGTTAAGTAACCCGGTTAGGACCCGTGGATAACCCGCCAAGTTTGTACCTATAAATACCATGTAAACCCTTCATTTGTCAATAGATGAATCATACTTACAAGAACATATTCTCTGCATTCATCCATCTGAAACTTGGTATCAGAGCGTTACGCTCTTGGGAAGAAGAAATCGTGTAAAGAAACCTTCGGTTCTAAGAATTCACGAAGAACAGTCGATCAAATCCATCCTCTGCTTTGCGAGAAAGGAATAGAGATACGAGTTTGGAACCACATCAACAACGACATGACTGTTTGTTGATTTAGATTTGATCACCATCTTCATTCGATTTCACAAAGAACACACCGATTGTGTTTCACTCTGTTTTGCGCATAGGAACTGAGACGCAGACTAGAAATTGAATCGATATCGGAGAAACATCTTGTTGTTTCAGATATCTTCGCCATCATCAATTAATCATAGGAGATCAATTGATTTAGAAACCCAGAAACGGTTATTGAGAAACCGATCGGAGTTTTTTAAGAAAATCCGGCGACTCCGAGACGTCAAAATCAGAACAAGAAATCAAGATTCAAGAACTACGATTCAATTCAACGCTTTCAAGAATCAGTTTTGGAAAATCGATTTCAGAAACGTTCTTCAAAATCAAAAGGAAAAGTATCGATCAGGATTTCTTTTATTCCCGAACCCGTTCAAGCGAAAAGAAAAACGAAACCAATTTGTGTTCTTAATCAAGTATTCGATCATTAGTAAGACAAATCCAAAGCGATACAGTAGAGGATTCAACAATTGAAAAGGCCTACAAAATCAATTTGTTGTGTTCAGACGATTGCAGGGACGATATCATCGAATTTGTTTTTGTCAATTTTGATTTTTTGAAAAGTCAACAGTAGTTTTTTTTTGGAAAGCAAGATTATTTTGGAATATTATATTTTACTATAAAGATAAGTCAAAAGGTTATTTGACTTTAATTTTTGGAGGATTCATGTTTCACGAACATTTTGATATATTCTTAAAAACTACAATTTTAATATTCTAAATAAAAAAAATATTAAGTTCTGCTTTTCTCTAAAAGAAAAATCAAAACAAATTTAGCAAGTCAAAATTATTGAAAATTTTCAATAATTAGCAAGTCAAATCGAATCTACAAGATTGGTATAGCAAGCAAGAATCGACCTTTGTGGTTCACATAGCAAGCAAGAACCGAACCATTGTGGTTCATATCGCAAGCAAGAACCGAACCCTTGTGGTTATCATAGCAAGCAAGAACCGAACCATTGTGGTTCATATCGCAAGCAAGAACCGAACCCTTGTGGTTATCATAGCAAGCAAGAACCGAACCCTTGTGGTTCATATAGCAAGCAAGAAACGAACCCGTGTGGTTCATTTAGCAAGCAAGATCGAACCGATCTTGGTTCAAATAGCCAGCAAGAGAAACCATAGTGTTTCAAAGCAAGCAAGAACGACCCGTGTGGTCAAAGCAAGCAAGAAAGACACGTGTAGTCAAAGCAAGCAAGAGAGACTCGTGTAGTCATAGCAAACAAGACAAGCAAGCAAGATAAGCAAGCAAGACAAGCAAGCAAGATAAGCAAGCAAGACAAGCAAGCAAGATAAGCAAGAAGAACGTTGAAAGATTAAAGCAAGAAGCAAGTGAAAGTTAAAGTAAGTTTAAAAGCAAGATAGGAAAGAAAAGATCCAAGAAAATAAAGAAAGAAAGCATGGAAGGAAAATCAGCAAGTACATCGACACCAATACGTGAACAAGGGAACATATCGCTCCAATGTCCTAAATTAACCGAGTCAAACTACACATCGTGGGCACTTTTAATGGAAACGATCTTAAAGGCTTATGGTCTTTGGGAAACAATTGATGCTAAAGGAGATGTAGATGAAAAGAAAGTACATACCACAAAAGCAATGATCTTCCAAACACTACCCGAAGATATACTAATGCAAATTGCACAATGTGAGAATGCAAAAGAAGTTTGGGAATCAATCAAAGTTCAACACCTTGGAGCAGATCTAGTTCAAAAGGCACGTCTACAAACCTTAAGAAGCGAGTTAGAGACATTAAAGATGAAAGAAAATGAAAGCGTAAGTAACTTCGCAAGCAAGTTAAGCAGCATAAGAGCCAAATTCAAAAGTCTTGGCACTACTCTTAAAGATAAGATAATCGTAAGGAAGTTGCTTAACTCCGTTCCTAAGAAGTTTCTACCAATAGTGGCATCTATCGAGCAATATTCAGAAATAGATAAAATGCCATTTGAAGAAGCCGTGGGGAGAATAACAGCATTTGAAGAACGCCTCAAAAGTCATGATGAATTAGAAGGAAGCCATCAAACTAAGCTTCTAATGGCAAGTACAAGTAATCAAAGTCGTGGTAGAGGACGAGGAAGAAATTTCAACACAAGACAAGCAAGAGATTTCACCAAAGAAAGAAAAGATCAAGAGAAAAATATGACTCAAGAAGACAAAGACAAAAACAAATTGAGATGTTATGAATGTGGAGGATTTGGTCATTTTGCATATGAATGCACCAAATGGAAGAACAAGTGGAAGAACAAAGAAAAAGAGGAAGCTCATCTTATTCAATGCGAGGAAGATGAACCTATGTTATTATGAAGTGGAAAGATGAAGACTTTCTCAACCTTAATTTAGTTTAAGGGGGAGTGTTGAAGGTTAAACTAAATTAGTGTATTTATATGTTATTATAAGTTTAGTGTGACAATTGTATAATTATGTTTAGTATAGATAAGTTAGTTATTGCTTGGTGGTTAAGTAACCTGGTTAGGACCCATGGATAACCCGCCAAGTTTGTACCTATAAATACCATGTAAACCCTTCATTTGTCAATAGATGAATCATACTTACAAGAACATATTCTCTGCATTCATCCATTTGAAACTTGGGTTTGATCCCTCTCTACCAACAAATTTTTAGTTTTTTTACTAACAAGAAGTATGCAACTTACTAATTTTAGAAGCAATAACACTCTTCCATCAAGTTCATTCACCTGTAACATCAAAATATCAGATGGAAACATGCTAGAGCTTAGAGGATGGTCTAGAAGGTCCATTCATGACATTCCAAGTCGGAGTCAAATATTCAATTATTTTAAAGTACTGGTTTTGCAACTACTTACTCATTAGGTATATGATTTAATGCTTGTAGCATATAATTAAGAACTAATTAAAAAACTAATAAGAAGGTTGGAATACCATTTCATGAGCTTGAACAAATTAAGCAACATGGAGAGAAAAACAAGAGCAGCAAAAGGCTTGAAGGTGTCCACGGTTTCAAAGTAGGTAGGCTTCTTTGCTTTGTGTTTGTTTTGGTGATGTCTATGGCAGGAAGACTAGCTAGCTTCCTAAATATAGAGAAAGAAATATACCTAATATATTCATTATCATTTTTCTCCTTGTTAAAGAACTACTTCTATGAATCGTGGTGGTTCATATATCAAGTTGGAACTTTGATAATGTTAGGATCGTTCTAATATTATCACAGGAAACTAATACATGCAAAAGAAATTAAAAAGATTATTTTAAAACTTTAAGTGTATAAAACAATTAATTATGTATACAATACCTTTTAGGTTAAACAAACTAAATTGTTGTTTACCTTTATGTGATTTTGTCACATTTGTCATTTTCATCTTTTTTTTTCTTTCGCATTTGACTTCCCAAAATTTTAAACAGTTGTCATTTTCATTCAAAAAAGTTAACTTTGTTAATTTAAACTACAAAACAAAATCTCTTAATTACATAACCATAATCGAATGAAACTGAATCATAGTATAGGAGAGATGACAACTATAGGAGATGGTCTCTATTAAACAACTCATTCACAATGGGTTCCCGACTACCACATAAAATAAGGTCCATTCTCCTCCCCACAGATGAAGCCCATGATCTTGTGATTTAGTCGTAATGAAAAGTTTGAAGATTAAATATCCAATCTAGGTTTTAAGATGAAATGTCTTATTTAGGTTTTGTGAATGTAACAATAACAATTAAATCTAATTTTAACACCAATACGTTAACATAAATTAGGATTATCTTCCTATGCGAAATTACATGATTACCTCTTTAGTGATAGATGGTTTAACGTTATAAATTAACGGGGTTAACTTTTTTTTTTTGACGAAAATGACAATTTTTTATAACCTTGGGGAGCTAGATGTGAAAAAAAACCTTATTTGGAAAAAATGGCAAATGGCTCTTAATTTCCCTCCTCTAGTACTCTTAATCGTCAAAAAATGATTTCAAACCCTAAGACCACTCGTAGTGGACATTATACATGTATTACGTGGCCGGAAAACGCCATCACGACCGCCCCTACCGGCATTTTCCCGGCGTTATGGGGTTGTGGCGTTACCTCAATCACGCTGATTTATTCCAACTTTCTAGGAGCAAGCCATTAATTTGATATTATCGCTAATTTAATATATGATTGAATTTTTCCACCCAGTTGAAGAAGTAGTCCGGTGATTAGCGCTCTGCAAGTCTACGTAGGAATGGTTTAAAAAGAAGATGAAGAAGACGACCTAACATATATAATATATGCAGGACCGGTGAAGGGTGGTCACTTACAACACAACAACACAAAGAGGAGATTAACCAAACTTTAATCAAACAGTAGACTGGATTAACCACAATAATGATACTAAGAACACAAGTAATGAGTAAGAGACAGAACAAGAGAACACAAGAGATTGGGTTTCAAGGATGTAGTATATTGCTTTCTCAAGTTCTATTACAAGTGTTACAAAGCATAAAGAAAGATACTAGAACATGGAATACTTATACTACAACCTACAGCCGGCTATACTTTGAAAGCCAGCTGGATACAATTGACTAGACACAAACAAAATCAATTGTAGAGTCAAAAGACATATCTGCCTTTTGACTTGTGACTATGACATGCCATAGCTCACATCCTAATATATTACAAAAAGGATAAAAGTACATAAAGTAGAAAGCATAGACTCAAGGCCTCAATGTACATTTACCAAAAGCATGGACCTTTCACCAACTCATGTAAGTTGGTGACTTTACAGAGTTGCAGCGGAAAGATGGTCCAGCTTTATGGTAAAGTACATCAGATAAAGGCATATCTCTAAAAGTCTTCGGAAGAAATCTGTCTTCACTATTTGGCTTCGGAAGAATTTGTCTCTAAAGCTTCGGAAGACTTCACTTTTGGCTTCGGAAGATATTGGTCTTGGCTTTGGAAGATTTTACACTTAGAATATTTCTAGTGCATGGTGTAAAACTTCTGAAGCAATTTCTACTTCAGTTCTTTAGTGCATTGCTTGCAGAGAGACTTTGAATGTTTTGCCTGCATCAGACTTATAGAAATCCTTACAAACTCCCCCTAGGCTGATGCTACCAAAACACTTAGAACATCTTCAGATGTTTGTAGTCTTTAGCATAATGATGACCATACCCTTCTTCATTAGATGGTCAGGATCATTCAGACTTTCATAGTATCTTCTCATCTAAAAGAGATCATGCAGAGGTAAGTTGATTATGTCTTGACATGTATAGACATTCTCAACACCTTGATCTCTGATTACATGCCATCTCTCTGGATTAGTAGTGAAGGTCCAGGATAAGATGGGTGTCTCAGCTGCAAGAGGAGCCACTTGAATTGGAGTTGGTTGGGCTGCCTCTTCATGCACTTCCTCATGTTGATCTGACTCAGCCTGAGGTATAGAGGTAGATGATTCAGGCTTCTTCTTCTTAGACTTTGGTTTAGAAGCCATCCTCTTCTTCCTCTTAGAGGACTTTAACTGAGAAGACTGGTCTGCAGCACCTTGTTGATCATCCTTGTCTTTCTCAGTTGGATGTTCCTCCCTCACAGGTTCAGAAGGAGAGGGAGTTTGACCCTGCTGTGGATCAGAAGATGAAGCTTGCTGAGGTTCAGCAGGAGGTCCGGGTTGTGTTGTCTCAGGTTGTTCAACCTTAACCTCCACTTTAGGTGGGATTTGACTTGGAGGAGAGTGTAAGTCAATCAGCTCTCCACTCTTGATCTTCTGCTTGATTACCCTGATATGCTCATCAACTGTGAATAGAAACATAGGGCCAAGTCTCCTTCCGGAGAATCCATACAGCTTCAAGAAGCTCATCATCCTTTGTCTGTCAGCAGACTTCTTCATACTCTTTTGGATGATGGCTCTTGACTTTGCAGCCTCTTCCCTCATCTTTCTCTTTGTAGCTTTTTGTTCTTTGAGCACTTAAAGTTCAAGCTGTTTGAGATACTCAAACTCAATGTACTCAAAGGACAAGGGAAGAAGTGCAGATGCCTGGTAGAGACCTGTGGCACTCAGGTAGTTGATCATGTTTTGTCTGTCTGTTTCTTTGTCTACCCGAGGTTCTTGTGTAGAAGCCATAGTCTCTTGCACAGGGCTTTCTTAAACTGGGGAGAGAGTAGGAGCATGCTTGTAGAGTCTTTTCTGTCTCTTTTCCACTTTGAATTGGAGAAGTAACCTTGCATCCTTTTTTTCTTTATTCTATCTTGACACTTCCATGTCAGCCAGTTCATTTAGTTGCTCAAAGGGGAGAGATATAATCTCATCTATGTCATAGTTCCTGCTCTGCAAGTAAGTAATCCTGACTGCCCTCAACTCATCATCTTGAGTATTTGGTCTGGGAGCAGCCCTGATTGCAGCTTGCATAAAACCTGAAGACCCAGAGGAACTTTCTCCCCTTAGCTTCCTCTTCCTCTCTCTCTCTCCTCCTCCTCCTCAATTTCCTCAGAAGTCATAATCATTTTCCCTTTGTCACCCACAGACCTTTATGACTCAGGGTGGATAGAGGTTTGGCCTTTATTGCTTGGTGTAGCATCCATGCTCTGGCCAGAGAAAGGTTGTGAGACACCTTCACCAGCAGGTGTTTCACCAAGGGAATGAATTTATGAAGCAGTTGTTTGTGTGACAGGGCTCTCAGGCTCTATCACTGGGCCTTCAGCCAAGGTTTTCCCTTTGAAGCTAATCTCAGGGTCTGCCTCAGCATCCAGTTGACCAATGACATTACCTGATTGCCTTTGTCTCCTTCTTAGGCTGAACTCTTCAGTAATTCTATCTTGAATTCTGAGTGCCAACCTGTCAGCTTGTCTTGATTTGCTTGGATTGACAAGTGGCATGTTGACCAGATCAAGAACTTCATAGTAGTTCAAGGTTTGAAAATCAAATACTTCTTGTTGCCCTTCAACTCTATGAAGAATGAGGGCTCTTCTATCAGCATCATACCTCCACCCAACGATGTAGTTTGAAGTTCCTTGAGGTGGGGATGACATAGCCCTTGGTATACCTTCCTCAAAGAGACTCCTAATGATAGAGTCTATAGAGTCCACATTAATGTGAACTTGAGGAAGTTGCTGAGTATGCACAATTGCAAGTGAGGATGGTGAGTCCTCAATGTCCATACTCTCTGAAGAACTCCCAGGTTCTGTGTCTGTAATGACTTTCTCCCCCTTTTTGGTAGCATCACCCTCTTGCATAGGTGAGCTAGAGGTTAGGTCAACCACATTCACAGGTTCTTGTGTTCCTGGTTGAACTCTTCTTAAAGGTCTCCCAGCGAGTATTTCCCTGAGATAAGATATCTCAAGTTGCTGATCATTGACCTTTTTGTGAAGGGTAGTCACCTGAGATTCAAGGTGACTAACCTTAGAGACGAAATAGAAGCATGTTTTTGACAGTTTTTGCACCTTTAGTCTCAGATTCCCCTGTTCTTCATCAGAAGAATCATTGGGGGATAAGATGATTGGGCCAAAGTCCTCTCTCTCACCACCAGCTTCTGGTTCTTGGCTGCTGGATTTCCTCTGCTCATTGACATTTCAGTTGAGATGTCAATGGGCTGAGTTGCCATGGTTGAGGTCTTAATAATGTAATCACTTGCAAAAGTGAGAGCCTCTTCCATATGGATATCCTGAACAGGTTCAGAAGTATCTACCTCAGTTATAGGTGACTGATGTGGGCTAGACTGAGGAGACTCAAGAGTACTCATCTCTCTTTGAGTAGGGGAAGAGAAGAGAGACTCATGATACTCACTGAAACCTAAGTCTCCATCAGTATAGAATGAAAGGTTGGGAATGAGTTGATTTAGATCTAAAGGCTGGGGATGGTAACTGTCCCCTGAAAGGTTTTCACTTGAGTGTTGAGACTCAGAGTGAAGGCTTAAGGCAATTGGGCTTGTGAGCTCATCAGGGTGAGCATGAGGAACTTCAGCCCTGATTGTTGAAGATATGGGAGTGGTTTGCTCCTCTAGGGAAGTGGGAGCTCTAGTGTCCACTTCCTCCTGTATTGGTGAGTATATCAGGACCTGCACAGACTCAGTAGCTTGAGAAGGGGTTCGTTTGGATTTTCTTTGGTAGGTGAGGGTTACTTATGGCCTTTTTAGTGGTAGAGAGGTAGAATGTGTGGGTTCAACACTAGCTTGTGTTGCTAGATTGTCACCTTGAGCAATGAGCTCTAACATTTTGGGGACAAGGGCTGTTTCTACCCCTGAGAAGCCTACAGTTGGCTTCTTCATGATTTTAAAGATGTCGGGCTTCATCTATCCCAATTTAAGAATATTATCTGTTTCCCTCAACTGTGAGCTCAGTTCACAGTTGAGAATGTGTTGAACATATCTAGGAAACATATAATACTCTAAGGAGTCCAAGTTAGCAAGCAAGTTTGTATAGACAAATTGAGAGTACCTGAACTTGACCCCTTGACCATTCCATGAACTATGAAGGAGAGATCCTCAGGAATCTGGTCCCACCCTCCATGCTTGTTTGACAAGTTGTGGATAACCACATGGAGTAGGTATTTCCACTGGGATGAGACCTTTCCTTTCCTGAAGGTCTTTACAGAGAAATCTCCCTCATAGCCCATCTGCTCAAAGTAATGGTGACAGTTTCCTTTGGGAAGGACAACTCACCTTCTTCATCATCCAGCTGCAAATGGGTGTTGATGATGGCCGGAGTGATGAAGATTGTCCTCCCTTGCACTGTGGCAGACAGTGACTTCTCCCCATCCATGATGACCTCTTGGCAGGTCTTCCAAAATTCAAGCAGATGATCCTCATAGAGAGTAGGATCAATGGTTAGGGAGGTGAAGTAATTAGATAAAGCTAAGAAATGGCAAATCTCTGAGAAACTATCATCTTTCTCAGAGCTTAACAGAGCAACCTGGTTGTGTTGCCTGTGAAGTTGCATGGAGAAATCTGGGTTGTTTCTGCGATTAAGGTTGGCCATTTTAGAAGCTTAAGGATGAAGAAAGGTGAAAAGCAAAGGCGGTTTGCGAATTAGGTTTGAGGAATAGTAGAAATGAAGAAGATAGTGAGGAAGAGGGGGAACCGTTGGGTATTTATGTGAAAAGGATTTGAACCAAAGTTAATGAAAGAGGATAAACTTTGAAATCCGAATGTCGGTCCCACCTCTGAAAAAGTAGTTTACTTTTGCTCAAAAAGTAGTTTTCTTGGAATTCGAAAAGCTTCCGAAGGTAAATTATCTTCAGAAGTTTTAATGAAAAAGCTTCCGAAGCTAAAATGACTTCGGAAGAATTTCCTGAGAATCTTGAAAATTTTGCTTCGGAAGAGAAATAAAAACTTGAATGCTTTGTATGTAAAACAACAAAGCTTCCAAGAGTTAATTTTGCTTCGGAAGGAAAAAGTCCTTAAAAAAATAAGTGTCTGAGATAAGTATTTAAGCTTCGGAAGATAGATTGAAACCTCTTTCAAGGTAAAATTTCTTAGACAGTTATTTATTTTGAAGACATGATTTTCTTCCGAAGGTAAAAATATATCTTCCGAAGGATCAGAAAATTTTCAAGAATCTAAGGAAAGTCTTCAAAAATGATTTTATATCCAAAGAAAACATGAGCTTATGAAAGTGATGAACTAGACAACTTAGGACACACATATTTTAAGAAATAATTAGAATTAGTTTTAAGAAAAGATCTACTCAAAGTTAATCATCCCAATAGCTGATATTAGATATTTAAATCTCTATTCATCAAAAGCTTTTGTAAACAGATCATCATATTGTTTATCTGTATGAACTTTGACTAGTTTAATTAATCCCTTTTCATAGTTATCTCTTATTAAATGAACCTGATATTGATGTGTTTGGTCCTTGAGTGCTGCACAGGGTTCTCAGTGATAGAGATAGCACTATTGTTGTCTATGTGGATAGGAGTCTCCTTGAAGTTAAATCCATAGTCCAACATCTGATTTTGAATCCAAAGCACTTGAGCACAGCAACTTGCAACAGCAATGTATTCAGCCTCAGTAGTTGATGCAGACACACATGATTGTTTCTTGCATTGCCATGAGACAACCCTTCCACCAAGGAATTGACATCCCCCAGATGTAGACTTTGCAGTCATGTTGCAACCACCATAATCACTATCTGTATAAGCATACAGATTGAAGTCAGGATTCTTTGGATACCATAAACCAAGTGTTGAAGCACCTTTGAGATATCTTAGAATTCTTTTGACAGTGATGAGGTGAGACATCTTAGGGTTGGCTTGATATCTTGCACAAATACATGTAGCAAACATGATATCAGCCTGCTAGCTGTAAGATACATAAGAGACCCAATCATAGCCCTGTATAAGTGTTCATCTACACACTCCCCCTCAAGATCAGGTCCAAGGGAGTGGTTTCTGCTATAGGTGTCTTAGCAATCTTACAATCAGTCATGTTGAACCTTTGAGTATGTCCTGAACATACTTTGACTGACTTATGAAGATACCATCTTCAACTTGCTTCACTTGAATTCCCAGAAAGAAATTGAGTTCTCCCTTGCACTCATTTCAAATTTGTCTTTCATCAGCTTCTCAAAGTCTTTGCAGAGCTTTGGATTAGTTGAACCAAAGATGATGTCATCTACATACATTTGAACTAGCAATATGTCATTTCCCTGTCCTTTGATGAAGAGAGTTCCATCTATAGTACCTCTCCTGTATCCATGTTTGCAAAGATACTCAGACAATGTCTCATACCACTTCCTGGGTGCCTGATGTAGCCCATAAAAGCTTTGTCAAGCTTGCAGACATAATCAGGATGATCAGGATCTACAAAACCAGGTGGCTGTTTGACATACACCTCTTCATCAATCACTCCATACAGAAAAGCACACTTCACATCAAGTTGAAAGACCTTGAAGTTCTTGGATGCAGCAAATGCCAGGAATATCCTAACAGCTTCTAATCTTGCTACAGGAGCAAAGACATCAGTGTAGTCAATCCCTTCTTCTTGTGTGTATCCTTGAACAACTAGTCTAGCCTTGTTCTTGATGATAATGCCTCTATCATCCTTCTTATTCCTAAACACCCATTTGGTTCCAATGGTAGTCTTCCCATGAGGAAGAGGACAAAGGTTCCAAACTTTTTGCCTTTTGAATTGAAGCAACTCTTGTTGCATAGCTTCAACCCAACTTCCATCCTTTAGAGCCTCATCAACTTTCTTTGGCTCTATCTGGGATAAGAAACAAGAGTGAAGACAAACATTTGCTTTATGGGTTTGTCCTCTTGTTCTTACCCCTGTGACAACATCTCCAATGATGTTTGTGGTGGGGTGAGACTTGTGGATCCTAAGCTGAGGGATCACAGCAAGTTGCTGAGAAAGATCCAAATTTGAAAAATTTAGATCTGGCATAGATGATTCACCTCCACATCTCCACACTTATCAAGATTGACTTGATCCAATGAGTGTGTGACATCATTGATGTTGTCATCTATGGTGTGGTTGTTAGCATCAAGGAATTCTTGATCACTTTCACCACCACCATTGTTGTCTTCCACATTGAGGTATCTTTATCTGGTTGTGGAGCCTCTGAGCTGGAATTTGAAGGCACCCCAGATGTATCAGCTGAGTTTGTCATTGTAGTGCTGATAGAAACCTCATTTGCTGAAGTAGTTCCAACTAGAGCTGAAGATGTATGAGTTGAAGGTCTTCTTAGCTCAAATCTTGGATCAGGATCACCTGTATTTAAATTTTCTGCAGATCCTGAAACATTCTCACAAGATTTGTTAAAACAGTTGGTAACTAAATCAAGATCAAATAGCCAATCAGGACCAGAACCAGCCACACAGGGTGTGTGTTCATTGAAAGTCACATTGGTTGACTCCTCAACAATTCTAGTTCTGAGATTGTATACTCTATAAGACTTAGCCTGGGAAGAGTATCCAATGAAGTGTCCATCATCTGATTTCTCAGCAAACTTGGCAATTTGATCTTTGGTATTCAAGATGGTGCAAAACCAATGAAAGGTTTTCTCTTGTGCCAAAGTTCATAAGGAGTCTTACCATGTGTCTAAACTACTAAAACTCTGTTTTGCACATAGCAAGCAGTGTTTACTGCCTCTGCCTAGAAGGTGATGGGCAGTTTAGAGTCAGACAACATAGTTCTTGCAGTTTCAATTAGTGTCCTGTTTCTCCTCTCAGCAACACCATTTTGCTGAGGAGTCCTGGGAGCACTATATTTCTTGTAATACCTTTTTCATCACAAAATGTATCAAGGATTTGATTCTTGAATTCAGTTCATTGATCACATCTTATGGTTTTGACCTTGTGATCACTTTGATTCTAAAATTTTAAGATGAAATTCTTCAGAATCTCAAGGGTCTCATCCTTTGTAAAATCATCTGTGATCACCAAACAATAAGAGGTCCTTCCTAGACTCATTACACTGGTGGGGCCAAAGAGATCCATATGTAATAAGTGTAGGGGAGTAGTGATGGAGTTCCTTTCCTTAGGCTTGTGAGATACCTTATGTTGCTTCCCTTTCAGGCATGCAACACAATGATCATCACTTGTAAACTCTTTCCATAGGAAAGACTCATCACTATTTGCTTTAGACAGAAAGCATGAAACTTCTCCGGAGGGAGATGTTTCTTGAAAGTCCATCTTGTACATGTTCCCTTTCCTGGGGGCTCTAAGCAGGATGTGCTCATGAGGAATGACCACTCCAGGCTTGAGAACAATGCAATCATGCTCAGTAAAGAGCATGTTATGACTCTGATCACAAAATTAGGATACACTTAGAAGATTGTACCCAAGCTCTTTGACAAAGTTTACCTTTTCAATGCTGAGCTTACCATTTGTGACCTTGCCCCTTCCAGAAATGTAACCACCTTCATCTCCTCCAAAAGCAACTGGTCCTCCATCAATCCTCTCAAAGTTATGGAGTAGTGACCTATTGCCTGTCATGTGCCTGGAATAGCCACTATAAATGATCCAGACATTCTTGTTTGTCTTGAGTTGTTCCTTCACAAAGAAAATGATTAGTTACATTTGGAAACCCAAGCCTTATTTGTCTTGGGCTCACTAAGTATAATATAAGGTAATTCAACAGTAATAGATCCTATGGTTGTGCTAGGAGGATCTTGAGCTGTTGTTGATGAAGAAACTTCAGTCACTTGGTCTTTCTTAGACTTCCACACCACCTTTGGAGTCTTGGACTTGACCTTCAGTCACTTGGTCTTTCTTACCTTTGGAAGATTCTGCAGTCACTGCAGCAAACTTCAGTGCTTCGGAAGAATTCCTTTCTTCCGAGACCAACTTCTCTTCCGAAGGTAATTTTCCATTTGCCTTCTTCTTATATTTGGAGCTTCCAAAGGAAACAGACTTTTCTTCCGAAGCTTGAATCTTCTAGGAACTCTTTGAAGTCTTTGTCTTGGTCATATGGACAGTACTTTTAGATTGTATGTGCAATCCTTAGCAATGTGAGAGGTACTTTCACACATGACACACAACATTTTCTTCTTCACAAGAGTCTTCTTATGAGAACAAGACTATCTTTGGTCACATACCTTCTCCACCTTCATCTTTGCAGATGATGAGACAGTTCTTATGGGCTGGGAACTGTTCTTGGAGTTTGATGGTCCAGGCTGTGCAGCAGTGGTACACAACAGATCAGTCTTCTTCTTAGTACTGAGATGATTTGAACAAGAACTAGAACTCTTAGCTGAAGAGTTTTGGTTGAGGTCTTCAGTCTTTACTACTTCAAACCCTGTAGAGATAAAAACTTGTTTCTGCTTAGAGTCAAAAGTAGCCTTGATCTCTTGAGCCTTCCTTGCTTTTCTTTTGCTCTTCCTGATCAAGTTCTTTCTCATTGACTTGGTCATCACAGTAATCTTCTTCTCCTCAGAAGGATAGTGGCCCTTCTTAGAATCCTCCTCTTCACTCTTCTCAGAGGAATTCTTCACTATCTCTTCTTCATCCTCTTCACTTATAGGATCTATGAGAGGAAGCTCATCTTCACAAGTTCCACACCTAGGAGATCTTACAGACAAGATTGTGTGTGGAGGAGCTATCTCATTGGATCCTAGTCCCTGTCTATTTTGATAACACACCTTGTTGTGTAAGGATGAGGATATCATGTTCTTGAAGGTCTCTTCTTCAAGAACACTCTTTTCTGCCCTGGCTTTGCTGATCACAAGCTCAGCCTGGCACTCAGTCAGCTTGGTTATGAGATCTTTGATTTGAGTCCTAAAATCTGTATGCTCATATTTTAGAACTGAAATGGTTTTCTCTAAGTCCTCTATCATTATTTTATAATCATTTTCAGACTTTCTAAAATCAAATTTTAAAATGTTTAAGGACTCAAGATCATATCTCATCTCCAAGTTATAGGGCCTGTATTTGTTAACTTTAGCAATGCATTCAGGAGTACAGAGATGTTCCAATACCTTGGCTTCATCATGATCTGCCAATAGTGCTTGGTTTGTAGAAGCATCTTCCACCTGAAAGCTCCAGTCAAAGCCTCCTTCTTCAACAACAACAGCAGCTTGTTGCTTTGGCTTCTCATTCTGAGGGGCTTTCTCAGTGTAGTTTGGTCTGGTTTGTGCTTGGCCACCATTTGTTTTAGGTGCCTTACACTCTCTAGAAAAGTGGCCCATCAGGTTACATCTGTAACACTTGACTTTGCTTTTATCCAAGCCAAACTTTCCACTGGTTGCATTGCTTGGAAACCTCCTTCCACTTCTCTTGTAGAACTTCTTGGCTCTATGAGTGAGAAGAGCCATCTGCTGGACTATTTCCATATATTCCAGATCATCTGGATGGATACAATCCAGGCCTTCAAGAGTGAAAAGAGAATTGCCACAACTTTCATCAGAAGACACAAAGGCTTCAGAAGAGCTTGTCTCTTGGAATGGCTTTCTTGAGTGTAGTTCTCCCTGAGGTGTCTCTGGGAAGGTGATGAAAGGACCTTTGGTGAATTGTCAGGGTAGAATATGAGATGATGTTGGGGTTCTATGCTATCCCTTTCAACCACATGCAGGGCTGAACCCAATTGATTGTTGGAGTTGCCAGATGAACCTTGCATGTTCATCTTCATCTGATAGCCACTGAGAATCCCATATAGCTCTGTCAGAGTAAGAGTTTTGAGATTTTCAGTCCTCTTGATCACCACAAAATAGTGTGTCCATTGCCTAGGAAGTGAGGACATGAACTTCCTTACAATGTCTCTATTTTCAAGAGGAACTCCTCCATCCACAAGGGTATCCACTATCTCAACATACCTGAAGTATTGCTGAGTCATGGTTTCACTTGTTTTGAAGGTGAAGTTTTCAAACTGCTGCTTCAGGAGATCCTTCTTGTTCTCCTTGGCTTCAGAGGAGCCTTCATACATCAGTTTTAGTGCATCCCACAGCTCTTTAGCTGTTTTGCACTTCTTGAAACCTCTGTACACAGAGTTTGGAAGGGCAGTTTGAAGGGCTGTCATGGCTTTTCTGTCAATCTCTACTTTCTTCCTATCTTCATTAGAGTAGTTAGCCACATCTTTGGGAATCATACCAGCACCAGTAGCAGAAGGAGTGCTGGGTATGAAAGGTTCATTTTCAACAGACTCCCATATTCTTGAGTCTAGAGACCTGATGAAACCTTCCATTCTCATACACCAGGTATCAAAGTCATCAAGAGTGATCAGTGCGGACTTGTTCATGGTTCCAGTTTCCATATCAGTTTTGGATATGGTTGCCATTTGAAAGTTTAGTATTTGTGTGTATGAGGGATCTTAAGATGGTGATATCTTATATCAAGAGCCTGAAATGCTTTTATACCAATTGAAGGACCGGTGAAGGGTGGTCACTTACAACACAACAACACAAAGAGGAGATTAACCAAACTTTAATCAAACAGTAGACTGGATTAACCACAATAATGATACTAAGAACACAAGTAATTAGTAAGAGACAAAACAAGAGAACACAAGAGATTGGGTTTCAAGGATGCAATATATTGCTTTCTCAAGTTCTATTACAAGTGTTACAAAGCATAAAGAAAGATACTAGAACATGGAATACTTATACTACAACCTACAGCCGGCTATACTTTGAAAGCCAGCTGGATACAATTGACTAGACACAAACAAAATCAATTGTAGAGTCAAAAGGCATATCTGCCTTTTGACTTGTGACTATGACATGCCATAGCTCACATCCTAATATATTACAAAAAGGATAAAAGTACATAAAGTAGAAAGCATGGACTCAAGGCCTCAATGTACAGTTACCAAAAGCATGGACCTTCCACCAACTCATGTAAGTTGGTGACTTTACAGAGTTGCAGCGGAAAGGTGGTACAGCTTTATGGTAAAGTACATCAGATAAAGGCATATCTCTAAAAGTCTTCGGAAGAAATCTATTTGGCTTCGGAAGACTTTGTCTATGAAGCTTCGGAAGACTTTACTTTTGGCTTCGGAAGATATTGGTATTGGCTTCGGAAGATTTTACACTTAGAATATTTCTAGTGCATGGTGTAAAACTTCCGAAGCATTCTACTTCAGTTCTTTAGTGCATTGCTTGCAGAGAGACTTTGGAGGCTGCATCAGACTTATAGGAATCCTTACAATATATATGATGTATTGGGCTTATGTCAAAGCCCACTAACCTAATATTTATCAAAACTTGCAAGACTAGTGTTTCAAAGAAAATAAAGGATTTAGTAAAAGAAAAACTTTAAAGGAAAATTTTAATTTTAGGATGTAATTTTAATCAATGTACTTAATTTAATATAAACAAAATAACTAAGCTTTTACAACTCTTAATGATTTTTAATTATTTATGTATTTTTTAAGTTTTATTGAAATATGATGTGAAGTTTTTGTTTATATTTTGCTTTATTAAAAAATAGTGGAATAAAAAAAGTAAAATAGAAGATAAATGAGTATTAATTGAATAGTAATTAAATGGGCATTAACCATTACCATATATTTGACTTAAAAATAATGCTAAGTTGGCGTTGATGTGGCAAAAAATGCCCTTTCAAAAGCATTAATCACTACTTATTGTAACAACCGGTTATTTACTATTTGAAGCCGACGAAAGAAGAAAAAGAAATAAAGTCCAAGTCGAGGGACCAAACTCGCCAACGAAAGAAAGTCGGGCGAGTGAGAGTATATAAGGGAGAGGGCAACCCTTACCCTCTCCCCCACACTCACATTTTCAGCTACCAAAGAGAGGAGAAGAGGGAAAGGAAGAAAAGAGAGAAAAAGGGGTCGGTTCGGGTGGTTCGGGTGGTCAAACTCGTCGTGTAGCAAGCCAAATCGAAGCCCTTGTCGTTGTGCTCGTTTGTGTGAGTTCTAGGACCCCACTTTTACTTGTTTTCAACCGATTTTAGGGCTGGAAAGCATCAAAAACCCTTTTGTGTGTGTGTGTGTGTTTGACCCATTTGGGTGTGATGTGTGTGATGCGTTTCGTGTATGTTTCCGGGCTTGTGTGCGCTTGTATGGTGTTGTGGTATGCATTCCTAAGGTCTAGGATGGTTGATTTAGGCTTAGAATGGGTTTGGATGAGCTTGGAGGCCGAAAATGGCAGATTGGGTTCGGAAAGAACTCCATTCTGCATCAGCTAGGGCTAGGCGACCGAATGGAGGCCATACGGCCGATTGAGAGGCGATTAAGGGTCATTCGCACGATTGGGATTCATTCGCACGATTGAGTGTTCAATCGCACGACTAAGGTTTCATTCGCACGACTGGGAGTCCAGTCGCATGGGGAGTCATGCGACTGAAGGTTCAGTTGCATAAGTGCTTAGTCGCATGAGCCCATTCGCATGAGGTCAGTCGCATAGGTGCTCATTCGCATTAGTTCCATCCGCATGAGGTCCATACGCACGACTGGATGTCCATTCGCATAGATGTTCATCCGCATGAGTCCAATCGCATGATGCTCAGTCGCATGAAGGCCATGCGACTGAAGGGTGTCCATATGCACGAATAGGGCTGTTGCACCCAAAGGAAACTGTAGTTAGACTTCTGGCTTTCGAGGGAAAGTGCAGATATAAGTTTTGATGTAAAGGTTCCTGTAAGAGCATGTAAGATAACTGTTATGGCCTTAGAAAACATGTAGGGCATAGTGATGATGATGTTGCATGTTTATGCATGATGCATGTTATGTATGTATGATGTTGCCCTGTATGACGTGATGTTGGTGCATGTTAATGTTCCTTAGTATGATGTATGTTTATCTTTCTTATGGATTTACGTGTTATGATAATGAATGAAATGAAGTATTATGTAACGTAAAGTGGAAAGAAATGAAAAATCTTGCATGCATCGGATAACGGGTCCTTCTTTGTGATTGACCATTTATGTAGAACCTCTACCGCTTACCCCTAGTACTGTGGCATACGCTCAGCTGCTCAATTATTGACTTCGGCCCAGTAGCTAAGACTGATCGGGATGTAGCATATGGTATTGGTACGAATGATATCCGATGGGCAAGTAAAGTTATTTTGAACGAACGAATGGATGAATGAATGAGATAATAAAGATATTATCTATGCGTACGTATGATGTGTGATCATGCAAAAGTAACGAATGGTTTTAAATGAAAGAAAAGTATGTTTTATTATAAAACTAGAACTCACTCAGCAACGCTGACTTTTTATATGTTTTCCAGTTGGCAGGTAATTTTTGCTGAGGATGGCACCGCGAGGCTACTCAGCTCTTTTGGGATGACATCCATTTATAAAGCTTTTGTGATATAATGCAAACATGTATTTTGTAATTAGATAATGATGTATTATTTGGAAAAAGTGTTTATAATGAAATGAGATGTCATTTTTGAATGTTTCCGCTGCAATATTTCATGAGACAAATGTAAATTTATGTTTTATGCGCGATGAATGACCAACTGTAAGCGTACCGGGAATGGGGCCTTACAAGTTGGTATCAGAGCCAAAGTTTAAGTGAAATGGGTAAATTTTCAAAATAAACCTTAACTTAAACTGAGAATGGGAAGAAAAGGGAATGAGATGCCAAACTGAGTAGCTGCGTGCCATCAGGTATTTTCTTAAGTTAACCGGTTTTATGTGCGCATGGTATGTGGTTATGTGTTGTATGTAGATTTAAATACCGATGTAGTCAGGACAGGTAATACTTGGGGTATGAAGAGTAAAGTAAGTGGCTAATCACAACTGGCCACTGTAATTAGGGACTTACTATACTTGACATAAACTGAGTTGTTTCCTTGACTGACCGTGTTGGTGTTTAAATCTTTCAGTGTGAGTTAGAGAATGGCTGGAAGGAGATCTTCTAAAGCTTCTAGGGGTGGAGTCTGTGGCGGGCTTGATGTTGAGCCGCGACCCAAGATGGGAAGACCAAGGGTCGAGAAGGTGGTTCCTGAGGAACCAGAGACTCCTCATCCGGAAGTTGGGGATGAGAGTGCAAACCTGAGGGCCTCGGTAAAGGAGGCTGTTGTTGAAGAAGTACACCAGGTCATGCAGACAATCTTACAATCTGTGGTGACCGAAGTCATTAAGGCGGTGAAGGAAGGAGAAAGAAAGGAGAGAAACAGGCCTTCGGGGGAACGAGAGAAACCGGAGCCCGAAACGATTTTCTCTGATAATGAAGACGAGGAAGAGGAAGACGAGCCTGTGCGAGAGGTGGCACGAGGTTGTAACTATGGGGGTGTTTATGAGATGCAAGCCCCCTACTTTCGACGGTAATGGCAATGCTGCCGCTGCTCACCGATGGGTGAGAGAGATGGAGGCTGTTCTCGACATCAGCGAGTTCCGGGAAGATCAAAAAGTAAAGTTTGCCACCCACTCGTTTGTGGACATAGCCTTATGCTGGTGGGACAATATTGTCCAAGCTGAGGGTAACCGGGCAATCGGTAGAATGAGATGGCCCGAACTTAAGAAGATGGTGATTGAAGAGTTTTGTCCTCACAAGGAGATGGATAAGATAGAGAGGGAATTCCTGCAGCTGGAGGCAGAATCCATGACACACCAGCAATACACCACCAAATTCAATGAAATGGCACGGCTGGTGCCGGATCAGGTGACGCCTCTGTCTCGGAAGATCAAGAGGTACATTCAGGGCTTACCGGTGGATGTTCGTAGGAATATGATCTCCGCTCGGCCGAGTACTTTTAGGTCGGCGGTCGACTTGGCCGGAAGACTATATGATGAGAGGGAGGTGGTGGTGACTGAAGCAAACATGAGGGGTGGTGGTGATCGGAACTGGAATGGGAGAAGGTTTGGTCGGGGTGATGCCTCGACCCCGAACAAAAAGGCACGGGTGGATGACCGCCGCGTGGCCACACCGGGAGCGGGATCGAGGAGGTGTGGCAAGTGTGGAAAGAAGCATGCGGGAGAATGTAGGCTGGGTTTGAATGTGTGCTTCAAGTGTGGGAAGACAGGGCATATGGCAAAGGATTGCCTGGCGGGCAAATGTTTTAACTGTGAGGAAACTGGTCATATGAGCAGGGATTGTAAGAAGCCGAGGGCTGAGGGTTCCGGGGCGAAGAGGACGGGAGGTGATGGACCAAGGGCGAGCACCAGGGCATTCACCATGACACAGGAGGAAGCTAGGACGGACCTTGATGTTGTGTCCTGTACATTTCTAGTGAACCAAACTTTAGCTTCTGTGTTATTTGATTTGGGTGCTAGTAAGAGTTTTATTTCTGCTGCTTTCTGTGCTAAGCTGCCTGTTAGTAGTAGACGAGTTGATGCGCCTTTTGATGTAGAAACTGCCAAGTCTACCAGGATTTCTAAGATGATAGAGAACTGTGACATGGAACTTGAGGGTCATAAGTTTCCTGTTAGACCGTTCGTGATGACCTTAGGTGGTTTTGATTTGGTTCTTGGGATGGATTGGTTAGCGGACTACGAGGCGAACATTGTGTGTCGCAAGAAGATGATTCAGTTGTCGGCGCCTGACGGTAGTTCAGTGACGGTTTATGGTGATCGGGTTACTACGATTCCGAAGGTGGTCTCAATGGCGGTGGCGGAAAGTGTATGAGGCGTGGATGTAGTGCCCACTTGGCCTATGTAAAGGATGTGGATACACCAACACCACAACTAGCCGATGTATCGGTTGTGCGTGACTTTCCAGACATGTTCCCAGAGGACTTATCAGGAGTGCCACCTGACAGAGAGATCAAGTTTCAGATTGATCTGATACCGGGTGCCCAACCTGTTGCCAAGGCACTGTATCGGTTGGCTCCGACAGAGATGAAAGAGTTGATGGAGCAGTTGCAAGAGTTTCTTGATAAGGGGTTAATTAGACCAAGTATCTCTCCTTGGGGTGCTCCGGTCCTGTTTGTGAAGAAGAAGGACGGTAGCATGAGAATGTGTATTGACTACCGTGACCTGAACAAGTTGACGGTAAAGAACCGATACCCCTTACCGAGGATAGATGATTTGTTCGATCAGCTTTAGGGTGCCAGTTGGTTTTCAAGGATAGATCTTCGATCTGGTTACCATCAGGTAAAAGTGAAGGAGCAAGATATTCCTAAAACAGCTTTCCGCACGTGCTATGGTCACTACGAGTTCCTCGTCATGTCTTTTGGTTTGACCAATGCGCCAGCTGCTTTTATGGATCTGATGAATCGAGTGTGTCGGCCGATGTTGGATAAATCAGTGATCGTGTTTATTGAAGATTTCCTGATTTACTCGAGGAGCGAGGCAGAGCATGCCGGTCACATTCGGGAGGTTCTAGAGACGTTGAGAAGGGAGAAGTTGTACGCCAAGTTCTCCAAGTGCGCGTTCTGGTTGTGCGAGGTTCAGTTCTTGGGTCACGTGGTGAATCCCGACGGAATAATGGTGGACCCGGCGAAAGTGGAGGCGGTTATGCAATGGAAGTTACCAAAGACGCCATCCGAGATTCGTAGTTTCTTGGGTTTGGCGGGCTACTATAGAAGATTTATCCAAGACTTCTCCAAGATTGCTTCTCCACTATCTAAGTTGACCCGAAAAGATGTGAAGTTCGTATGGGGTCAAGCCCAAGAGAAGGCGTTCGAGGAACTGAAGGCGAGATTGACTCAAGCTCCTATTTTGTCATTACCCGAGGGAAGTGAAGATCTGGTGGTTTATTCTGATGCTTCCTACTCGGGGTGGGATGTGTGTTAATGCAGAGAGGAAAGGTTATATCCTATGCATCCCGACAGTTGAAGGTTCATGAGGTCAACTATCCTACTCATGACTTGGAGCTGGCAGCCATGGTCTTTGCGTTAAAGATTTGGAGGCACTATCTTTACGGGACGAAGTGCACCATATTCACTGACCACAAGAGTCTGAAGTACTTCTTCGAGCAGAAGGATCTGAACATGAGGCAGAGACGGTGGTTGGAACTTATAAAGGATTATGATTGTGAAATCCACTACCATCCGGGCAAGGCCAATATGGTGGCTGATGTCCTTAGCCGGAAATAGAGACCTGAGCCGATTCAGGTGAAGGCATATCAACTGATCATGACCTCTGATGTAATGAAGCAAGTCAAAGAGTTTCAAGATGAGGCACTGAAAGAAGATCATCTTAACTCTGAAAGAATGAGAGGTCTGGTTGGGGAATTGGGTGAGAACACGTTCGGTGTTAGAACCCGATTCGGTCGTGTGTGGATTCCTTGTTTTGGGGATCTACGGGTGAAGATCATGGATGAAGCTCACAAGACTCGATACTCCATTCATCCTGGTGCCACGAAAATGTACCATGATATGAAGAAAGATTATTGGTGGCCGGGTATGAAGCGTGATGTGGTGGAGTATGTGAGTAAGTGCCTTACTTGCTTACAGGTGAAGGGGCCGAGCATCAGAAGCCGTATGGGAAGATCCGACCTTTGGATATACCGGAATGGAAGTCGGAGCACATCACCATGGATTTCATTACAAAGCTGCTGCGTACCCCGAAGGGGTATGATGCCATATGGGTGATAGTTGATCGTCTGACGAAGAGCGCTCACTTTCTACTGATCCGCGAGACATATTCATCTGAGAGGTTGGCTGATCTTTTCATCAAGGAAATCGTAACTCGTCATGGTGTGCCGGTTGTCTATTGTGTCGGACCGCGACACTCGGTTTACATCTAAATTTTGGAAGAAAATTCCACGACGCTATGGGGACGAGGTACATATCAGCACGGCTTATCATCCCCAGACTGATGGTCAGTCAGAAAGGACCATCCAGACACTGGAAGACATGCTTCGGGCATGTGTGATTGATTTTGGTGGAAGTTGGGATGACCACCTACCGTTAGCCAATTCTCATACAACAACAACTATCATGCCAGCATTAGTATGCCTCCATATGAGATGCTATACGGTAGGAGATGCAGAACACCCATTTGTTGGGGTGATATTGGTCAGAAGGAATTGGGGAGCGTCGAGGTAATCGAGGCTACGACTGAGAAGCTTGAGAAGATTAAAGCCTTCATGAAGGCAGCCAAAGACAGACAGAAGTCGTATGCTGATAAACGAAGCAGGCCGATTGAGTTCCAGGTGCGTGACCAGGTTATGTTGAAGGTCTCACCTTGGAAGGGTATCATTCGCTTCCGAAAGCGGGGCAAATTGAGCCCAAGGTATAAGGCCCTTTCCGAATCATTTCTTGAGTAGGAGAGATGGCCTATAGATTAGAATTACCGGATGAGTTAAGTGGAATTCACCCGACATTCCATGTATCTCATCTGCGGAAGTGCTTGGCAGATGAAGATATGATTGTTCCATTGGAAGATATCGAAGTAGATGAACGGCTCAATTATGTGGAGCAACCAGTGGCAATCATCGACCGAAAGGTGAAAATGCTGAGAAATAAAGTGGTTCCTCTTGTGCGTGTACAGTGGAAGCACAGGAAGGGATTCGAGTCAACGTGGGAGACTGAGAGAAGAAATGAGACAGCATTATCCACGTTTGTTTGAAGAATGACAGGTTTCGGGGACGAAACCTATTTAAGGGGGGTGGACTTGTAACACCCGATTATTTACTATTTTGAAGCCAGAAGGAAGAAAAAGAAATAAAGTCCTAGTCGAGGGACCAAACTCATCAACGAAAGAAAGTCGGGCGAGTGAGAGTATATAGGGAGAGGGCAGCCCTTACCCTCTCCCCCACACTCACATTTTCAGCTACCAAAGAGAGGAGAAGAGGGAAAGGAAGAAAGAGAGAAAAAAGGGTCGGTTCGGGTGGTTCGGGTGGTCAAACTCTCGTGTAGCAAGCCAAATCGAAGCCCTTGTCGTTGTGCTCGTTTGTGTGAGTTCTAGGACCCCACTTTTACTTGTTTTCAATCGATTTTGGGGCTGGAAAGCATCAAAAACCGTTTTTGTGTGTGTATGTGTTTGACCCATTTGGGTGTGATGTGTGTGATGCTTTTTGTGTATGTTTCCGGGCTTGTGTGCGCTTGTATGGTGTTGTGGTATGCATTCCTAAGGTCTAGGATGGTTGATTTAGGCTTAGAATGGGTTTGGATGAGCTTGAGGCTGAAAATGGCAGATTGGGTTCAGGAAGAACTCCATTCTGCATCAGCTAGGGCTAACGCGACCGAATGGAGGCCATACGGCCAATTGAGAGGCGATTGAGGGTCATTCTCACGATTGGGATTCATTCGCACGATTGAGGGTTCAATCGCACGACTAAGGTTTCATCGCCACGACTGGGAGTCCAGTCGCATGGGGAGGCATGCGACTGAAGGTTCAGTCGCATAAGTGCTTAGTCGCATGAGCCCATTCGCATGAGGTCAGTCGCATAGGTGCTCATTCTCATTAATTCCACCCGCATGAGGTCCATACGCACGATGGATGTCCATTCGCATAGATGTTCATCCCCATGAGTCCAATCGCATGATGCTCAGTCGCATGAAGGCCATGCGACTGAAGGGTGTCCATACGCACGAATAGGGCTGTTGCACCCGAAGGAAAGTGTAGTTAGACTTCTTTGGGGAGGGGAAAGTGCAGATGTAAGTTTGACGTAAAGGTTCCCGTAAGAGCATGTAAGATAATTGTTATGGCCTTAGAAAACATGTAGGGCATAGTGATGATGATGTTGCATGTTTATGCATGATGCATAATATGTATGTATGATGTTGCCCTGTATGACGTGATGTTGGTGCATGTTAATGTTCCTTAGTATGATGTATGTTTATCTTTCTTATGGCTTTACGTGTTATGATAATGAAGAAAATGAAGTATTATGTAACGTAAAGTGAAAAGAAATGAAAAGTCTTGCATGCATCGGATAACGGGTCCCTTCTTTGTGATTGACCTTATGTAGAACCTCTACCACTTACCCCTAGTAACTGTGGCATACGCTCAGCTGCTCAATTATTGACTTCGGCCCAGTAGCTAAGACTGATCGGGGTGTAGCATATGGTATGGTACGGATGATATCCTATGCGCAAGTAAAGTTATATTGAACGAACGAATGGATGAATGAATGAGATAATAAAGATATTATCTATGTGTACGTATGATGTGTGATCATGAAAAAGTAACGAATGGTTTTAAATGAAAGAAAAGTATGTTTTATTATTAAACTAGAACTCACTCAGCAACGCTGACTTTTTTATGTGTTCCAGTTGGCAGGTAATGTTTGCTGAAGATGGCACCGCGAGGCTACTCAGTCTTTTGGGGGATGACATCCATTTATAAAGCTTTTGTGATATAATGCAAACATGTATTTTTGTAATTAGATAATGATGATTATTTGGCCAAAAGGTTTATAATGAAATGAGAGATGTCATTTTTGAATGTTCCGCTCTGCAATATTTTTCATGAGACCAATGTATTATAGTTGTCCATCGAAGGGTTTGTTAGAAGATAAAATCAAAGTTTAACCTCTTAAACTTTCTGAAAAATGCAGCGGATATATATTTTGAAACATGATTATAAAACTGAAAAATCATGTTCTTTAGGTAACAAATATATGTATAAAACAAACCCATATTACAAAGGATCATATTATGTGAATAAGCAAGCTATGAAAACATAAAACGAGCATTATGGACAGCTATATAGAGGCTGCCATAAACTACCTTTCAGCAGCTCAAAAGGGTCGAAACTTTGAAGATGATGATGGTTTTGAACAACAATCCTTCAAGGTGGAGGACCTCAAGCTTGTAATACCCACAAGGTCTTCAAACACCTAGCTAGTTAGGAAGCTTGACACCAAAGTTCTACACCAAGGAACCTTCATTTTCAGCCTCTTTTGGAGCTGGAAAAATCCGAAAATAATCAGGCCTTAGAGAGAACTTTTGTTGCTTAAGTGTGTGTGAGAGAAGGTGAGATGATAGAAGAGGGTTCAAGTGAGTAATGTAACTCAAGAACCAAGACAAAATGGGTGTTTTCAAGGCCAAGGGCGGCCGAAAATTGCCCATTTAAAATGGGTTTCCCACCCATTTCAAGTTTTATAAAATTAACTCTTCCAATCCCTTAAATTAATAAAATTAAAACCTATTTTAATTTTATAACATTAACATAATTTTATTTGTCATTATTTAACCAACTTAAATAATAAAAAAAATAAATATCTCATGAAGAAATTATCCATATAATGTTGTTCTATCACCAAAGCAATAATTTAGAAAACCCGTTTTCTAAATTGGTGTCAATATTTATTTGTATGATCTTATCAACAAACAAATATTTATTGGTGTATGTTTGGCTTGTTATTGGGTATGACCCGACTTGGATCATAACGTACTAACCACATCAATCTTGTATGTGTCTTGGGCATACATGATCCAATAGATGGTGAAGGTATTGTTGCTGATGTTAAAAATCGAAAGCTGAGAATCAATGAACAAACAATAAGAAGGGTTCTTGAATTGGGAGATGTTGAAGCCGGACACCCTGATGTGTTCGAAAACGAATACATAGAGAATGTTTTTCTCATGATGGGGTATGATAGTGATTTTGAAAAAGGGAGAAATCAAGAAGGAAGACTCTGTAAGCCATACAGATTTCCGTGTCACACTTATCTAAAGTGCATCTCAAAGAGAAAATCTGGGCTTGATAGATTTTCAAGACATATCTCCTCTGGCATCATTGGTATTTTTGAAGGAAGAACCTACAATTACTCAAACTACATCTTCAACTGTGTATGTGATCACATTAAAGTACAGAAGGTAGATAAGATGTATATGTTTCCAAGGTTTATTCAACTAATCATTAATGCGGATTTGCCTGGAACTTCTGTGGAGGGTGGTGTGTTTATTCAAGCACACCTTGGCAGATCTTTTCTGAACAAAATTTTGGAAAATATGAAGGAGGTGACATGGACATGTTTGCAGATGTGGTAGATGCTACTGCAAACATTCCTCAAGAGCTTGTGTGGGAAGGTGAACAAGAGAACTCTCCAACCAACTCTGTTCAAGACACTCACTCACCAGATACATCACCCATACATCAGCAATCTCCAGCCAGCCAAAACACAGAACCAATCTCACCTATCCACCACCAATCACCAAATCAACAGCAAACATCCAAACCACAATCACCAGCCAGCCAAACACAGAACCAATCTCTCCAAATCCAGAAAATTCAGCCACTGAGAACATATACACTGGGGAGACAGAGTTAGCCTCGCAAGCAAGTATAGTTAAACTGTCATCATCCAAAACTGAATCCCCTGTTCTCTCAAATGAAACTGAACAAGTCTCTCCAGTCACTGATCATCAACAACAACAACTACCTCATCAAGAACTTGTAGATCAAGCCATTAAGCCCAGTTCAAGCTCAGCAAGTGTTGACTCGGAAGAAGTTAAAGATGATGAGATTGATGCTCAACATCAGAAGAAGAAGAAGAAGCAGACTATGTTGATATAATTGCCTACAATGAAGATGATCTAAGTGATAATGATATCCCTGTCAGCAAGAGTTATCTGGTTGCTGAGTATAACAAGCTAGTGCTGGAATCAAACAAAATGTAACATCCTGTAATTTTAAGTTAATTAAAAGTTAATTTTGTTAAGTTTCTTTAAGGGCCATTATTGTCTTATATGTAAATTGTGGGTTAATTGTGTTATCTTTTAGATTTTGGGTTTTAATTTGTTGTTAAAATGTCAAAAAAAAAATTCAATATTTAAGCTAATATTAAAGTTAATGATAATAATGTTATTAAAAAGTCATATTGTTATTAATAATAATGAAGATAAATAATATTAGTAACAATCATAACTATGGTATTGATAACATAATAATAATAATAATAATAATAATAATAATAATAATAATAATAATAATATAATAATAATATAATAATAATAATAACAAAATAATAATAATAATAATAATAATAATAATAATAGTAATAATAATAATAAAATTGTTAACTTAAAAGTGTTTAAAAATTTAGTTAAAAACTTGGGGGATTGTTTTTGTAAATTTATAAACTTAAAACAAAGTTTTAGCATAAAATGTTAACTATTAAATACTGCAGGGACCAAATGTGTAAAATCACAAAACCTAAACCCCCCCCCCCATTTTCTTTCCCCCAAACCCGGCGAGACGCCGGTGGTCGCTCCGGCTATACTCCGGCGACCCTAATAGTGCCTTAAAACCTCGAATTATGATTGGAAACCGTTTCCAATTGAGTTGTGTGCCTGATTCGAATCGATTAGTATAGATTAATTAAGATTAAACACCAGTTACACGAGCTTTCGAGCTCGAGTAACCGTCGGGCTATGGTTTTTAATCGATTAACAATTAAAACCTAATAATAACACAATTAAACCAACTTAATCGATCATAAATCCATCTCTAATCGACTACAACACTCAAAAGCACTCAAATCAAATCCAAACACTGAAATTGATCACCTCTTTTCCCGCAACCTGCAACTTTGTCAAAACTACCCTTCTAAGCCTTCTTAGTTTAAATTGATTGAGGGTTCTTCATCTTCAAGATCATCAGAAGCTTCTTGTGCAACTAATTTGGTTGGAATCATCGTTTGAATATCGATTAAGGCTCCAAGTGTTTGCGAACGTCTTTCGTTTTCCTCACCAACCAATCAACCTCAAATCGGGTAATCAGACTCATGAATTTGATCAGTTTTACTTGGGGTTTAAAAGCCCCAAGGTTAATTTCATGTTCATAAACGAATTTGGGATCAATTTGGAATCAATTTGGAATCAATTTGGAATCAATCGGTTCTAGGGTTCTTAAGATTTGGGGAATTTTCTTTAAATGGGTTTTTAATAATTAGGAACCAATATGAACCGCGGCTGAGGCCTTGGTTCATTGGTTAAGTCATTACACATCTCAACAGGGGGTCCCGGGTTCGAACCCGGGCACCCGCAGTTTATGTTTTTTGGCTTTTTCAGCCTTAAAAAAATATAGAAAAATCTTTAAAAATTATAAAAAGTATTTATAAACTTAGTTCATTTTTTTAATTACTTAAATTTCTTCTGCAAATTTATTTTTAAAAATATATTAATATAAATTAATTGTTTTCTTTAAAAATTAGATCATTTTTGTAAATATAAACTTTAGATAATAGTTTTTAAACTATTAAAATTATTAATATAGCAAAAGTCACTTCTAAACTAATAATCAAGGGTATTTCAAATAACTACAAAAGTTTATTTTTTTTTAGTTTATTACTTCTTTAAATTAGTTACCCAAAACATTACATATATTATTCTTTTAAATATATGGGTTGCTACAATTAAAATGCATAATATATCTATAAGAACCCCAAAATTTTACCTAAAACCCTAATTCTCCTTAAAACGTAAGCTTATTAAACGTAAATATTGTAAAACTATTCATATTTAGGTATCTTGTGAAGGAGTACTTGGAACGGTGATTATATTTGATCTTTTATCTTCATATTACATACTTATTGATCAAGTGAGTTTTCCTTGTCCCTTTTTTTTATAATTTCACACTTATTTGGGGCGAAACATGATGCTTATATTACATACACGTTTAAACATTTGAGACTTGTAATGCACATGCAATTCTACTTATTATTTGGTCATGGTTATTTGTGTATTGTAAGTGTTTATATGAGATACATAGTTTGTTTACAATCATTAACTATTGCTAGCCTGGCGACGTCTTAGATCTTTGGGCCTGACAAGCCTATTTGGTGCTAAAGTCGAGGTATTGCCGACTCCTAGGGGCCGTACGCTTGTGCACTAGGGAACCAAATACACTTAGCCAATCTTTTATACTTTTAATCAAGTCGAGGTTGGTTGTAACGATATGTGTTCTATAACCTTACTAGCTTATAATCCATGACATGAATTGCTACTTGTAATCTTATTATGTATGAAAACCTGGAAACTCACCAACTATTTTTAGTTGACTCTTTATTTTCATCATGTTTCAGGAAACCCCCAAGTTTAAAGTGGACTTTTGAAGCTTGCAATAAAACTAGGACTTACCTAGTTAATGAATAAAATGTTTATGAAATGTTTAGTCTTGTTTGGAACTTATTTTATGTTTGAGACTTATGCTGTATCTCATTTAAGACTTATGATAATAATATTTGCATTTTAAATATAGCGTTATGTGGCTGTGAACAATCTTAACCCTCACACCTCGACGTTTCCGCCGTCAAGGTTAGGGGTGGGACACAAAAGAAAACAAAGAATACAGGAGCTGAAAGGGAGTGATCTCTTGGGTGCATCATTGGTGGTTGATTGAGTAGGTTTCTTAGGTAAAGGAGTTGGTTTTAAGGGTTGTGAAGTTGGTTGTTTTGGTGAGGGAGATTGTAAAGGCTGCTCTATCATTTTGGTTGTGAGGGAGGCTTTGGATAACTTTGCCATATCAGACCTTTTGCCAGCACCGGCTTCATCAAGAGCTTCTATGATCAATCCTTTGTTGAAGGTTTCAGAAGAACAGATTTTGGTGGTTATCTCCAAAATACTGTCTCTGGACCATGACTTCACTTCAATGATTGGTCTTCCCAAATGTTTTGACAAGAATCTTATCATAGCTTCCAACCTTTCCCTTTCTTTTTCATTGCAACTGGCCCATCTATTCTCAATCTCTTGAATCTCTAGCCGTCTGATCGCAGAGTCAAGTTTGGCTGTGTCAAAGCCTTGTCTGAAGAGTTGATCAATGATCTTATCCATAGATCTGCTATGTTGTTCATCAGCTTCTTTGATCAGTTCTTCTAACTTCTTCTCATCTTCAGTCTGTTCAGCACTTTTCTTTCTCTTATAAGTGATCATCTCCTTTTCTTTCTTCTCTTTTGCTTCTTCCTCTTCAACTCTCTTTCTTTTGTCTTCTTTTACTGACTTAGACTCCCCCTTTTTGGTTGCATTGGGTTCAAGGGTTTGAATGTCAGAAAGTCTCTTAGAAACAACATCATCAACTAGGTTTTGAAGATTTGAGGAAAGCCTCTCATCAATGGTTTGATGTACAATGTTAGTAATGATTGGAGTGATGAGAGGTAAGGAGGATGTAAAGGCATCAACCATTTGCTCAGAGGGGTTCTGTCCCTGAGAAATGGTGCCTGAAATAGAGGCTGGTGGCAAAGTTATTGAAAGTGGCTCAGTGTTTGAGAGAGCTTCAAAAGAAGCTGTCATCTGTGGGTGAATTGGGGCAGATGGACTTGATTCTTGAGACAATTTGGCAAGCAGTTCTTGTAGTCTGCATACCTCATCAGCCTCAAGAATGGTGTTTTGGGCTAGAACATCAAAGAAAAAGCCCAGGTCATCATCAGGCTTTGCTGAATCAGCTGACCACCTGAGTAAATCAGGATGAACATATGCTGAGTGTAGATCAGTATTCACATGTGCCCCTATGTCTTGGAACTGGGGACTTCCTGCCTCAGAATTATGTCCTTCATTGGCAGTTGCCTCTGGTGAGGTCTTAGAGATGATACCACCTTCATCATGTTCATGTGCTGAAACAGGAGAAGAGGTAGCCTCACCAAATGTTCGAATCTCCTCCTCTACACCGGGAGATTGAACTTTGTAATCCCTGTGCTGTGGATTATCAACCACATTATAATCCTCTCCCTCAACTGTTGAGGTTTTCCCCAGTGGTAATAGGTTTCTGGGAGGGGTAGAGGAATGTAGTTGAGTCAGCACTTGTGCAATAACTGCAGTTGGGCTTGTAATGGTGGTTTCAGTGGGAGATAAGGGTGAAAAGATTGCACCTGGGGTGAATGGTGCTCTTCAATGGCAATCTTCTCAAGTGAGAGAGATTCTAGTAATGTGGTTTCCCCTGAGAGAATACCTGAGCGGTTTCAGCTGGTAGAGTCTTGGAAACTACAAGGGGATTACTGCCAGTAGTTTCATCCTGCGTTTGTGTTGCAGGGGCATCATCAGGGGACTCAACCCCCTGAGTAGCCTTTTTGGTTTGCTTGGATTTTGGTTTGGAGGGGACTTTAGATATGGATGTGGAGGCTGTTGGGTTCCCTCTGCGGGTTTTAGCAGTTTGTAGCCTCTATAAGTTGTGGATTTGAGTTGTGCCTGGAGTATACTTCTGGCAAAACTACCATAGCAGGGACTCCAAGGCCAACAAGGCCATCAGATTTTAATTGATTAATAATTATGGCCATAAGAAACCTTGGATATAATATCCATCTGTTAGCCACAGATTCATTTCCAGATCTTTTAATTCCAAAAATATTATTTCAGAAAAATTTAAACTTGGCGTTCAAGGATAGAATACAATACCTGTTGCCACCTGGATGACATTTGATCCCATGAAGATGTTTTGGGGGCAAGGCAGACATTGATCATATGAAAGATGAGGCGTTCAGCATCATGGAAGTGCTTCTTCATAATAGTGGTAGTACTTAGGTCACCCTCATATCCATGGTTAATAAATGATAAATCAATGGTGCCTTTGGGGTATATGGTGACATAGGTGGCATCATTCAGGTCTAGGGTTTGGCGAATGATATCAGAAGTGATGACCACCTTCTTCTGGTTGACAAACGACTAGAGAGTGATTGAGTCATCATTCTCATCAGTATGGACAGTGACGTTTGTCCAGAATTGGCGAAGGGTATCGGGATAGATGGTTGGATTCAGAAGGAAAGCGGTGTGATACTGGGAATCAACCATCAAATCAATGGCAGCATCAAACTTAGTCCAAAAGGCTGATTTGGTGAGGTAGGCAACACAGTTATGTCGAGGTTTGATTTGCATGGTCGCTATTAATGGAAGATGAAAGTTTGGAAAACGACTTATGAAAAGGTTGAAGTTAGGGTTAGGTATTTATAGGTTATGAAGCGGCTGAAAGAAAACAACTGAAAGTTTTGGTGTGAGTCATCAGTTGTTAGAAAACAACTGAAGACATGGTTTTAACTTTCAGATGTTGTAAACAACTAAAGACTTGGTGTTAGTCAGTGTTGGAGCTGTAAAAGATAGTCTATATTATCAACACAGTGAAAGTCAACCAAAGTCAACGTCATGGTCAAAGTCAACAAAAGTCTAACCCGACACGTTCGAGACGAGTAACCAAGACGAGACGTTGAAGACTTAGATGACTAGGAGTTTTATTGTAATAAATATATTTTGTGTGAACAAAATATATTTTACCTTCTTTGAGTCATGTTTTAGTCTAAATATATAGTCTAGGGGGTTATGTGTAAATATGGAAACTTAAACTAGACTATAAATAGCCTAATTGTAATTAGAATTAGGTTAATGGTTGTATGACCAATAGATTGAGTGATTATTTGTAAACAATATTATTTGCAATCTAATTGAAGATTAAAGGCGTTTTATTGTGATTATCATATTTTGATCTAATTCTTCATGATTTGATTCAAGTTTGATCATCCTGGAGTTACAATTTGGTATCAGAGCCATTTTGGATCAAATTCACTGAAGATTTGAAGATTTTTAGAGAGAGAAGTTGAGGTTTTGGTTGTTTTTGTTCAATATCAAGTTTTCATCAATTTCGGATCAAATTTGAGTGTTATTGATATGGAAATTGATTGAAGTTTGCTTGTTATTGGTTGGGAAAGCTCTGTTAATCATCAGATTTCAAATCCATTGAGATTTGGGCGATTTCAGATTGATTTCGTGTTGAAAAAGCTTTTCAGCTTCGTCCAGCGAAACTACGAGTTCTTCCAGCGAAACTGCATGTTCTTTCAGCGAAACTACAAGTGTTTTACACTTTGTAGTTAATTTTAGCACCTCAGCGAAAGTAGTGATCTTGAACGAAAGTTCAACAGTGCTTGTGTGCATATTACAAGCGAAATTGCTGCCGAAAGTATCTTTGAACGAAAGTTCAAGCTTGTTTTGTGCGAAATTGTCGGCGAAACTAAGCAATTTATAGCATTTGGCTAGCGAAACTGCTGCCAAAATTGCCAGCGAAACTACTGTCAGCTCAGCGAAACTAGAGTTCACAGCGAACTCTGCGAAACTATATATGATTATAAGCATCATTGGACAAGCTCAGATGATGAATCAATCACAGAGGTGCGTGTTGGTTCCTCACAGATCAAGATGTCTCCTAACATTGTCAAGTCACAAAAGCTTCCAAAAGCTAAATCAAGACCAATACGGATCTCTTCTCCAATTGCAAAGCAACTCAGTCAATCAGTAAAGATGTCATTCCCTGTTCAGCAAAGCAAATGCCAAAACAAGCAAGAATCTGCTACAAGTTCAAAGCAATCCTCATCCCCACCTGCATCACACGGTTCAGCCAAGCATCAAAAGCCATTCAAGGCTTGTTTTGAGTGTGGAAAAGAAGGTCATGTGGTAAAGAAATGTCCTCAAAGGCTTGCTACGAATGGTAAAGGCAAAACAAATTGCTTATCCGAATGTAAGTCTAAAAAGAATGTTCCAGACGGTAAAGGCAACACGGGTTGCTTCTCTGGATCAAGAGGTAAACAACACACATCTTTGAATGGTTGGATGAAAAACCCTCCATCCAAACCTTTTCATGTGAAGCCGGTTTCACATGATACAAAGATGAAAATGACCAAAGCTTCAAAACCAAATTCTTTTCCTTCTAGTCTTAAACAGAAAATGATTTCCAAATTTAATTCATTCAAATCCAAGTTAATTGAACCGAAACAAATTTGGCAAATTAAAAAGAAGGATACAGCAATCCCCGATTGTTTAAACGGTTGTGTGCAGAAGCTTGTTACTTATCTTGATGAAAAAGGAACTTCTAGGACTTCGATGGCCTGGGTTCCCCTTTCAAACTAATCTGTTTATGAGTGCAGGAACAATTCAGGAGGACTGTTAGTAATCCGGTTTACTGACAGGGAGTGTTCCTAATTCAAATTTGAGGCGAACAAACAGGTTAAGTTCATGGTATTATATCCACAATCTGGATTTTTATCTGCATTATCACAGTTCTCACTTCACAGTTCCTACATATTTCTTGAGAATTCATTTCTTATCTTCATATCAGTGTAGTTTGGAAGACCTTCTTTGACAAATTTTTATTTTTGTACAGTTTAAAAAAAATTAAAAAAAAACAAAAAAAAATTAAAAATAATAAAAAATATAAAAAATAAAAAAAATAATAATAAAAAAAATAATAAAATAATAAAAAAAGAGTTTGCAAAAATAAAAATTTAGGGGGGAGTATAAGTAAATAAAAATGAAAAGAGAACTGGGAACTTGATTCGAGATGACTGAGAAATGATTGTATATCATTTTGAAATGCTTGTTTTTGCATGACTTGCGTTTATAAAATGAGAAATGATAGTAACTGATGCTGTTATCTGATTTACATCTTATTTTTAAGTGCAAATAATAGAAAAATAAACAGATTCTTTAATGATATGCTTGGTAGACTCAGCATGAAGAATAAAGTAGACAGCAGTATGATGATTTAAATTAAAATATATGCTTAAGGATGTCTGGATTTATGCAATCATTTTGGCCTGCACGAAAACTGAGTCCCGACAAAAATTGGATTGAGAATTGATCTTTCACCTACCATGATACAAATCATATAAGCCATATCTTTGAGCCATGTCTGGTGTATTTATGTGTCTTGTGTCTGTGCTTATCTCCTCTGCTGTACGGTAGTACTGACCTGGGGTGATGATCTCCTCTGTTGTACGATAGTACTGACCTGGAGCTCTCATCGGCACATGATTAAATGGTCATCTCCTTTATTATACGTGAGTATAGACCTGGAGCTCTCACCATTTTGGTCTAAGTAGTGTCAAATAATCTAATTTATCACAGAATGCAATATTCTGTTGATAATCACTTGCACACTAATGCACACGCCTTGCTCTATAAAGATCGTAACAAAATTCAAGAAATCCTGAGGTTGGGTGAGGGTTTTTGCCAAATGATTGTGGGGTCCTAGCATTCTAAAGCATTTAATCGAACCTTAATGAATCATCTTCTGCATGTTGAAAAAGATAGGGCATGAGTTTAAGTGGACAAACATACCAGCAATCGTTATTGATCTGTTTGACAATTTCAAAAATCATTCAAAGACTGTTATTAGATTCAGTTATCAGTGTGATCTCATTGCTTGTCGATGATTAAATTCATCTTTGTGCTAAAGTATATCTTGAGGATGTGATCTCATGATCGATTCAGTTCTCGGGTATAAAACAAATATAGATAAAAAAAAGAAATGTTATAATAAATGTATATAATAAAAATAAAAAATATAATAAATTTTTAGTTCAAAATTTCTTTTAGGTCTTCCATATTATGTTGTTACAATTTTATCATTTTTCAAGCATTTCACAAAAATTGTGTACAAACGAACACGGATTCGTTTGTTTTTCACACACAGATAAACATGGGTTTATTTTGTTAAAATGAAATGATCTAATTAGAAATGTCGAGATTGTGTTTGTGAATGTGTTTTAGATTTTTGCTTTAAGTGATGGCCGATCATCAGTTAAGCAGTGTACCTGATCAGAGAGCCTGTTCCTCAAGTTTGCAGAAGATACCGAGCTAGGAATCCTCCTCCTACATCTTCTGAAGCACTCAAGATTAGAGATTTGAAACCTATTCCAATATCCTTGAAAAGCTTGCACTCGAAAAGGGGGAGCATATAAATAGGGGGAGCTTATGAGATGAAAAATCTTTCTCATCAGATTCAGAAAGATTCAAATTGTAGATCTTTCTATTGCTGACTTCTCGATGCTGATTTCGTTTGAAGACGTTGATAATGATAGACTAAGGGGGAGTATTGTTGGAGCTGTAAAAGATAGTCTATATTATCAACACAGTGAAAGTCAACCAAAGTCAACGTCACGGTCAAAGTCAACAAAAGTCAAACCCGACACGTTCGAGACGAGTAACCAAGACGAGGCGTTGAAGACTTAGATGACTAGGAGTTTTATTGTAATAAATATATTTTGTGTGAACAAATTATATTTTACTTTCTTTGAGTCATGTTTTAGTCTAAATATAGTCTAGGGGGTTATGTGTAAATATGGAAACTTAAACTAGACTATAAATAGCCTAATTGTAATTAGAATTAGGTTAATGGTTGCATGACCAATAGATTGAGGGATTATTTGTAAACAATATTATTTGCAATCTAATTGAAGATCAAAGGCGTTTTATTGTGATTATCATATTTTGATCTAATTCTTCATGATTTGATTCAAGTTTGATCATCCTGGAGTTACAGTCAGCAGTAGTTTTAAACTACTGAAGACTTGGTTTTGGCTTCAGTTGTTTCGAAATGAAACAACAGTTGTTGTTGTCAATTCATAGAGTTCAGTTGTTTCAATGACCTTAACACTTACTCGGCAGATTATCTGATTTCAGATGTTTCATTGTTCATCAGTACTTATCCATTAGAACAGACATCAGTAGTTGTAACTACATCAGTACTTTTCAACAAATAAAGTACTTCAGTACTTTTGAGTAATTTAGTCTTCAGTAGTTAGAAAAACTGCTGAAGATAAAATAACTTATCAGTACTTATTTTTGACAGCTGTATACTAATGCTCATCAGTACTTGTTAACTAAGAGCATCAGTAATTGTCAAATCATTCTAGCTGCAACATACCAAGCCTAAGCACAAGATTTTGGAAAGTTGCACTGTCCAAAGGCTTAGTAAATATATCTGCAAGCTCATCAGCACTAGGCACAAACTTTGGATCAATCAGACCTTTTTCATAACAATCCCTAATAAAATGATGTCTGATCTCAATATGTTTGGTCCTAGAATGCTGGACAGGATTCTTAACAATACAAAGAGCTGAAGCACTATCCATCAGTAAAGGAGTCTTAGTCTCTGTAATGTTATAATCCAATAATTGATTTTGAAGCCAGAGTACCCGAGATGTACAGCTTGCAGCAGCAATGTACTCTGCTTCAGCTGTAGATGTAGCAACTGAAGTTTGTTTCTTTGCCAAGAAACTAAACAATTGCCTAGAAATTGGCATCCACCAGAGGTTGATTTTCTGGTTAATTTACACCCTGCATAGTCACTATCAGAGAAAGCAACTAATTTGCAAGAGTGTCTAGTGGAATACCAAAGTCCTAGAGATTGAGTTCCTTGCAAATATCTAAAGATCCTTTTGACTGCAATCATATGGGATTCTTTAGGTGCAGCCTGAAATCTAGCACAGACACAAGTTGCAAACATAATGTTTGGTCTAGAAAGCTGTAAGGTACATCAAGAAACCAATCATACATCTGTAAAGAGTTTCATCAACTGCTTTACCTTTCTGATCAGCATCCAGTTGTGTGGTGCTGCACATGGGAGTAGAACAGGGTTTACAATTTTGTAAATCAAACTTGGTCAACAAATCCTTTGTGTATTTTGACTGATGAATGAAAGTTCCATCAGCCATTTGTTTGATTTGCAAACCCAGAAAGAACTGTAATTCTCCCATGGCACTCATTTCAAACTTTTGTTGTATCAACTTAGTGAAGGCATCACACAACTGTGGATCAGAAGATGCAAAAATAATATCATCTACATAAATTTGAACAAGGAGCTTATGCATGCCTACTTTCTTAATGAATAAAGTTTTATCTATGGAGCCTCTAGTGAAATTTTTTTGAAGAAGAAAGTTAGATAGTGTTTCATACCAGGCTTTGGGAGCTTGTTTTAACCCATAAAGAGCCTTATCAAGCTTATACACCCAATCTGGATGTTTATGATCTTCAAAACCTGGTGGTTGACACACATAAACTTCTTCTTTTATTTTACCATATAAAAATGCACTTTTGACATCCATTTGAAAAACTTTAAGATTATGGAAAGCAGCATAAGCTAAGAACAATCTGATTGCCTCCAATCTGGCTACAGGGGCAAAGGTTTCATCATAATCAATACCTTCTTCTTGTGAAAACCCTTGTACAACCAGTCTGGCCTTGTTCTTGACAATTTGGCCTTTTTCATCAGTTTTATTCCTAAACACCCATTTAGTGCCTATTGCACACTTACCTTGGGGTAGAGGAACCAGTTCCCACACTTGCTGCTTTTGAAACTGAAGAAGCTCAAGCTGCATGGCTTCAACCCATCCATTGTCTCTTAATGCAACATGATAGTTCTTTGGCTCTTGCTGACTGATGAAGAGAGCATAGAGACAAAATTGGACAATTGACTTCTAGTTGAAACACCAGCATTGATGTCACCAATGATTTGAGACATGGGATGATTCTTCAGTTCTTGGTACTCAATAATATCTGTGCAAGTGTTTGTAGGAGATTCAGCAGCAACAGATGTTGATTCAGACTCTTGAAACCTAGAATGAGATGGCAGTTCAAATGAAGTAGAGGATTTAGAGATTTCATCAGCATTTGTTGTGGATGGAACTGCTGAGGCTACAGGAACATCAAGTGTAGTAGACACAAGCAGGTGATCACTACAACTTGCATTTATACCACCAGATGAAGATGATGGATCCTTGTAAACTGCAACAGATGGAGACTGATATGGAACATATTGCAGTATGTCCAAATCAAATAACTCCACAGGATTTTGAGGAATTTTGTCTTTTGGAGATTCATTAAACTTGACATGCAAAGTTTCTTCAACTATCTTTGTTCTGCAATTAAAAACTTTGTATGCCTTGCAAGTAGATGAATACCCAACAAAATACCCTACATCCACCTTTGATTCAAACTTTTGAAGTGGATTCTTTGTGTTAAGAATATAACAGGAACACCCAAATGCTCTAAAGAATGAAATCAGAGAGGCCAACTGATGTAATAACTCATAAGGAGTCTTCATCAACCTCTGATTTACTAATACCCTATTTTGTACATAGCAAGCTGTGTTAACAGCTTCAGCCCAAAAGGTTAGTGGCAAACCAGAGTCAGCCAACATTATCCTTGCGGCTTCAATAAGGGTCCTGTTCTTTCTCTCCACCACTCCATTTTGTTCAGGAGTTCTTTGAATGCTATATTGCCTCTTGATTTCCTTAGATAAATAGAATTCATCAAGAGTGTGGTTTCTAGATTCTGTGCCATTATCACTTCTCACACACCGATTGGAAGTGAATACTGCTTTTCCTTATACAACACAAAGTAGATGATGATTTGGGCAGCCTCATCTTTTAAATGTAAGAAGAAAGTCCATACAAATATAGAATAATCATCCACAATTACCAGACAATATTTTTTCTTTGCCATACTCATCACTCTTACTGGACCAAAAAGATCCATATGCAGTAATTGCAAGCAGGCAGTGGACTTTGGTTCTTCTATTGGAGGGAATGAAACTTTGTGTTCCTTTCCTTTTAAATAAGCTGGACAGTTGTCATCGCATTTGAACTCCTTCAATGGCAAACCTCTCACTAAACCATGATGAATAAGGTGGTTCATGTTTTTAAGATTCACATGACCAAGCCGTCTATGCCATAGTTCAGATTCCTGAGGAGAGGCCTTAGAGAACACACATGGATGGCCTTTTAGATCAATTTTCTTTGATAAATCTAAGGCATATACTCTTCCAATCCTGTTGGCCTTCAGGAGAGTATATTCATCCAATATCTTGTCAATCATTTTCGGAACTTTGGAAGACGGAATCCGACAGTTCTGACTAGTGAAAAGTGCAACATGCCCTTTATCACACATTTGACTGACACTCAACAAGTTGTACTTGAGGTTCTCCATATGGTTAACATCATCAAACCTTATCTCACCATTTGACACAAAACCTATGCCGATGATGTAACCCTTAGCATCATTATCAAAAGAAACAAATCCCTTCTTTCCTTGAGAGTAATCATGAAGAACAGAACTGCTCCCTGTCATATGCATAGATCCTCCACTGTCTACATACCAGATGCTTCTTTGGCATGCTGAAGAACCCTGCATTTTGCACAAGAAATTAGTTAGCCTTTGAGACCCAAACCATTTTGGTTTTGGGTCTGTTTTCATCAACAGATTTTAGACTAACTAATTTATCATGATTGACAGCCTTTGAAGATGGAGATGGTACTGAAAAGGATTCCTTTGATTTTGGCTTAGTTTTCCTTTTCAGTGGTTTAATCACAGATACATCTAATTGGTTAACTCTCCCCAACAGATGTTGAACCATCATAACAAGTTGTGTCTGATTGGTTGTCAAAGCCTTCAGCTCAGCTGACACATCATTACTTGTTTTTGATTTGTTCTTGTGACTCACCAAATCCTCCTTTTTGAAAGACACAGACTTAGTCTTGAGTTTTGATATTCCATGAGGAATATTTTCAGCTGTTTTGTGATAAACCCCTTCCTTCTTTTTAGCTTTTTGGAAAAACTTTGGGTTATCAGATTGAGATGTTTGTGGTACAAACTTGGTTTGAAATTCATCTTTCATTTTATTTATTTTCTTTTTAATGATTTTATCTTTGTTGAATTTTAAACCCTTGTTATACCAACATTCATTAGTGAGATGATTAAATAGACCACATATTTCACATGACTTTTTCTTTATCTTTTGTTGATCAACTGCTGAAGATGATGAAACTACTGAAGATGTGTTCTTCAGTACTTTCTTCCTCTCAGTACTTATGGTAAGTACTGAAGGATTTGTAACAACTGAAGATTTATTCTTCAGAAGTTTTCTATCAGTATTTTTGGATTTCCTGATAGACTTTTCAGCAGTTGTCAAACCATGCTTGTTTTCATTTGGTTTGAAATGCTCTTCAGGTGTTGTGACTTGCCCTTCAGTACTTTGAATACTTTGTGGGACAACACCTGAATTGCTCAGTTTCTCTTTGATCATGTGTTTAGAAGCAGTAAGACCATCAGCAAATTGATTAGTTGAGGTAATAACACTGACTTCATCCTCTGATTTTGAATTATCACTTGAGGATGAGACACATGATGATGTGGTTTGGGAATTGCTTTCACCTTCAGATTTTACTTCTAGCTTGGGAGTAAAATCCGTAGGAGGTATAGTGTGATTATACCCAATCCCAAACTTCACATTTGAAGCTGTTTGCTTGCTGAGAAGCATTTCAAACCCCTTGCATGATGTTACCCAACATTCACAATTAACTTGAGTAGCTGCAAGTGTTTCTTTGAGATTCTTATGATTCTCCAAAATGACCTCTACCTTTGCCTTTTCATCAGTGATTTGGCATTCTAATTTGTAAATCTCCTCATCTTTTTCTTTTAAAACAAACTCAAACTCAGCTTTTCTTTTGGTAATCACTTTCTCTAGGTCAAGATTTTGATTAATTAAGGCTACATTTGCTTCCCTAATTGAAACAAAAGCAGCTATGCATGACTCAGAACACAACTTGGCCTTAGCCTCAGAAGATACCTATGGTACCTGTGATGATGAAGTATTTCCATCAGTAGACTCCAGGGCCATAAGAGCAAGATTTCCAAAAGGATTTTCACCACCATGTTGACCAGCACCAGAGAACAATTGTTCAGAATAGCCAGAAATATCATCTGGTAAGCTGCTCCAGTCAACAACCTCAGGTGTGAAGAAGCTTTGATGTGATTGAGATTGAGATTGTTGATTTGATTGAGATGGTTGAGGATCAGGTAGGGCATGTGGTTGTTGAGCCATGGGTACAGGAACCTGACTAGACTGAGGCATGTAAAAACATGGATAAGGATATGGCATTGGACCGTGAGGAACAAAAATTGCAGGAGATGATTGAATTTGTGAATGATGATCAGAACTGGTAGAATGTTGCCCTTTGGTTTGTGAGCTATTGCTTGGAAAAGTCACAAAGGGTGCAGATGAGTTAGATCCAGATGATCTACACTCTCTTGCAAAATGTCCAAGTCTATGGCACTTGTGACATCTCAACTTGCTCTTATCAAAACCAACTTTGGTTTTTCCAGAGAGACCAGGGAATTTTCTACCTGTCCTTTTGTAAAACTTTTGAGATCTGATATTGATTAATGCCATTTGGCTCAAAATATCCATCTCTTCCAGATCATCATTAGCAATTCCTTTCAAATCATCCATCAAAAAGCACAAATTATCAATACTAAACCCTGAATTACCATCAACACCAACAAAAGCATGTTCTCCACTGTTTGAAGAGAAATCTATATGCTCATCATAAGAACTTTCTGATGCAGCATATTCTGACTCATGACCAACCAAAGCAGTATTTCCTGGTACAAAGTCATCAGTGAGCTTCCCAGATGAAGCCAGTTTCCTTTTCTGTTCTATCTCTCTTTCAAATGTTAATAGTTTCCCATGAAGTTGGGTAAGAGATAGAGTGTCCAGATTTGCACTGGAGCGTAGGACAATGGTATATGTGTCCCATCTCTTAGGCAGGGATCTGAGAAATCTGTTGTTCATCTGACTGTTTGTATATTCATGTTGAACCATTTTTAGCTCAGATATCAAACAGGAAAATCGCTCAAACTGTTGAGTCAGTGACTCACCCTTTCTATGAGAGAATGTCTCATATTGCTGGGCAAGGATCTCTCTATTGTTTGCTAAGACCTCATCAGTTCCTCCAAATTGTTCTTTCAGAGCAACCCAGAGATCATGAGCAGTTTCATGATGCATAAGTCCAAAGTAGATTTCATTAGGCAGTGTCATGGCCAGAATTCCATGGGCTTTAGCATCAATTTCAAACAGTTTCAGATCCTCATCTGAATATTGCTCCTTCTTCTTCGGAACCATCTCATTGGTTTCCAGATTACTCACCATAGGCTTATATGGTCCATGAACCATAGACTTCCAACAACCTGAACTATTAACAGACAGGTGATGGAGCATTCGGCGTTGCCATATGTTATACTCACTCCTAACAAGCATCGGAGGCTTTGTTGAGGAGCCAGTATTGTGAGGATCATTGATTGATGTAGTCATTTTCACCAATTCAAACAAATTCAATGAAATTTTAATAAGTCTAGCCAAAAACTCAATAACACAATTTGAAACAAGTCAAATCTCAAATTAATTGACCGGAAGCAACAGAAAATCAAACTCTATAACCAATTCTTGCAAATTTGCTAATTCGATCAAACTTAGATATCAAAAGAGCAGTTTCAGTGATCAATTGTTAAATCGATCAATGATTAACCAACTCTGATACCATTTGATAGGATCGGATCTAGTTTGATCAATTAGATTAGAATTTGCAGCGGAATATAACACAAATTAGACCAAGTTTAAGCAAGAATAGTATGCATATTCAATCACACAATGACGATTATAGAGAGAGGATTTTCTGCAAATGGAATATTTTCATTCATGCAAAAGCTTCGGTTACAAAACAATCAGGTCAAGATTCCTTTTATAAAGGAATGTGACGTCAGCTGTTGTCACTTGATAGTGACATCTAACTGATTTATACAAACTACTGAAACTAAACTAATCTACTGAAGATGTCCACAACAGCTGAGGACACCTTCACAAAAAGCTAAGTATAAACTACAATTACAACTACTGAAGTTATAACATCTGAAATGTAAGAACTTCAGATGTTTTACAATAATAAAACTACTGAAAACAAACTACTGAAAAGTAAACCATCACAACTACTGAAAAGAACTACTTCAGCTATTGTCTTCAGACTTTGTCTTCAGACTTTGTCTTCAGCTATTGTCTTCAGACTTTGTCTTCAGACTTTGTCTTCAGCAGATGTAGATCACTTCAGTTGTTATGATGTCTGTGGGACTTAAAGGTTTTTCTGATCTGGCTCATTGGTTCTTTTGGTCCAACAAACATTAACTACGACACATCAATTTCGAACTTGAATACGATTTTAATTGGATTAATTTCGGCGTTAAGGGTATGCACCCGAAACCGAAACATCCTTTCAAAGCCTTAACTCATTCGTAGTAAAATTGATTAAATCAATACCTCTTAACAGTGGGCTAATGCCCTAATCGGTACCCTCAATCATTCTGTATCATCAATTACGACTCAAACACTTTGACATATCAAAATCGAGCACCACATTTGGTTCGCATCTGTAACCTAGTCGAACATCACCTTCCGGGAACCTTAGCTCAAAATTGATAGAGGGCTTTTGTTTATCATCAAATTTAAAGTATATCTGCAAAGTTAATTTGAATAACAACAACATTTGAACCTTAAAACGACATCCACGAAGTCGCGGCGGTTGTAAGGCCCCGTTACCAGGACGCTTACAGTTGGTCATTCATCGCACATAAAACATACCTTTACATTTGTACTTTATAAACATCGCAGCGAAACATTAAAATAAGCTTTCACTTCTATATAATTGCTTTTGCAAGTTAATACAACATTCATTACAAAATAGTTTGTTCGCATTACAATGCAAAAACATTAATCAAAAGAATGACATCCCAAAAGAGCCGAGTAGCCTTGCCGTGCCATCCTCAGCAATCATTACCTGCCAACTAGAAAACATATAAAAAGTCAGCGATGCTGAGTGAGTTCTAGTTTTATAAAATAAACATACTTTACTTTCATTAAAAACTATTCCTTTTATCATGCGATCATTCAACATACGTATACACAGATAATGTCATTATTATCTTTCATCACATTCGTTATCTTCCGTTCTTTTCATACGTTCATTCTTCCGAGTCTGTTGCGACGACAGAGTCGCTCACCTCAATAGCAATCTCAATGATTGCACGCTATCCGAGTTTGTTACATCCCTAGGGTTGCTCACCTCATTGCCCATCTTAATGATAGCGAGCTATCCGAGTCTCTTGCAACAACAAGGTTGCTCACCTCATGGCAACGTCACGACACATTACTCGAGTCTCTTGCAACCACAAGGTTACTCACCCCATAGGCAATCTCAACGATTGCACTTCATCCGAGTCTTTTGCAACACAAAGTCGCTCACCCCATATATATGCTTGCAAGCCTTTCTTTCATTCATTCATCATTCATTAATGCATGCATTCTTACTTCATGTTCCTCTTTCATTATCTTTCGCTTTACATTACATAATACTTCATTCATTCATTAACATGACATGTAAAGCCACAAGAAAGATAAGCATACACCATAATAAGGAACATATCATACACATTCATCATCATCATACAGGGCAACATCATACATACATAACATGCATAAACATGCAACATCATCATCATCATGCCCTACTTACTCTCTAAGGCCATAACAGTCATCTTACATGCTCTTACGGGAAACTTGACGTCAGAACTTACATCTGCAATTTCCCCCGAAAGCCAGAAGTCAAACTACACTTTCCTTCGAGTGCAACAGCCCTATTCGGGCGTATGAACACCCTTCAGTCGCATGGCCCCCATGCGACTGAACATCATGCGACTGGACTCATGCGGCTGGACATCTATGCGAATGAACATTCAATCGGGCGTATGGACCTCATGCGGATGGAACTACTACGAATGGGCACCTATGCGACTGACCTCATGGGAATGGACTCATGCGACTAGGCATCTATGCGACTGAACCCTCAGTCGTATGACTCCCCATGCGACTAGACTCCCAGTCGTGCGACTGAAGCCTTAGTCATGCGATTGAACCCTCAATCGTGCGATTGAACCCTCAATCGTGCGAATGAATGCCAATCATGCGAATGACCCTCAATCGCCTCTCATTCGGCCGTATGGCCTCCATTCGGTCGCCTAGCCCTAGCTGATGCAGAATGGAGTTCATCCCGAACCCAATCTGCCATTTTCTACCTCCAAGCTCATCCAAACCCATTCTAAGCCTCAATTAACCCTCCTGGACCTTAGGAATGCATACCATAACACCATACAAGCACACACAAGCCCGGAAACATACACGAAACGCATCATACACATCACACCCAAATGGGTCAAACACATACTCACACTAAAAACGGGTTTTAACATTTTCCAGCCCTAAAATCAGTTGAAAACAAGTAAAAGTGGGGTCCTAGAACTCACACAAACGAGCACAACGTCAAGGGCTTCGATTTGGCTTGCTACACAACGAGTTTGGCCACCCGAATCACCCGAACCGACCCTTTTTCTCTTTTTCTTCTCCTTTCTCTCTTCTCCTCTCTATGTTGGCTGAAAATTTGAGAATAGGGGAGAGGGTAAGGGCTGCCCTCTCCCTTATATACTCCACTCACCTGACTTTCTTTCGTTGGCGAGTTTGGTCCCTCGACTTTGGACTTTATTTCCTTTTCTTTCTTCGTCGGCTTCAAAATAAGAAATATCCGGGTGTTACAAGTCCACCCCCCTTTAATAGGTTTCGTCCCCGAAACCTGTTATTCTTTGAACAAACGTGGATAATGCTGTCTCATTTCTTCCTCAGTCTCCTACGTTGACTCGGATCCCTTCGTGTGCTTCCACTGTACACGCACAAGACGAACCACTTTATTTCTTAGCCTTTTCTTTTTCCGATCGATGATTGCCACTGGTTGTTTCACATAATTGAACCGTTCGTCCACCTTGATGTCCTCCAGTGGAACAATCATATCTTCATCAGCTAAGCACTTCCTTAGATGAGATACATGGAATGTCGGGTGAATTCCACTTAACTCATCTGGTAACTCTAGTCTATAGGCCACCTCTCCTACTCGAGCAATGATTCGGAAAGGGCCTATATACCTTGGGCTCAACTTGCCCCGCTTTCGGAAGCGAATAATACCCTTCCAAGGTGAGACCTTCAACATAACCCGGTCACCCACCTGGAACTCAATCGGCCTGCGTCGTTTATCAGCATACGACTTCTGTCTGTCTTTGGCTGCCTTCATGAAGGCTTTAATCTTCTCAAGCTTCTCAGTCGTAGCTTCGATTACCTCGACGCTCCCCAATTCCTTCTGACCAATATCACCCCAGCAAACGGGTGTTCTGCTAGGAAAGTTCATTGGATAACAAGATTATTACTAATATGATAATAATAAGTAGGTTAAAGACTTTGGGTGACTATGATAAGAAAAATAGTTACAAATGACTAGTTTAAAGTAAATGGAATTTTGAACACAATTAAAGGACTCTCTTAGGTAAAAGCCGACAAAAGGACTTTAAGACTAAGATTTATGGTTAAAATCAAACAAATGACCAAGGAGACACCACGACTAACAAACCCGATTAAGACGACGGTTGAAACATCGAAAATATACCAGACTAAGAATGAAACGTACCTCGGACAAGCTACGACAAATTAAAGAAAATATACGTATATACTTTAAACGACTAATTAATAAGCTATGTAAGAAGAAGATAATAGATGTATTAATAATCAAATAATATTAAAAAGAGTTATTTTATAAAAAGGTATAATGAGGAAACTACTTCTTGAATTCTACATGAACTCAGGTAAAAGAAAGCCCGATCAGATAATCATTTTCAGGAATAATGACCCAAAGTGGAGATGATTGACTCTCTGTTTAAGAAGGTTTTAGACACCCAAGATGATGGTATAATAGGACTTTTGACTCAAAGTTTATTAGTGACAAGTTATTAATCAAGATTTTAATAAAGACTAATATATATAAGATAAGAATAGAAAATTGGTGGTTTATAGCTCAAGACTCATAATAAGGACATAAGACATGTAACCTTAATAAGAAAAGAATTATTTCCATTTACAAAAATATACATTTTTCTTTTAAATAAAAACATACCATTTTAAAAACAATCAAATAGAATGGGTGAAATGCATTCTTAAGCATGAATTATCACATATTAATCGTAATGCTTATGATTAGGGTTTACTATTGAAAATCATTGCACATTGGTTCATTCCGAAAATCACACTCAAGGTGAGTCCTTCGGCCCCATTTTTAAATGTATTTTAAGTTGTTTTGGGGGAAAAGCATGAAACGATTCTTTAAAGTATGTGATGAGTTAAACGGGATAATATATATTATGAGGGTGTAAGTTTGAATCAGTAGTATGGATCTATATACTATTGAGTTCTAAATCCCCCTATAATCATTAACCTCAGGGGTGAGGCCACAGAATATATTGGTAGATCTATCGGGTTAGAATGGCCCGCTCTCACGACCAGTCGCACTGGTCAGGTTGTGGCGAGAGAATTTATATGTCTGGATAGTTGTGGGGCAACGACGTGTTTCTTGGTTTGATTATGAGCTTATGACCTAAATAACATAGTACCTAGCTAGTCTATGTGGATTATATTATGCCTTGTTTCATCATATGATTTTTAAAAGAGATGAATGGTTGCAAGATTTCAAAACCCCGAAAGCTCACCAACTTTATGTTGACTTTATTACCCTTCGTGCTTTTCAGGGTTATATGTGAGCTCAATATGGATTCCCGGAACTTTGTCTTTGGAAGGGTCAAACGTTATCAATGTTTTTCTTTTAAAAATAAAACTAAGTTTGTGTAATAAAAGTAGTATTCGTTACTACTGAAAATGTTTAATGTAGATTAACCAAGTATTCGTATGATGTTGACTTATGGTTTCAATAACTAATAACATTTTAGTATACGTTTGACTATGAAAGTTGGGTCAACTCCAACTTCCGTTACCACCACGTCACGCGATCTTCCGCTGTGGTTTTCGGGGTGTGACAGAAGTTGGTATCAGAGCCAACGGTTATAATGAACTAGAAAGTATTTTTCGAAAATCTAGACTATAACCTTTAAAAAGATTATTTGACTCCAAAGACAATTCCGTGTCATGAGCATAATAATAGTCACTATGAGATTAAGACTATTGATTTTGTGTGCCAGAACTTTGTAAAAATTAATATGTACGCATGCATGCATTTCTCTATTTGTAGATGTCCGACCGAGTTAGCCGAGAGAGAGCATCTGACCTTAGCAGTAGCACCGACGGTTCATCAGAGCCTCTTTCCTCGACACCATGGTATCACCCTACTCGGCCATACTTCGCAGCTACCATATACCCGGGTATGGAAAACTCGGGGAATGGTTGGATATCTGAGTCCGATGATGAGAGCCCTACCCCACCTGCAGTCGCACTCGAGCCCATTGCTGAGGAGCCAGTTGGCTTGGCCTCAGAGAATGAGACTCATACCGCTGTGACTCCTGCTGCTTCTATTCCCCTCATGCGGCACCCACCAAAGATTAGGATGGTGTATGAGCAAAGGGAGCGCAGGGAAAAGAGAGAAGTGGTTGAGGATGATGCACCGCCAAGGATTAAGTTGGTGTATGAACGGAGGAAATGCAGAGAGAAGAGAAAAGTGATGGATGATGATGTCATGGAGAGTACGCCCATGCCCAAACGGGCCAGACTTCTAGATGATCAGTGGAGATGGATTATGGATGCCATGAAAGGTTGGGCTTCGAGGGATGGGATTCCTTCCACCTTTGAGGAGGGAGAGTCGTCTTCTGCGCCACACAGGACCACTATGGGCGGTGAGCCCATCGAGCGTGTGATGATTACCTTGGTAGCCCAGTGTGTACGACTCGAGAAGGAGCTACTGTCTACCAGAAAGAAGATGAGGATCCAAGAGGAGGTGAGTCAAGCTTTGGATGGAAGATTGATGACGATTGAGGAGGAGAGGTTATTAGATGACAGCGCTATGAGCCAGATGCACTTTCTTATAGCAGACCTGGAGACTAGCCTCGCAGAGACTAGGGATCGACTGACCCAGGCAGAGCAGAGAGCAGACGTGGCCGAGACAGCATTGGTGACAACACAGCAGTACGCGATAGTGATGGGAGAGAGAGCGGAGACTTCGATGGCCATGGCTACATTATGTTTGATGATGATTTCATATCTCACGCATGTTGGTAGTGGAGCCTTGTTTTAGGATGATTTTGAGATTATCCAGGGTACTTTGAACACTTTCTTTTTGACCGAGTTATAAACTCGATGATGCATGTAGACTAATTAACTTATGATCTTTTGATAACTAACTCGTATGTGTTTGATAACCATGAATGAACTTGACGCTTATGAAAATTTAAAAAGTTTTATCTTGATGATATATATTTAATCGCGTAAATATTTGATTATTGTATGATTATTCAAGGAACCAATTATATAGAATAAACCATCATAATAATGTAATAACAAGCGTACGTAATTTAAACATCTTCTTCCCTGCCTTCGGAAAAGAATTGAATCATGCCACCTGTAACACGAAACACGTCCTCGAGTGGAAACGTCAATTTACCAACCACCCCAGAGGAACTAGCCCAATTGATAGCTCAACACGTCAAATCAGCTCTAGAACAACATGATGCAAATCTAATGGCTGGTCAAGTAAGGAGGCAAGAAAATACGGGTAATGGCCTTGGAAACGGAGCAGGAAATGGTTCAAACGTAGGTTTCGGTATTGGTGCAAACAACGGATCCGGTACGAACGGAAACCCAGGAAGTTCATCAGGTGGACAACCACAAGGGTGTTCGTATAAGACATTTCAGGGATGCAATCCAAGAACTTTTACAGGCACTGAAGGACCGTTAGACATAATCTGGTGGATCGAAAGAATGGAGACGGTTATAACGATAAGCAATTGTTCTAACGATCAAAAGGTCAAGTATGCAACTTGTTCCTTTCAAGATGCAGCATTGTCATGGTGGAATTCTCAGCGTCAAATTTTGGGCGATACCAACGCATATGAACTTACTTGGGAACAACTAAAAGAGATGTTGCTTAAAGAATACTGCCCACGTAATGAGCTCCAGAAGATTGAGACCGAATTCTGGAATCACACCATGAAAGGAGCTGAGATCCAGACATACACTTCAAGATTCAATGACCTTGCAAGATTGGTACCTCGAATGGTCACGCCGGAATACGTCCGAATCGAAAGATACATATGGGGATTGGCACCTCAAATAAGAAGCAATGTTACAGCTTCCAAACCTACCACCATCCAAAGTGCAATCGCTATTGCACACTCCTTAACTGATGACGCAATACGAAATGGAACCCTGATCAAGAAGGACGATCAGGGAAAGAGTGCGATGGAAATTAAGAGGAAGACGGTTAGAGTGAACAAAAGATTATTTGATGGAAAGAGAAAGTGGTTTGAAAATCCCAAGGGACAAGTAAACAACAGGAATAATTTTAATCAGAGATCTGAACGGGTTTATGTGGCAACATCAAACAATGGAAGATCAACCAAAGAATCTCAAGGAAAATGCAGTAAATGTGGATATCCCCATACTGGTGATTGTAAAATTTGTACTCATTGTCATAAGTTTGGACATCTAAGCCAAAATTGCCGAGCAAAACCTGATGGAAGAATGATCAGAAATGATCAAGCTTGCTATGAATGTGGTGTGATTGGACATTTCAAGAAGAATTGTCCAAGATTGAATGGATCCAGGGCCAGAGGGAGAGCCTTTGAAATGAATGCCAAGGAAGCACAGTAAGAACCGTCAGTAGTCAACGGTACGTTTCTTATCAATAATCATTATGCCTCTATTTTGTTTGACACTGGTGCTAATTTGAGTTTTAAATCCAAAGAGTTTGAACCATCATTGGGAATTAAACCATGTAAGCTAAGAAAGAAGTATATTATAGAGCTAGCTAATGAAAAGAAAATAGAATCCAATGAAGTAATTAGAAATTGCACGATACAACTTAACAACCATTCCTTTAGTATTGACTTATTACCTGTCGATCTGGGAAGTTTCGACGTGGTTATTGGAATGGATTGGCTCTCTCGAAATCATGCTGAAATAGTATGTTTCGAGAAAATCATTCGATTGCCAACTCCTAGTGGAGAACTCTTAATCGTACAAGGAGAAAAGGGAAAACCCTCATTCAAAATTATAAGTGTCATGAAAACATATGGATACCTGAATGAAGGATATCCCGCCTTTCTGGTAAAAGCCACCGACACTAAAAATGAGGAGCGAAGAATCGAAGATATTCCCATTGTACGAGAATACCCAGAGGTATTTCCCGAAGATTTGCCAGGGTTACGTCCACAAAGACAGATCAAATTCCAAATTGATTTGATACCCGGAGCTGCACCAGTAGCACGATCACCGTATCGACTAGCACCTTCTGAAATGCAGGAGTTGTCAAAACAACTGCAAGAATTATTAGAAAAAGGTTCATTCGACCAAGCTTTTCTCCATGGGGAGCACCAGTGCTATTCGTCAAAAAGAAAGACGGATCATTCAGAATGTGTATCGATTATAGAGAATTAAACAAACTCACCATTAAAAACCGATACCCACTACCAAGAATTGATGATTTGTTCGATCAATTGCAAGGATCCAGCTACTACTCAAAGATAGATTTACGGTCTGGATATCACCAACTGTTGATAGCAGAAGAGGATGTTCCAAAAACGGCTTTTAGAACACGTTACGGTCATTATGAATTTCTAGTAATGCCGTTTGGATTAACCAACGCACCTGCCATATTCATGGATCTTATGAATAGGATTTGTAAACCCTACTTGGACAAGTTTGTGATAGTATTCATTGATGATATTTTGATATACTCACAATCCAAGGAAGAACATGAGCAACATCTCAGGCTAATCCTAAACGTGTTAAAGAAAGAAAAGTTGTACGCAAAATTCTCAAAATGTGAATTTTGGCTTCGAGAAGTTCGATTTCTCGGACACATTATTAACGAAGAGGGTATCCACGTAGATCCAACCAAGATTGAAGCAATTAAGAACTGGGAAGCCCCCAAATCTCCAACGGAAGTGCGACAATTTTTAGGGTTAGCTGGTTACTACCGCAGGTTTATAGAAAATTTTTCAAAGATAGCCCAACCCTTGACCCTATTGACCCGTAAGGATAAGAATTATGTGTGGGGCGAAGATCAAGAAAGAGCTTTTCAATTACTAAAGCAGAAGTTGTGCAGTGCACCCATACTGTCTCTACCAAATGGAATAGAGAGATTTGTAGTGTATTGTGATGCCTCGCGATTAGGTTTTGGATGTGTATTGATGCAAAAAGATAAAGTCATTGCTTATGCATCAAGACAATTAAAAGTACCTAAAAAGAATTACACCACCCATGACCTAGAACTAGGAGCTGTTGTTTTTGCTCTTAAAATATGGAGACATTATTTGTATGGGACCAAATGTGTCATATATACGGATCATAAGAGTCTGCAACATATTTTTAATCAAAAGGATTTAAATATGAGGCAGCGCCGTTGGGTGGAGCTGTTAAATGATTATGACTGCGATATCCGATATCACCCAGGCAAGGCAAATGTTGTGACAGATGCACTTAGTAGGAAAGAAAGGGAAAAGCCGCTACGAGTGCGAGCGTTGAAGCTTACCATATACTCGAACCTTACTAACCAGATCCGCAATGCTCAACTCGAAGCATTGAAAGATGAAAACCTAGGAAGTGAAGGTCTGCGAGGAATGGTCAAGGAATTAACAACAGATTCTGATAAAATGATACGTTTTGCCAACAGAATATGGGTTCCTAAGCATGAAGAGTTACGCAAAGTAATTCTTGATGAGGCACACAAATCAAGGTACTCGATTCACCCAGGAATCGACAAAATGTATCATGATGTGAAGGAATTTTTCTGGTGGCCTAACATGAAGGGAGACATAGCTGCCTATGTTAACCAATGCATGACTTGCTCCAAAGTGAAGGCAGAATACCAGAAACCATCGGGACTTCTACAACAGCCGGAAATTCCGAAATGGAAATGGGAATGCATTGCCATGGATTTTGTGACAAAATTACCTAGGACAACAAGTGGTTATGATACCATTTGGGTAATTGTTGATCGATTAACAAAATCTGCACATTTCCTACCAATGAAGGAGACCTACAGTATGAGCAAATTGGCGAGCTTATACATCAAAGAAGTAGTTTCACGCCACGGTGTACCAATTTCAATTATATCAGATAGAGATAGTCGATTCACCTCTAGATTTTGGCAAACCCTACAGGAAGCCATGGGTACCCACTAGATATGAGCACGGCCTATCACCCACAAACAGACGGACAGAGCGAAAGAACTATTCAGACTTTGGAAGATTTATTGAGAGCTTGTGTGATCGATTTTGGTGGAAATTGGGATACTCATCTACCACTAGCTGAGTTTTCCTATAATAATAGTTATCACACCAGCATCAAGGCCGCTCCATTTGAAGCACTGTATGGAAGGAAGTGCCGATCGCCGTTATGTTGGGCCGACATTGGAGAAAGACAATTAACAGGACCAGAAATTATTCAAGAAACAACAGATAAGATTGTTCAGATCCGAAAAAGGCTAGAAATTGCTAATAGTCGGCAAAAGAGTTATGCAGATAACCGGAGAAAGCCATTAGAATTCATGGTCGGCGATAGAGTGTTCTTAAAGGTATCTCCATGGAAGGGAATTATGAGATTCGGTAAAAGAGGGAAGCTGAGTCCACGATTCATAGGACCCTTTGAAATCCTGGAACGGATTGGGAGGGTTGCATACCAACTCAAATTACCAGAGGAACTTGGTAATGTGCACAATGTATTTCACGTATCTAATTTAAGGAAATGCATGACAGATGAATCTCTAGTTATCCCTCCAGATGAAGTTAGTATCAACGACAAACTCCAATTCATCGAAGAGCCAATAGAGGTCTTAGATTGGAAAACTCAGAAACTCAGGCGGAAACAAATCAAGCTAGTTAAAGTCCGATGGAACTCTAGAAGAGGACCTGAATTTACTTGGGAACGCCAAGATGAAATGCAACAGAAGTACCCACACCTGTTCAAAACCGGATTTGACTCAGGTCCAACAGTGTAAATTTCGGGACGAAATTTCTTAAACGAGGGGAGACTGTGAAACCCGGTCAAATCAGGTCAACTCTCGAAACCATCCGTAATAATTAAATTATGAATATTTAACGTTTAAGTCTAATTAAACAAAACCCTGCATTAATGTTTAGCAAACATTGTAAACGTTTAACGATTTCTTGAATAATTATAATAATAATAATATCAACAATAATAATAATAATAATAATAATAATAATAATAATAATAATAATAATAATAATAATAATAATAATAACAACAACAATATCCAAGATTGATTTCTAAGTCTTGCATGCAAGACAACACATTCATTTGAATGTGTTTAAAATCATCCTCACACACACACAACTCTTCCACTTCCTCTCCCACTTTCACACACAAACACACACACCACCACCACCTCCCATCGGCCACCCCTTCCCCCTCCCCCTTCGCCGGACACCGCACCACCACTTGCCGCCGTCACCATCACCACCGACCGCCGCGACCACCACCCCCACACCCGACATCATCTACCACCGGCACCACCACTCACACCCGACATCATCTACCACCGGCACCACCACTCACACCCGACATCATCTACCACCGGCACCACCACTCCTACCCGACATCACTCCTCCGCCACAACCACCATCACCACCGCGACTGTCACCTTCACCCGAAACCGCCATCACCACCGTCGCCTTCATCCGACACCTCCACCACCACCGTCGCCTTTACCCAACATCGCCACCACTACCGTCACCCTCACCCGACACCATCACCCCGTCACTTTCACCCGATACTATCGTGAACCCCCCCCCCCCCCTCTTCCTTTCACCTTCGGCTAACACCAACCAAATAACCACCTTCACTTGCATTCACCTTAAAGCACCTTAGTTGGAACTTAGTTTAGAACCCGAAGTTTCATCAAGGAATCGAGGATCAAGCTTGCATTGTGATAAGGATTCCATCTAGTGTCACCAAAGGTATATTAGATTAGACAATGTATATATGTTCATGCATGGATGATCAAGATAAGGATCTTGATGAACCCTAGTTCACCCATTTAGGTATTGTATGAAATGGTTGTTTTAATGATTTTGTATGCAAAATGTCTTATGTATGGGTTTGATGAATCTGAAAATAGATTGTTAATGGATGATTAGTGGATAAGAACATGTTACATTAAGGATCTAGATGGTAAAAATATGTATGTATGTATGTATATATCATGTATGTAAGTAGGTAAGATCATGTGGATGGAAAGAATGATGAAGTATGGTCTTGATAAGAACATTAGGAAAGTTCATTGGATAACAAGATTATTACTAATATGATAATAATAAGTAGGTTAAAGACTTTAGGTGACTATGATAAGAAAAATAGTTACAAATGACTAGTTTAAAGTAAATGGAATTTTGAACACAATTAAAGGACTCTCTTAGGTAAAAGCCGACAAAAGGACTTTGAGACTAAGATTTATGGTTAAAATCAAACAAATGACCAAGGAGACACCACGACTAACAAGCCCAATTAAGATGACGGTTGAAACATCGAAAATATACCAGACTAAGAATGAAACGTACCTCGGACAAGCTACGACAAATTAAAGAAAATATACGTATATACTTTAAACGACTAATTAATAAGCTATGTAAGAAGAAGATAATAGATGTATTAATAATCAAATAATATTAAAAAGAGTTATTTTATAAAAAGGTATAATGAGGAAACTACTTCTTGAATTCTACATGAACTCAGGTAAAAGAAAGCCCGATCAGATAATCATTTTCAGGAATAATGACCCAAAGTGGAGATGATTGACTCTCTGTTTAAGAAGGTTTTAGACACCCAAGATGATAGTATAATAGGACTTTGACTCAAAGTTTATTAGTGACAAGTTATTAATCAAGATTTTGATAAAGACTAATATATATAAGATAAGAATAGAAAATTGGTGGTTTATAGCTCAAGACTCATAATAAGGACATAAGACATGTAACCTTAATAAGAAAAGAATTATTTCCATTTACAAAAATATACATTTTTCTTTTAAATAAAAACATGCCATTTTAAAAACAATCAAATAGAATGGGTGAAATGCATTCTTAAGCATGAATTATCACATATTAATCGTAATGCTTATGATTAGGGTTTACTATTGAAAAGCATTGCACATTGGTTCATTCCGAAAATCACACTCAAGGTGAGTCCTTCGGCCCCATTTTTAAATGTATTTTAAATTGTTTTGAGGAAAAAGCATGAAACGATTCTTTAAAGTATGTGATGAGTTAAACGGGATAATATATATTATGAGGGTATAAGTTTGAATCAATAGTATGGATCTATATACTATTGAGTTCTAAATCCCCCTATAATCATTAACCTCAGGGGTGAGGCCACAGAATATATTGGTAGATCTATCGGGTTAGAATGACCCGCTCTCGCGACCAGTCGCACTGGTCAGGTTGTGGCGAGAGAATTTATATGTCTGGATAGTTGTGGGGCAACGACGTGTTTCTTGGTTTGATTATGGGCTTATGACCTAAATAACATAGTACCTAGCTAGTCTATGTGGATTATATTATGCCTTGTTTCATCATATGATTTTTAAAAGAGATGAATGGTTGCAAGATTTCAAAACCCCGAAAGCTCACCAACTTTATGTTGACTTTATTACCCTTCGTGCTTTTCAGGGTTATATGTGAGCTCAATATGGATTCCCGGAACTTTGTCTTTGGAAGGGTCAAACGTTATCAATGTTTTTCTTTTAAAAATAAAACTAAGTTTGTGTAATAAAAGTAGTATTCGTTACTACTGAAAATGTTTAATGTAGATTAACCAAGTACTCGTATGATGTTGACTTATGGTTTCAATAACTAATAACATTTTAGTATACGTTTGACTATGAAAGTTGGGTCAACTCCAACTTCCGTTACCACCACGTCACGCGATCTTCCGCTGTGGTTTTCGGGGTGTGACAGCATCTCATAGGGAGGCATACCAATGCTGGCATGATAGCTGTTGTTGTATGAGAATTCTCCTAACGGTAGGTGGTCATCCCAACTTCCACCAAAATCAATCACACACGCCCGAAGCATGTCTTCCAGTGTCTGAATGGTCCTTTCTGACTGACCATCAGTCTGGGGATGATAAGCCGTGCTGATATGTAACCTCGTCCCCATAGCGTCGTGGAATTTCTTCCAAAATTTAGATGTAAACCGGGTGTCGCGATCCGACACAATAGACACCGGCACACCATGACGAGTCATAATTTCCTTGATGAACAGATCAGCCAACCTCTCTGATGAATATGTCTCGCGAATCGGTAGGAAGTGAGCACTCTTCGTCAAGCGATCAACTATCACCCATATGGCATCATACCCTTTCAGGGTACGCGGCAGCTTTGTAATGAAATCCATGGTGATGTGCTCCCACTTCCATTCCGGTATATCCAAAGGTTGTATCTTCCCGTACGGCTTCTGGTGCTCGGCCTTCACCTGTAAGCAAGTAAGACACTTACTCACATACTCCACCACATCGCGCTTCATACCCGGCCACCAATAATCCTTCTTCATGTCATGGTACATTTTCGTGGCACTCGGATGAATGGAGTATCGAGTCTTGTGAGCTTCATCCATGATCTTCACCCGTAGATCCCCAAAACGAGGAATCCACACACGACCGAATCGGGTTTTAACACCGAGTGTGTTTTCACCCAATTCCCCAACCAGACCTCTCATTCTTTCAGAGTTAAGATGATCTTCTTTCAACGCCTCATCTTGAAACTCTTTAACCTGCTTCATCACATCGGAGGTCATGATCAACTGATACGCTTTCACCCGAATCGGCTCGGGCCTCTCTTTCCGGCTAAGGGCATCAGCCACCACATTGGCCTTGCCCGGATGGTAGTGGATCTCACAATCATAATCCTTTATAAGTTCCAACCACCGTCTCTGCCTCATGTTTAGATCCTTGTGCTCGAAGAAGTACTTCAGACTCTTGTGGTCAGTGAATATGGTGCACTTCGTCCCGTACAGATAGTGCCTCCAAATCTTCAACGCAAAGACCAAAGCTGCTAGCTCCAAGTCATGAGTAGGATAATTGACCTCATAAACCTTCAACTATCGGGATGCATAGGCTATAACCTTTCCTCTTTGCATTAGCACGCACCCCAACCCCGAGTAGGAAGCATCAGAATAAACCACCAGATCTTCACTTCCATCAGGTAAGGACAGAACAGGAGCTTGAGTCAATCTCGCCTTCAACTCCTCGAACGCATTCTCTTGAGCTTGACCCCATACGAACTTCACATCTTTTCGGGTCAACTTAGTCAGTGGAGAAGCAATCTTAGAGAAGTCTTGGATAAATCTTCTGTAGTAGCCCGCCAAACCCAAGAAACTGCGAATCTCGGATGGCGTCTTTGGTGACTTCCATTGCATAACCGCCTCCACTTTCGCCGGGTCCACCATTATCCCGTCGGGATTCACCACGTGACCCAAGAACTGAACTTCGTGCAACCAAAACGCGCACTTGGAGAATTTAGCATACAACTTCTCCCTTCTCAACGTCTCTAGAACCTCCTGAATGTGACCGGCATGCTCTGCCTCGCTCCTCGAGTAAATCAGGATATCATCAATAAACACGATCACTGATTTATCCAACATCGGCCGACACACTCGATTCATCAGATCCATAAAAGCAGCTGGCGCATTGGTCAAACCAAAAGACATGACGAGGAACTCGTAGTGACCATAGCGCGTACGAAAAGCTGTTTTAGGAATATCTTGCTCCTTCACCTTCAACTGATGATAACCAGATCGAAGATCTATTCTCGAAAACCAACTGGCACCCTGAAGCTGATCGAACAAATCATCTATCCTCGGTAAGGGGTATCGGTTCTTCACTGTCAACTTGTTCAGCTCGCGGTAGTCGATGCACATCCTCATACTATCGTCCTTCTTCTTTACAAACAGGACCGGGGCACCCCAAGGAGAGATACTCGGGCTAATGAACACCTTATCAAGCAACTCTTGCAACTGCTCCATCAACTCTTTCATCTCGGTCGGAGCCAACCGATACGGTGCTTTGGCGATAGGTTGGGCACCCGGTATCAGATCAATCGAAACTCGATCTCTCTGTCAGGTGGCACCCCTGATAAGTCTTCTGGGAACACATCTGGAAAGTCACACACAACCGGTACATCGGCTAGTTGTGGTGTTGGCGTATCCACATCCTTTACATAGGCCAAGTAGGCACTACATCCACGCCTCATACACTTTCCCGCCACCGCCATCGAGATCACTTTTGGAATCGTAGTAACCCGCTCACCATAAACCGTCATTGAACTACCGTCAGGCGCTGAAAACTGAATCATCTTCTTGCGACACACAATGTTCGCCTCGTAGTCCGCTAACCAATCCATCCCAAGAACCAAATCAAAACCACCTAAGGTCATCACGAACGGTCTAACAGGAAACTTATGACCCTCGAGTTCCACATCACAGTTCTCTATCATCTCAGAAATCCTAGTAGACTTACCTATGGCAGTTTCTACATCAAAGGGCGCATCAACACGTCTACTACTAACAGGCAGCTTAGCACAGAAAGCAGCAGAAATAAAACTTTTACTGGCACCCGAATCAAATAACATAGAAGCTAAAGTTTGATTCACCAGAAACGTACCGGACACGACATCAGGGTCCGTTCTAACTTCCTCCTGTGTCATGGTGAATGCCCTGGCGCTCGCCCTCGGTCCTTCACCTCCTGTCTTCTTCGCCCCAGAGCTCTCAGCCCTCGGCCTCTTGCAATCTTTGATCACGTGACCCTCTTCACCACAGTTAAAGCACCGGACCGTACGACAGTCCTTTGCCATGTGCCCCGCCTTTCAACACTTGAAGCACAAGTTCGACCCAAACCTGCACTCCCCACTATGCTCCCGTCCACACTTACCACACCTTCTCGACCCCGCACTTGACGTGAACACACGGCGGTCGTCCACCCATGCGCTCTTATTACCCGTCGAGGCATCACCACGACCAAACCTCTTCCCCTGCTAGTTTCGATCACCAGGGGCGTCTCAACGTTTTTAGAGGCCTAAAGCAAAGATGAAATCAGAGGCTTTTTAAAACTTTATCTTTAAAACTCTCATGTTTTGAAGCTCAAGCACTAACTGATTCATGATTCCTAGATCAGTTAATTCAAAACAAATCCTAATTGATTCAATCATTTTATATTCTAATAAACTATAACAAGTAAAACACTAAAATAAATAAACAATTAGCAATGTGCAAGTCAAATAAAAAGAATACATTAAGCAATTTATCTTATTTAGGAAGAGAATCAATCAATCAGAGAACCCGTTCAGCCTAGTACCTAATAGTGATTCCGTTACTACACTAGATGTCAAGATGAAATCAAAGTTTAAAGGCTTCTTAATTGCAACGAAATCAAAGAAGCCAATCGTGACTCCGCCGGATGAAATTAGGAAAGCAAATGAATGTTAGTTGGGGGGGGGGTCTTATTCGTGATTCTAGTGAAGAAATTGAAGTTTTGAGTGGCTCGCTTCCTTTGAGGCAAGCAAAATCATAAACGAATCATGGGTGCGCGATTGTCCATCTTAACCATTTGGCTTTGTTTGTCTCTTCGTTTCAACTCCCCCCACTCCAACCCCCCAATAAGGAATCCACCAATAGCTAGTGATGAAGATCTACGACCTGCCAACCTAAGTTTCCTTTTTTCTTTCATTCATTTTGTTTTTTTTATTTAGTTTATTTTGGGCTTATATCGAAAATGAGCTATTCAATAAGATTTATTTTTTGGTGGCCTATTAGAATGAGTGGGCCTAAAGTTCTAGCTTATTTTTTTAAGCTGTTGAGACGCCCCTGTCGATCACCACCGTTCCTTCTGCCACCTTCAGTCACCACCACCGTCCTCTCATCATACAATCTTCCCGCCAAATCCACCGCCGACCTAAACTTGCTCGTCCGGGCAGCGATCATGTGCCTGCGAATATCCGCTGGCAAACCCTGTATATACCTCTTGATCTTTCGGGACAGAGGTGTCACCTGATCCGGCACCAGACGTGCCATCTCGTTGAATTTCGTGGTGTACTATTGGTGTGTCATTTCCCGCCTCCAGTTGCAAGAACTCCCTCTCAACCTTGTCCATTTCCCGATGAGGATAAAACTCCTCAATCACCAACCTTTTCAGCTCAGACCATCTCATTCTCCCAATGGACCTGCTACCCTCTGCTTGGACAATATTGTCCCACCAACATAGAGCCGAATCCACAAAAGAGTGGGTAGCGAACTTCACCTTCTGGTCTTCACGGCATTCGCTGATATCCAGAACGGCCTCCATTTCCCTCACCCACCGGTGAGCAGCAGCAGCAGTGCCGTTCCCATCAAAAGTTGGGGGCTTGCACATCATAAATGCCCCATAGTTACAGCCCCGTACCACCCCTTGCACGGGCTCATCTTCTTCCTCCTCCTCATTATCGGAGAAAATCGTTTCAGGCTTCGGTTGCTCCCCCGAGGCCCTATTTCTCTCCTTCCTTTCTCCCTCTTTCACAGCCTTGATGACTTCGGTCACCACAGACGGTAAGATTGTCTGCATGACCTGATGTACTTCCTCGACAACAGCCTCCTTTACCGAGGCCCTCAGGTTTGCACTCTCATCCCCAGCCTCCGGATGAGGGGTCTCAGGTTCTGCAGGAACCTCTTTCTCAGCTCTAGGCCTTCCTCTTTTAGGTCGCGGTTCCGCATCAGGGCCACCACGGCCTCCACCCCTAGAAGCTCTAGAAGATCTACCACCAGCCATTCTCTATCACACTGAAAGATTCAAACACCAACACGGTCATTCAAGGAAACAACTCAGTTTATGTCAAGTATAGTAAGTCCCTAATTACAGTGGCCAGTTGTGATTAGCCACTTACTTTACTCTTCATACCCCAAGTATTACATGTCCTGACTACATCAGTATTCAAATCTACATATAACAAATAACCACATACCATGCGCACATAAACCGGTTAACTTTAAGAAAATACCTGATGGCACGCAGCTACTCAGTTTGGCATCCCATTCCCCTTTTCGTCCCATTCTCAGTTTAAGTTAAGGTTTATTTTGAAAATTTACCCATTTCACTTAAACTTTGGCTCTGATACCAACTTGTAAGGCCCCGTTCCCGGAACGCTTAAAGTTGGTCATCCATCACACCTAAAACATACCTTTACATTTGTACTTTATAAACATCGCAGCGGAACATTAAAATAAGCTTTCACTTCTATAAAATTGCTTTTGCAAGTTAATACAACATTCATTACAAAATAGTTTGTTCGCATTACAATGCAAAAACATTAATCAAAAGAATGCCATCCCAAAAGAGCCGAGTAGCCTTGCCGTGCCATCCTCAGCAATCATTACCTGTCAACTGGAAAACATATAAAAAGTCAGCGATGCTAAGTGAGTTCTAGTTTTATAAAATAAACATACTTTACTTTCATTAAAAACTACTCCTTTTATCATGCGATCATTCAACATACGTATACACAGATAATGTCGTTATTATCTTTCATCACATTCGTTATCTTCCGTTCTTTTCATACGTTCATTCTTCCGAGTCTGTTGCGACGACAGAGTCGCTCACCTCAATAGCAATCTCAATGATTGCATGCTATCCGAGTCTGTTACAACCCTAGGGTTGCTCACCTCATTGCCCATCTTAATGATAGCGAGCTATCCGAGTCTCTTGCAACAACAAGGTTGCTCACCTCATGGCAACGTCACGATAGCACATTACTCGAGTCTCTTGCAACCACAAGGTTACTCACCCCATAGGCAATCTCAACGATTGCACTTCATCCGAGTCTTTTGCAACACAAAGTCGCTCACCCCATATATATGCTTACAAGCCTTTCTTTCGTTCATTCATCATTCATTAATGCATGCATTCTTACTTCATGTTCCTCTTTCATTATCTTTCGCTTTACATTACATAATACTTCATTCATTCATTAACATGACATGTAAAGCCACAAGAAAGATAAGCATACACCATAATAAGGAACATATCATACACATTCATCATCATCATACAGGGCAACATCATACATACATAACATGCATAAACATGCAACATCATCATCATCATGCCCTACTTACTCTCTAAGGCCATAACAGTCATCTTACATGCTCTTACGGGAAACTTGACGTCAAAACTTACATCTGCACTTTCCCCCGAAAGCCAGAAGTCAAACTACACTTTCCTTCGAGTGCAACAGCCCTATTCGGGCGTATGAACACCCTTCAGTCGCATGGCCCCCATGCGACTGAACATCATGCGACTGGACTCATGCGGCTAGACATCTATGCGAATGAACATTCAATCGGGCGTATGGACCTCATGCGGATGGAACTACTGCGAATGGGCACCTATGCGACTGACCTCATGCAAATGGACTCATGCGACTAGGTATCTATGCGACTGAACCCTTAGTCGTATGACTCCCCATGCGACTGGACTCCCAGTCGTGCGACTAAAGCCTTAGTCGTGCGATTGAACCCTCAATCGTGCGAATGAATCCTAATCGTGCGAATGACCCTCAGTCGCCTCTCATTCGGCCGTATGTCCTCCATTAAGTCGCCTAGCCCTAGCTGATGCAGAATGGAGTTCATCCCGAACCCAATCTGCCATTTTCGGCCTCCAAGCTCATCCAAACCCATTCTAAGCCTCAATTAACCCTCCTGGACCTTAGGAATGCATACCATAACACCATACAAGCACACACAAGCCCAGAAACATACACGAAGCGCATCATACACATCACACCCAAATGGGTCAAACACATACTCACACTAAAAACGGGTTTTAACATTTTCCAGCCCAAAATCAGTTGAAAACAAGTAAAAGTGGGGTCCTAGAACTCACACAAACGAGCACAACGTCAAGGGCTTCGATTTGGCTTGCTACACAACGAGTTTGGCCACCCGAATCACACGAACCGACCCTTTTTTCTCTTTTTCTTCTCCTTTCTCTCTTCTCCTCTCTATGTTGGCTGAAAATTTGAGTATGGGGGAGAGGGTAAGGGCTGCCCTCTCCCTTATACACTCCACACACCCGACTTTCTTTCGTTGGCGAGTTTGGTCCCTCGACTTTGGACTTTATTTCCTTTTCTTTCTTCGTCGGCTTCAAAATAAGAAATATCCGGGTGTTACAGCGGTACTATCTATCATCCTCATCGAATCCGAACTTAATAACGTAAGTATCACACACCAATATGCTCGATTTCATATGAGAAATCAAAGCCCTATGTGGATTTCTATCAAGAACGTCGAATTGTTGTTTGATTGGCATCAATCCGATTTTCTAGGGTTCTTTGAATTTGGGGATTTTGTATTCAAAAGTTTTAAACTTTAAACAGGGGTTAAAAATCAGACCTGGGCTAATAGCCCACTGGTTAACATCTTATCCATACGCAAAAGGGACCCGGGTTCGAACCCGGGCACCCTCAAATCCTTTTTTTTTAAACTTTATTTTCTATAAATTAAATCATAAAAAATACTTTTACTCTATTAAATTAAAATAAAAGTTATGTTAATACTTAAATTTTATTTAGAAATTATGAAATTAATTTTAAAGGTTTTAAAATAAAAATTATGATTTTAAATTTAATTACTTATTTAAGGATAACAAGGATTATAAAAACATTATTGATTATTTATTGTAATTTAAATGTTATAAATATATTAAGGTTCAAATGTAGATTATTTTCTACATGTTTTAAATAAATAATTATTGAAATAGTTATTTTAATAGTTATTTAAATAATTAATTATTCATTTATACATTTAAACATGTTATATATAATTAGTCAATAATGTTATTCCTTAAAATTTTATTTAAGTTTTTGAAACTTATAAAACAATATCATTTTCTATTATACTTTATTTTAAAGACTTGATAATAAATCATATAAACCATATAAAAGCTTGATATTAAATATTATACTTTTATTTTAGAGTCTTGATATTATAAGACTTTTATAATAAATCATTTAAAAAGTTTAAAACTCTATAAAATGATTTTAAAGTCATTTAATAAGTATACAATTAATCACCTTTATCGAGTTTTAATGTAACACCCAGATATTTATTGTTTTGAAGCCGGCGAATAAAGAAAAAGAAATAAAGTTCAAAGTCGAGGGACCAAACTCGCCAACGAAGAAAAGTTGGAAAACGTGGTGATATTTGTAGGGTGAGGCAGCCAACCCTCCCCACTACCCCCACAATTCAGCCCACAAAGAGAGAAAGGAGAAGAAGAGAGAAAAAGTAGTGTTTCGGGTGATTCGGGTGGCCAAACTCATCGTATAGCAAGCCAAATCGAAGCCCTTGACGTTGTGCTCGTTTATGTGAGTTCTAGGACCCCACTTTTACTTGTTTTCAACCGTAAAAGCATAGAAAACCCGTTTTTGTATGTGTGTGTGTTTGACCCATTTGGGTGTGATGTGTATGATGAGTTTTGTGTACGTTTCCGGGCTTGTGTGTGCTTGTATGATGTTATGGTATGCATTCCTAAGGTCTAGGAGGGTTAATTTAGGCTTAGAATGGGTTTGGATGAGCTTGGAGGCCGAAAATGGTAGATTGGGTTCGGGATGAACTCCATTTTGCATCAGCTAGGGCTAGGCGATCGAATGGAGGCCATACGGCCGAATGAGAGGCGATTGAGGGTCATTCGCACGATTAGGATTCATTCGCACGATTGAGGGTTCAATCGCACGACTAAGGCTTCAGTCGTACGACTGAGAGTCCAGTCGCATGGGGAGTCATACGACTGAGGGTCCAGTCGCATAAGTGCTTAGTCGCATGAGTTCATCCGCATTAGATCAGTCGCATAGGTGCCCATTCGCATTAGTTCCATCCGCATGAGGTCCATACGCACGACTGGATGTTCATTCGCATAGATGTTCATCCGCTTGAGTCCAATCGCATGATGTTCAGTCGCATGAAGGCCATGCGGCTGAAGAGTGTCCATACGCACGAATAGAGCTGTTGCACCCGAAGGAAAGTGTTGTTAGACTTCTGGCTTTCGAGGAAAAGTGCAGATGTAAGTTTTGACATAAAGGTTCCCGTAAGAGCATGTAAGATAACTGTTATGGCCTTAGAAAGCATGTAGGGCATGATGATGATGATGTTGCATGTTTATGCATGATATGTATGTATGATGATGCCCTGTATGAAGTGATGTTGATGCATGTTATTGTTCCCTTGTATGTTGTAGGTTATCTTTCCTATTGCTTTACGTATTATGCTATGAATGAAATGAAGTATTATGTAACGTAAAGTGGAAAGAAATGAAACGTCTTGCATGCATCGGATAACGGGTCCTTCTTTGTGATTGACCATTAATGTAGAACCTCTTCCGCTTACCCCTAGTACTGTGGCATACGTTTAGCTGTTCATTTATTGACTTTGGCCCAGTAGCTATGGCTGATAGTTACTCCTAGTACCGTGGCATACGTTTAGCTGTTCATTTATTGACTTCGGCCCGGTAGCTAAGACTAATCGGGGTGTAGCACATGGTATTGGTACGGATGATGATGTCCGATGCGCAAGTAAAGTTATATGGAACGAATGAACGAATGAATGAATGAAGAAGATAATAATGATATTATCTATGCGTACGTATGATGTGTGATCATGCCAAAGTAACGAATGGTTTTATATGAAAGTAAAGTATGTTTTATAATAAAACTAGAACTCACTCAGCAACGCTGACTTTTATATGTTTTTCCAGTTGGCAGGTAATGATTGCTGAGGATGGCACGACAAGGCTACTCGGCTCTTTTTGGGATGGCATCCATTTATAAAGCTTTTGTGATGTAATGCAAACATGTATTTTGTAACCGGATAATGATGTATTATTTGGCAAAAGTGTTTATAATGAAACGAGATGTCATTTTTGAATGTTTCCGCTGCAATGTTTTCTTAAGGCAAATGTAATTATATGTTTTATGTGCGATGAATGACCAACTGTAGGCGTCCCGGGAACGGGGCCTTACAAGTTGGTATCAGAGCCAAAGTTTATGTGAAATGGGTAAATTTTCAAAATAAGCCTTAACTTAAACTGAGAATGGGACGAAAAGGGGAGATGCCAAACTGAGTAGCTGCGTGCCATCAGGTATTTTCTTAAAGTTAACCGGTTTTATGTGCGCATGGTATGTGGTTATGTGTTGTATGTAGATTTAAATACTGGTGTAGTCAGGACAGGTAATACTTGGGGTATGAAGAGTAAAGTAAGTGGCTAATCACAACTGGCCACTGTAATTAGGGACTTATTATACTTGACATAAACTGAGTTGTTTCCTTGAATGACTGTGTTGGTGTTTGAATCTTTCAGAGTGAGTTAGAGAATGGCTGGAGGTAGATCTTCTAAAGCATCTAGGGGTGGAGGCCGTGGCGGGCCTGATGTTGAGCCGCGACCCAAGAGAGGAAGACCAAGGGTCGAGAAGGTGGTTCCTAAAGAACCAGAGACTCCTCATCCAGAAGCTGGGGATGAGAGTGCAAACCTGAGGGCCTCGGTAAAGGAGGCTGTTGTTGAAGAAGTACACCAGGTCATGCAGATAATCTTACCGTTTGTGGTGACCGAAGTCATTAAGGCGGTGAAGGAGGGAGAAAGAAAGGAGAGAAACAGGCCTTCGGGGGAACGAGAGCAACCGGAGCCTGAAACGATTTTCTCCGATAACGAAGACGAGGAAGAGGAAGAAGAGCCTGTGCGAGAAGTGGCACGAGGCTGTAAGTACGGGGTGTTTATGAGATGTAAGTCCCCTACTTTTGACGGTAATGGCAATGCTGCCGCCGCTCACCGATGGGTGAGAGAAATGGAGGCTGTTCTCGACATTAGCGAGTGCCGGGAAGATCAGAAGGTGAAGTTTGCCACTCATTCATTTGTGGACTCGGCACTATGCTGGTGGGACAACATTGTCCAAGCGGAGGGTAATCCGGCAATTGGGAGAATGAGGTGGCCCGAACTGAATAAGATGGTGATTGAGGAGTTCTGTCCTCACATGGAGATGGATAATATTGAGAGGGAGTTCCTGCAGCTGGAGGCGGGATCCATGACACACCAGCAATACACTACCAAGTTCAACGAGATGGCACGGTTGGTGCCGGATCAGGTGACGCCTCTTTCTCGGAAGATCAAGAGGTACATTCAGGGTTTACCGGTGGATGTTCGCTGGCATATGATCGCCGCCCGACCAAGTACGTTTAGGTCGGCGGTCGATTTGGCCGGAAGACTTTATGATGAAAGGGAGGTGGTGGTGGTTAAAGCGAATAGGAAGGGTGGTGGTGATCGAAACTGGAACGGGAAGAGGTTTAGTCGGGGTGATGCCTCGACGGGTAACAAAAAGACACAGGTGGATGACCGCCGCATGGCCACACCGGGAGCGAGATCAAGGAGGTGTGGTAAGTGTGGAAAGGAGCATGCGGGAGAATGTAGGCTGGGTTTGAATGTGTGCTTCAAGTGTGGGAAAACAGGGCATATGGCGAAGGATTGCCTGTCGGGCAAATGTTTTAACTGTGGGGAAACTGGTCATATGAGCAGGGATTGTAAGAAGCCGAGGGCTGAGAGTTCAGGGGCGAAGAGGACGGGAGGTGATGGGCCGAGGGCGAGCGCCAGGGCATTCACCATGACACAGGAGGAGGCTAGGACGGACCCTGACGTTGTGTCCGGTACGTTTCTGGTGAACCAAACTTTAGCTTCTGTGTTATTTTATTCTGGTGCTAGTAAGAGTTTTATTTCTGCTGCTTTCTGTGTTAAGCTGCCTGTTAGTAGTAGACGTGTTGATGCGCCCTTTGATGTAGAAACTGCCATAGGTAAGTCTACCAGGATTTCTGAGATGATAGAGAATTGTGATGTGGAACTCGAGGGTCATAAGTTTCCTGTTAGACCGTTCGTGATGGCCTTAGGTGGTTTTGATTTGGTTCTTGGGATGGATTGGCTAGCGGACTTCGAGGCGAACATTGTGTGTCGCAAGAAGATGATTCGGTTGTCGGCGCCTGACGGTAGTTCAGTGAGGGTTTATGTGATCGGGTTACTACGATTCCGAAAGTGATCTCGATGGCGGTGGCGGGGAAGTGTATGAGGCGTGGATGTAGTGCCTACTTGGCCTATGTAAAGGATGTGGATACGCCAACACCACAACTAGCCGATGTACCGGTTGTGTGTGACTTTCAAGACGTGTTCCCAGAAGACTTATCAGGAGTGCCACCTGACCGAGAGATCGAGTTTCAGATTGATCTGATACCGGGTGCCCAACCGGTCGCCAAGGCACCGTATCGGTTGGCTCCGACCGAGATGAAAGAGTTGATGGAGCAGTTGCAAGAGCTGCTTGATAAGGGGTTCATTAGACCGAGTATCTCTCCTTAGGGTGCTCCGGTCCTGTTCGTAAAGAAGAAGGACGGTAGTATGAGGATGTGCATTGACTACCGCGAGCTGAACAAGTTGACAGTGAAGAACCGATACCCCTTACCGAGGATAGATGATTTGTTCGATCAGCTTCAGGGTGCCAGTTGGTTTTCGAGAATAGATCTTCGATCTGGTTATCATCAGTTAAAGGTGAAGGAGCAACATATTCCTAAAACTGTTTTCCGTACGCGTTATGGCCACTATGAGTTCCTCGTCATGTCTTTTGGTTTGACCAATGCGCCAGCTGCTTTTATTGATTTGATGAACCGTGTGTGTCGGCCTATGTTAGATAAATCAGTGATTGTGTTTATTGATGATATCCTGATTTACTCGAGGAGCGAAGCAGAGCATGTCGGTCACATTTGGGAGGTTTTAGAGACGTTGAGAAGGGAGAAGTTGTATGCTAAATTCTCCAAGTGCGCGTTCTGGTTGCGCGAGGTTCAATTTTTGGGTCATGCGGTGAATCCCGACGGGATAATGGTGGACCCGGCGAAAGTGGCGGCGGTTATGCAATGGAAGTCACCAAAGACGCCATCCGAGATTCGTAGCTTCTTGGGTTTGGCGGGCTACTACAGAAGATTCATCCAAGACTTCTCTAAGATTGCTTCTCCACTGACTAAGTTGACCCGAAAAGATGTGAAGTTCGTATGGGGTCAAGCTCAAGAGAAGGCGTTCGAGGAGTTGAAGGCGAGATTGACTCAAGCTCCTGTTCTGTCATTACCTGAGGGAAGTGAAGATCTGGTGGTTTATTCTGATGCTTCCTACTCGGGGTTGGGGTGCGTGGTAATGCAAAGAGGAAAGGTTATAGCCTATGCATCCCGACAGTTGAAGGTTCATGAGGTCAATTATCCTACTCATGACTTGGAGCTGGCAGCCGTGGTCTTTGCATTAAAGATTTGGAGGCACTATCTGTACGGGACGAAGTGCACCATTTTCACTGACCACAAGAGTCTGAAGTACTTTTTCGAGCAGAAGGATCTGAACATGAGGCAGAGACGGTGGTTGGAACTTATAAAGGATTATGACTGTGAAATCCACTACCATCCGGGCAAGGCCAATGTGGTGGCTGATGCCCTTAGCCGAAAGGAGAGACCCGAGCCAATTCGGGTGAAAGCATACCAGCTGATTATGACCTCGGATGTGATGAAGCAGGTGAAAGAGTTCCAAGATGAGGCATTGAAAGAAGATCATCTTAACTCTGAAAGAATGAGAGGTCTGGTTGGGGAATTGGGTGAAAACACACTCGGTGTTAGAACCCGATTCGGTCGTGTGTGGATTCCTCGTTTTGGGGATCTACGGGTGAAGATCATGGATGAAGCTCACAAGACTCGGTACTCTATTCATCATGGTGCCACGAAGATGTACCACGATATGAAGAAAGATTATTGGTGGCCGGGTATGAAGCGCGATGTGGTGGAGTATGTGAGTAAGTGTCTTACTTGCTTACACGTGAAGGCCGAGCACCAAAAGCCGTATGGGAAGATACAACCTCTGGATATACCGGAATGGAAGTGGGAGCACATCACCAAGGATTTCATTACAAAGCTGTCGCGTACTCCGAAAGGGTATGATGCCATATGGGTGATAGTTGACCGCTTGACGAAGAGTGCTCACTTTCTACCGATCCGCGAGACATATTCATCAGAGAGGTTGGCTGATTTGTTCATCAAAGAAATTGTAACTCGTCATGGTGTGCCGGTGTCTATTAAGTCGGATCGCGACACCCGGTTTACATCTAAATTTTTGGAAGAAGTTCCACGATGCTATGGGGACGAGGTTACATATCAGCACGGCTTATCATCCCTAGACTGATAGTCAATCAGAAAGGACCATTCAGACGCTGGAAGACATGCTCCAAGAATGTGTGATTGATTTTGGTGGAAGTTGGGATGACCACCTACCGTTAGCCGAATTCTCATACAACAACAGCTATCATGCCAGCATTGGCATGCCTCCATATGAGATGCTATACGGTAGGAGGTGCAGAACACCCATTTGTTGGGGTGATATTGGTCAGAGGGAATTGGGGAGCGTCGAGGTAATCGAGGCTACGACTGAGAAGCTTGAGAAGATTAAAGCCTTCATGAAGGCAGCCAAAGACAGACAGAAGTCGTTTGCTGATAAACGACGCAGGCCGATTGAGTTCCAGGTGGGTGACCGGGTTATGTTGAAGGTCTCACCTTGGAAGGGTATTATTCGCTTCCGAAAGCGGGGCAAGTTGAGCCCAAGGTATATAGGCCCTTTCCAAATCATTGCTCGAGTAGGAGAGGTGGCCTATAGACTGGAGTTATTGGATGAGTTAAATGGAATTCACCCGACATTCCATGTATCTCATCTGAGGAAGTGCTTAGCTGATGAAGATATGATTGTTCCACTGGAGGATATCGAGGTAGACGAACGGCTCAATTATGTGGAGCAACCAGTGGCGATCATCGACCGAAAGGAAAAAAGGCTAAGGAATAAAGTGGTTCCTCTTGTGCGTGTACAGTGGAAGCACAGGAAGGGATCCGAGTCAACGTGGGAGACTGAGGAAGAAATGAGACAGCATTATCCACGTTTGTTCGAGGAATAACAGGTTTCGGGGACGAAACCTATTTAAGGGGGGTGGACTTATAACACCCAGATATTTATTGTTTTCAAGCCGGCGAAGAAAGAAAAAGAAATAAAGTTCAAAGTCGAGGGACCAAACTCGCCAACGAAGAAAAGTTGGGAAATGTGGTGATATTTGTAGGGTGAGGGCAGCCAACCCTCCCCACTACCCCCACAATTCAGCCCACAAAGAGAGAAAGGAGAAGAAGAGAGAAAAAGTAGTGTTTCGGGTGATTCGGGTGGCCAAACTCGTCGTGTAGCAAGCCAAATCCAAGCCCTTGACGTTATGCTCGTTTGTGTGAGTTCTAGGACCCCACTTTTACTTGTTTTAACCGATTTTGGGCTTGGAAAGCATAGAAAACCCGTTTATGTATGTGTGTTTGACCCATTTGGGTGTGATGTGTATGATGCGTTTCGTGTACGTTTCCGGGCTTGTGTGTGCTTGTATGATGTTATGGTATGCATTCCTAAGGTCTAGGAGGGTTAATTTAGGCTTAGAATGGGTTTGGATGAGCTTGGAGGCCTAAAATGGCAGATTGGGTTCGGGATGAACTCCATTCTGCATCAGCTAGGGCTAGGCGACCGAATGGAGGCCATACGGCCGAATGAGAGGCGATTGAGGGTCATTCGCATGATTGGGATTCATTCACACGATTGAGGGTTCAATCGCACGACTAAGGCTTCAGTCGCACGACTAAGAGCCCTGTCGCATGGGGAGTCATACGACTGAGGGTCCAGTCGCATAAGTGCTTAGTCGCATGAGTTCATCCGCATTAGATCAGTCGCATAGGTGCCCATTCGCATTAGTTCCATCCGCATGAGGTCCATACGCACGACTGGATGTTCATTCGCATAGATGTTCATCCGCTTGAGTCCAATCGCATGATGTTCAGTCGCATGAAGGCCATGCGGCTGAAGGGTGTCCATACGCACGAATAGAGCTGTTGCACCCGAAGGAAAGTGTTGTTAGACTTCTGGCTTTCGGGGGAAAGTGCAGATGTAAGTTTTGACATAAAGGTTCCCGTAAGAGCATGTAAGATAACTGTTATGGCCTTAGAAAGCATGTAGGGCATGATGATGATGATGTTGCATGTTTATGCATGATATGTATGTATGATGATGCCCTGTATGAAGTGATGTTGATGCATGTTAATGTTCCCTTGTATGTTGTATGTTATCTTTCCTATGGCTTTACGTATTATGCTATGAATGAAATGAAGTATTATGTAACGTAAAGTGGAAAGAAATGAAACGTCTTGCATGCATCGGATAACGGGTCCTTCTTTGTGATTGACCATTAATGTAGAACCTCTACCGCTTAGCCCTAGTACTGTGGCATACATTTAGCTATACATTTATTGACTTCGGCCCAGTAGCTATGACTGATGGTTACTCCTAGTAATGTGGCATACGTTTAGCTGTTCATTTATTGACTTCGGCCCGGTAGCTAAGACTAATTGGGGTGTAGCACATGGTATTGGTACGGATGATGATGTCCGATGCGCAAGTAAAGTTATATGGAACGAATGAACGAGTGAATGAATGAAGAAGATAATAATGATATTATCTATGCGTACGTATGATGTGTGATCATGCCAAAGTAACGAATGGTTGTATATGAAAGTAAAGTATGTTTTATAATAAAACTAGAACTCACTCAGCAACGCTGACTTTTATATGTTTTTCCAGTTGGCAGGTAATGATTGCTGAGGATGGCACGGCAAGGCTACTCGGCTCTTTTTGGGACAGCTTCCATTTATAAAGCTTTTGTGATGTAATGCAAACATGTATTTTGTAACCGGATAATGATGTATTATTTGGCAAAAGTGTTTATAATGAAACGAGATGTCATTTTTGAATGTTTCCGCTGCAATGTTTTCTCAAGGCAAATGTAATTATATGTTTTATGTGCGATGAAAGACCAACTGTAGGCGTCCCGGGAACGGGGCCTTACATGTAAATAATTAATTATTGAATTAATCAATTCTTTTCACACGTTGTACTTAATTTGTTATTAAATCAATTAATTAAATTATTGAATCATTTTTAATATATGTTTGGTCCTAATTGATTTATATCATCTTTATTAAACCAAAACATAAACGATTCATTATTTCGTTTAACTATTTAAACCCCCAAATTCCAATCGAACCCTAGTTCACGTCTCATTGTTAATCTTATTATCAAACTTAATCTTGGAATCTATACGTTTAGGCATCTTGTAAGAGAAATCGTTGGAGACTCGTTTAATCTCTTATCATCATTCTTATACTTATTTTCCATGTGAGTTTTCTTGCCCCCTTTTTACTTTATTTCACACTATTTTGGGGTGAAACATGATACTTATACATCATACACTTATAAACGTTTGAGACTTGTAAAGCACTTGCAATTTCATCTTTATTTTTGTCATGGTTATTTGTGTGTTGTAAGTGATTATATGAGATACATAGTTTGTTTACAATCATTAACTATTGCTAGCCTGGCGACGTCTTAGATCTTTGGGCCTGACAACCGTATTTGGTGCTAAAGCCGAGGTATTGCCGGCTCCTGATGACGTATGCTTGTTTGTAACACCCGGAAATTTCCTTCGTAGCCGACGAGAGAAGAAAAAGATTTAAAATCCAAAGTCGAGGGACCAAACCCGCCAACGAGAGAAACTTCTATGCACGGGAGTATAAAAGGGGGAAAACACCCCTATTCTCCCCATATTTCAGCCAAGAGAGGAGAAGAGAGGAGAAGGAGAAAAGAGGAGAAAAGTTGGTTCGGGTGGATTCGAGCGTGGAATTCAACGTGGAGCAAGTCAAATCGAAGCTCTACTCGACGAGATCGTTAAGGTGAGTTCTAGGACCCCTCTTTTACACGTTTTCAACTGATTTTGGGGCTGGAACACGTCCAAAAACCTATTTTTCGAGTTTTTGGGTGAAAACCCGTTTTGATGTATGTATGTATATGTATGATGCGTTAGAGGCTCGATTCCTTGCTTGGTTATGCTTGTATGAGGTCATGGTATGATTCCCTAACCTTTAGAAGGGTTGATTTGAGCTTAAAAGAGGTTTGGAAGGGGTTGGAGGTCGAAAACCCGCGGCTGCAGTCGACCTAACTGCACTCTGCACCAGCTAGGGCTATGCGACCGACTGGAGGGCGACTGGAGGCCATTCGGCCGATTGAAGTGCGACTGAGGTCCATACGCACGCTTGCTATGCGACTAAAGTCCATACGCATGATGGTCATGCGATTGGAGTTCATGTGCTTGGGAGCCATGCGATTGAGAGATGGTGCGACTGAGGTTCATTCGCACGGAGGTTATGCGACTGAAGTCCATGCGCCTGGAGGCCATGCGACTGAGGTTCATTCGCATGAAGAGTATGCGACTGAAGCCCATACGCCTGAAGTCATGCGACTGAAGGCCATACGCATGAAAGCCATGCGACTGGGAGTCCATTCGCATAGAGGTCCATTCGCCCATAGTCCATTCGCATTGATGCCCATTCGCCTAAGTGTTCAGAAATGATAACCGAGATGGAATTCCTCGACGATGTGAAGGGCATGGACGGTATAAGGTAACGCAGGAGGATGAGATTATGATGATAATGTTGATGGAGATGATGGTAATATGCATGGTGTTATGTGTTATGTTAGGCACGGCGGTGTGTGTGATGCATTGTATGTATGATGTGCGTGATGTGATGTATGATTGATGCGTATGTATGATGATGCCGTATGTTTATGTTTATGTTGTGTTTGAATCTTTCAGTGTGTTTAGAGGATGGCTGGTGGAAGATGTTCGAAAGCTTCTCGTGGTGGAGGTGACGGTGGACGTGGTGCTGAACCACGGGTCACAAGAGCAAGGTCAAGGGCCGAAAGGGTAGTTTATGAAGAACCTGTGACCCCTCATCCTGAGGGCGGTGATGAGAATGCTAATCAGAGGGCCTCGATGAGAGAGGCGGTCGTGGAGGAAGTGCATCAGGTCATGCAGACCATTCTACCGTCTGTGGTGACCGAAGTTATAAAGGCTGTTAGAGATGAGGAGAGAAGGGAAAGGGGTAGACCTTCGGGCGAAAGGAGACGACCCGGGACTGAAACGGTTCTCTCCGATGACGAAGAGGAAGAAGAAGAGGAAGAGCCTACGCCGGAGGCGGCACGAGGCTGTAACTATGGGGCGTTTCAGCGATGCAAGCCCCCTACTTTTGATGGTAATGGTACTGCTGCTACTGCTCACCGATGGGTGAGGGAGATGGAAGCTGTTTTAAATATCAACGAGTGCCGAGAAGATCAGAAAGTAAAGTTTGCTACCCACTCTTTCGTGGACTCAGCTTTGTGCTGGTGGGACAACATAGTCCAAGTTGAGGGAAGCAGAGCTATCGGAAGGATGAGATGGCCAGAGTTGAAGAGGCTGGTGATTGAGGAGTTCTGTCCTCACCGTGAGATGGATAAAGTTGAAAGAGAGTTCCTGCAGCTGGAGGCGGGAACAATGACGCATCAGCAATACACCACCAAGTTCAACGAAATGGCACGACTGGTGCCGGATCAGGTGACACCTCTTTCGCGAAAGATCAAGAGGTATATTCATGGCTTGCCAGCGGACATTCGTAGGCACATGATTGCTGCCCAACCGAGCACGTTTAGGTCGGCGGTTTATTTAGCGGGAAGATTATACGATGAAAGATTGATGGTGGTGACAGAAGGTAGCAAGAAAGGAGATGGTGATCGGGATTGGAACGGGAAGCGATTGGGACGCGACGGAGCCGCTCCAAGTAACAAAGGTGCACGGGTGGATGACCAGCGAGTGGTCATGGATGATGTGGGTTCGGAAAGGTGTGACAAGTGTGGACACAGGCACCCCGGGGAATGTAGATTGGGGACTGATGCCTGCTTTCGTTGTGGAAGGATCGGACATGTAGCGAAGAACTGCGGTATGGGGAAGTGTTATTCTTGTGGTGAGGAAGGTCATAAGAGCAGGGACCGTAATAAGCAAAGGGCTGGAGGCTCGGGAGTGAAGAAGATCGGAGGAAGCTAGGACGGACTTCGATGTTATGTCAGGTATGTTCCTAGTAAATAGATTCTTGGCTTGTGTTATTTAATGTTGGCGTTAGTAAAAGTTTTATTCCTGCTGCTTTCTGTGCTAAATTGCCTGTTAGTGGTAAGAATATAAATACGCCATTCGATGTAGCCCTAAGAGTGGATTGTTTGACGGACTACGGAGCGAACACTATGTGTTGCAAAAAGATGATACGGTTGATAGTGCCTGAGGGGATCATGGTGATGGCTTAAGGTGATTGAGTCACGACGATTCCGAAGGTGATTTCGATGGCAATGGCGGGAAGTTGCACGAAGCGTGACATGATGGAGTAAGTGAGTAGATGCCTTACTTGTCTACAAGTGAAGGCCAAGCACCAAACGACGTTTGGGAAATATTGAGGCGACTGAGGCAACGAATGAGAAGCTCGAAGGGATCAAAGCCCTGGGGGAAAGCAGTCCGAGACAAACCAGAGGTCGTATGTTGATAAACAACGTAGACCGATTGAACTCCAAGTGGGAGACTGGAGAAGAGATGAGACAGAATTGCTCGCGACGGTTTAAGGAATGATAGGTTTTGGGGACGAAACCCATTTAAGGGGGGTGAACTTGTAACACCCGGAAATTTCCTTCGTAGCCGACGAGAGAAGAAAAAGATTTAAAGTCCAAAGTCGAGGGACCAAACCCGCCAACGAGAGAAACTTCTATGCACGGGAGTATAAAAGGGGGAAAACACCCCTATTCTCCCCATATTTCAGCCAAGAGAGGAGAAGAGAGGAGAAGGAGAAAAGATGAGAAAAGTTGGTTCGGGTGGATTCGAGCGTGGAATTCAACGTGGAGCGAGTCAAATCGAAGCTCTACTCGACGGGATCGTTAAGGTGAGTTCTAGGACCTCTCTTTTACACGTTTTCAACTGATTTTGGGGCTGGAACACGTCCAAAAACCTATTTTTCGAGTTTTTGGGTGAAAACCCGTTTTGATGTATGTATGTATATGTATGATGCGTTAGAGGCTCGATTCCTTGCTTGGTTATGCTTGTATGAGGTCATGGTATGATTCCCTAACCTTTAGAAGGGTTGATTTGAGCTTAAAAGAGGTTTGGAAGGGGTTGGAGGTCGAAAACCCGCGGCTGCAGTCGACCTAACTGCACTCTGCACCAGCTAGGGCTAGGCGACCGACTGGAGGGCGACTGGAGGCCATTCGGCCGATTGAAGTGCGACTGAGGTCCATACGCACGCTTGCTATTCGACTAAAGTCCATACGCATGATGGTCATGCGATTGGAGTTCATGTGCTTGGGAGCCATGCGATTGAGAGATGGTGCGACTGAGGTTCATTCGCACGGAGGTTATGCGACTGAAGTCCATGCGCCTGGAGGCCATGCGACTGAGGTTCATTCGCATGAAGAGTATGTGACTGAAGCCCATACGCCTGAAGTCATGCGACTGAAGGCCATACGCATGAAAGCCATGCGACTGGGAGTCCATTCGCATAGAGGTCCATTCGCCCATAGTCCATTCGCATTGATGCCCATTCGCCTAAGTGTTCAGAAATGATAACCGAGATGGAATTCCTCGACGATGTGAAGGGCATGGACGGTATAAGGTAACGCAGGAGGATGAGATTATGATGATAATGTTGATGGAGATGATGGTAATATGCATGGTGTTATGTGTTATGTTAGGCACGGCGGTGTGTGTGATGCATAGTATGTATGATGTGCGTGATGTGATGTATGATTGATGCGTATGTATGATGATGCCGTATGTTTATGTTTATGTTGTGTTCCTTGCTATGTATGATTATCTTTCTATGTCTTTGCGTTGAACGCTAATGAATGAAATGAAAGTATTATGTAACGTAAAGTGGAAGATAAAGAAAAGAGGAACGTAATGAATGCATGCATTAATGAATGAATGAAATCGTGTGAGGTATGTATGTGAAGCGAAGTGAAGTGCACGGCTCTAATGCCTTAGGCTCAACCGTGAGAGGTTCAGCTAGTCTATAGTGTGCACGCAAGGGTTCCGGTCTTTGTGGCTGACCTTCGATGATGTACCCATTTCGATGGGGGTGATGTACCCATGTTGATGGGGGTGATGTACCCATGTTGATGGGGGTGATGTACCCATGTTGATGGGGGTGATGTACCCATATTGATGGGGGTGATGTACCCACTTCGGTGGGGGTGATGTACCCACTTCGGTGGGGGTGTAGTACCCATAATGTTGGGGGTGTAATGTATGATGGTTACCCGGGTTACGCATAACTCCGGGGGTGTAGCATGAAGCCATGCATATGTATGAGGTGAGCAACCCGGTCGTTGCAAAAGACTCGAGTACGCGCTATCGTGATGTTGCCTTGGGGTGAGCAACCTTGTTGTTGCAAAAGACTCGGATAGCTTGCTATCGTGATGGGCAATGAGGTGAGCAACCCTAGGGGTGCAAAAGACTCGGATAGCGTACATTCATTGAGATGGCTATTGAGGTGAGCGACTTGGTGTTGCAACAGCCTCGGATGGAGTTCAATCCCTGTGATTGACTTGTATGGGATCTTTGTCGCGTATCCCGGTGTTGTGTCAGTCTTCGGACATGAGTCGGGGGCTTGTGAGCAGGTCCCGGCATAACATCAGCTTTCGAGCATGAGTCGGGGATATTGCATAAGACAAGATTCGAGTAAGGAAGGGTAATGAGTAAAGAGATGAATGAAAGAATGAACGTATGAAATGAACGCTAACGAATGATCCTAATAATGTATGTAATGGAATCCTTGTCACTCGACCTCAGTAATCGTGGCTGTGTGCCATGAAGAGGGTAAAGTCTGACAGGATCTAGAAAGAAGTGAAAGATAATAATGTATGATGAATGATGAACGTAACGAACGAAATGACGAAGATAATAATGATATTATCTGTATGTACGTATGATGTGTGAACGCATGTATGTAACGAATGTTTTTGTAAAGGAAGTAAAGAACGGTTTATGAAAGTAAAGTATGTTTTATTATAAAACTAGAACTCACTCAGCAACGCTGACTTTGATGTGTTTCCAGTTGGCAGGTATGTTGCTGAGGATGGCACGGGGCGGCTACTCAGCGTATTTTGGATGGCATCTTTATGATTAATGCTTTTGTAATAAATGTAACATGATAATGTTAAAGGAACGATTGTACTTGGGTGCAAAAGTATTTTGATGAAATGAAATGGTGTTTTTAATGTTTCCGCTGCAACTATTTATGAAAGGAAAAATGTAATGTATGATTTATGTGCGATGAATGACCAACTGTAAGCGTCCCGGGAACGGGGCCTTACATTGTTCATCATGGGAACCAAATACACTTAGCCAATCTTATATACTTGTAATCAAGTCGAGGTTTGGTTGTAACGATATGTTTTCTATAACCTTACTAACTTATATCCTATGACATGAATTGCTACTTGTAACCTTGTTATATTATGTATAAAAACCTTGGAAACTCACCAACTATTTCTAGTTGACCTTTTATTTTCATCTTGTTTCAGGTTTGATGTTTGAAGATCTTCTTGTGCTCATATAGGACTTGGACCTAGACTAATTGAAAGACTTATGTTTTTGGTCGCATTTTTATTGTTATGTTATATTTTATTTGTCTTGTAATGTTTATTGAATAATGATATTTAGTAATATTTCAACTTAATTAGTTCCATGTGCTATGAGCAATCGTCTCCCATTCGTCCGCCCCGATGATTCCGCCGTCGGTCGGGGTGTGACAGATTGGTATCAGAGTCATGGTTATAGGGATTTAGGTAATTAGAAATGCAATGACCTAGACTATAACTAAGTACCTTTACAAATGAGTCCTCTCATGTATTTTATATGCTTAGATAGGATATTATGTGCCTTAAATGTTTATATTTGATTACGTGATTATATGCCTTATGTGTTTATGCTTATACCTTGAATCTTATCAATGCACACACGAACCTTGAATCATATTCTAAGGCATTATATGCCTAAATCAAATGGTTTTCAAAATGTGCTCTAAATCTTTATTCGTAGTTTTCAAATCTCGTCAAAGTCTATGTCCTATAGCTTGAAACATGTAATGCTGGAAGAGTGGGATGCCTGTATCTCGAGGTGTTCTGTCTAGGCAAGGTATTCATATAAATCCAAATCAACCGATGGATCCGTTTACCTTACCTGGGAACCCTTGGGGTGAGTATCCGCTTATAGGTACGCATGTCTTCATTAAAGTTGTAGTTGACTTAATACTTTGATAAGTCAACGTAATGTTTTGGTTTGTAAACCAAACATTACACTCGAAACATCTTGTTATTTTGACTCATTTCTTCATTGATTTTGTTCCCTTGAATCTTAAACTCATTATCCTATTTCTCTTAATGACCCTTAAAAATCTTTCTAAACGCCTTCCGCTCAAAAGCACACTTAGCCTGAAAACCTATTACAACGATACTCTCATTCTAAATTGAATCTTTAATCTTAACAAATAAAATGATCCTCATATCAACGTTAAACTAATGAAACTTTGAAACCTCAACGGAATAGTAAACAAGAATTAATTCTCTAAGAACCCCGTTAAAGTTATCTTCTTGAGAAGCTCTTATCAATTCCATATCTTATCCAAAAGTGTCTTGACCATATTTTTCATGTCGTCAAGCTAAGCCTTGTATTGATCTAAAATTAGTGTGGTACTCGTGACAAAACTTTCCAAAATCATCTTGAACCGTTTAAAACTACAAACGATTATCAACTGAAATTCTAAATTAATGATCTTGTTCACCTTGTCAAGAAACACATGAAATCATGAATTATGAAATTTGACAAATTTAAGCACAACAAAACATCATAATTGAATTCTTTGATTTGAAACGTTTCAAGTGTCACTTGCAAACGTGACACGAAATCCAAGTCTCCTCGTATCCTTGAAATTAGCCTAATTTTGGTTAAATTTCGGGACGAAATTTCTTAAAGTAGGGGAGACTGTAACATCCGCCCATTTTCAAGACTTAAACCTAAACCCAAATCCATTTTGAACTTCCGTTATTAAAATTAGTTTAATAATTCTAATGGATAAAATGCATAATATGTACAAACAAACCAATGTTGATAGTAGTATTATTTAATTTCCATTTATCAAAATTATTTAAACAAATTATATTAATTTTATAAGTTATAAAAATAAATTTTGTAAATGTATGAAATTTTAATTTTCATTTATGAGTTCTAACTACTAAATTAAAGTAAAGAATTAAATTTCAAAGTTAAACAAACTTATAAAGTTTTTATAATATAAAGTAAAACAATTCATTTAAAATATAAAATGAGAGTGATAATAAGTTTGGGGTTAAATTTGTAAATTATAAAAATTTGTTTTAAATTTGTTTCATAAAATAATAACTATTAAAAAGTAGAGGGACCAGATATGTAAATTGGTTAAAACAAACCAACCCACCATCGGCCTCCCTTCTCCGGTGATTTCCTTTTTCGCCGGCCACCATCTCCGGCGACCACCAAACTTCTAAACGTTTAATTAAATTGCAATCAAACCTAACATTAACTACGACACATCAATTTCGAACTTGAATACGATTTTAATTGGATTAATTTCGGCGTTAAGGCTATGCACCCGAAACCGAAACATCCATTCAAATCCTTAACTCGTTCGTAGTAAAATTGATTAAATCAATACCTCTTAACAGTGGGCTAATGCCCTAATCGGTACCCTCAATCATTCTGTATCATCAATTACCACTCAAACACTTTGACATATCAAAATCGAGCACCACATTTGGATCGCACCTGTAACCTAGTTGAACATCACCTTCCGGGAACCTTAGCTCAAAATTGATAGAGGGCTTTTGTTTATCATCAACCTTAAAGTATATCTGCAAAGTTAATTTGAATAACAACAACATTTGAACCTTAAATCGACATCCACGAAGTCGCGACGGTGCTACCTATCATCCTCATCGAATCCGAACTTAATAACGTAAGTATCACACACCAATATGCTCGATTTCATATGAGAAATCAAAGCCCTATGTTGATTTCTATCAAGAACGTCGAATTGTTGTTCGATTGGCATCAATCCGATTTCTAGGGTTCTTTGAATTTGGGGATTTTGTATTCAAAAGTTTTAAACTTTAAACAGGGGTTAAAAATCAGATCTGGGCTAATAGCCCACTCGTTAACATCTTATCCATACGCAAAAGGGACCCGGGTTCGAACCCGGGCACCCTCAAATCCTTTTTTTTTAACTTTATTTTCTATAAATTAAATCACAAAAATTACTTTTACTCTATTAAATTAAAATAAAAGTTATGTTAATACTTAAATTTTATTTAGAAATTATGAAATTAATTTTAAAGGTTTTAAAATAAAAATTATGATTTTAAATTTAATTACTTATTTAAGGATAACAAGGATTATAAAAACATTATTGATTATTTATTGTAATTTAAATGTTATAAATATATTAAGGTTCAAATGTAGATTATTTTCTACATGTTTTAAATAAATAATTATTGAAATAGTTATTTTAATAGTTATTTAAATAATTAATTATTCATTTATACATTTAAACATGTTATACATAATTAGTCAATAATGTTATTCCTTAAAATTTTATTTAAGTTTTTGAAACTTATAAAACAATATCATTTTCTATTATACTTTATTTTAAAGACTTGATAATAAATCATATAAACCATATAAAAGCTTGATATTAAATATTATACTTTTATTTTAGAGTCTTGATATTATAAGACTTTTATAATAAATCATTTAAAAAGTTTAAAACTCTATAAAATGATTTTAAAGTCATTTAATAAGTATACAATTAATCACCTTTATCGAGTTTTAAATAATTAATTATTGAATTAATCAATTCTTTTCACACATTGTACTTAATTTGTTATTAAATCAATTAATTAAATTATTGAATCATTTTTAATATATGCTTGGTCCTAATTGATTTATACCATCTTTATTAAACCAAAACATAAACGATTCATTATTTCGTTTAACTATTTAAACCCCCAAATTCCAATTGAACCCTAGTTCACGTCTCATTGTTAATCTTATTATGAAACTTAATCTTGGAATCTATACGTTTAGGCATTTTGTAAGACAAATCGTTGGAGACTCGTTTAATCTCTTATCATCATTCTTATACTTATATTCCATATGAATTTCCTTGCCCCCTTTTTATTTTATTTCACACTATTTTGGGGTGAAACATGATACTTATACATCATACACTTATAAACGTTTGAGACTTGTAAAGCACTTGCAATTCATCTTTATTTTTGTCATGGTTATTTGTGTGTTGTAAGTGATTATATGAGATACATAGTTTGTTTACAATTATTAATTATTGCTAGCATGGCGACGTCTTAGATCTTTGGGCCTGACAACCCTATTTGGTGCTAAAGCCGAGGTGTTGCCGGCTCCTGATGACGTATGCTTGTTCATCATGGGAACCAAATACACTTAGCCAATCTTATATACTTGTAATCAAGTCGAGGTTTGGTTGTAACGATATGTGTTCTATAACCTTACTAACTTATAACCTATGACATGAATTGCTACTTGTAACCTTGTTATATTATGTATAAAAACCTTGGAAACTCACCAACTATTTCTAGTTGACCTTTTATTTTCATCATGTTTTAGGTTTGATGTTTGAAGATCTTCTTGTGCTCATATAGGACTTGGACCTAGACTAATTGAAAGACTTATGTTTTTGGTCGCATTTTGATTGTTATGTTATTATTTTATTTGTCTTGTAATGTTTATTGAATAATGATATTTAGTAATATTTCAACTTAATTAGTTCCATGTGCTATGAGCAATCGTCTCCCATTCGTCCGCCCCGATGATTCCGCCGTCGGTCGGGGTGTGACAGATTGGTATCAGAGCCATGGTTATAGGGATTTAGGTAATTAGAAATGGAATGACCTAGACTATAACTAAGCACATTTACACATGAGTCCTCTCATGTATTTTATATGCTTAGATAGGATTTTATGTGCCTTAAATGTTTATATTTGATTATGTGATTATATGCCTTATGTGTTTATGCTTATACCTTGAATCTTATCAATGCACACACGAACCTTGAATCATATTCTAAGGCATTATATGCCTAAATCAAATGGTTTTCAAAAGGTGCTCTGAATCTTTATTCATAGTTTTCAAATCTCGTCAAAGTCTATGTCCTATAGCTTGAAACATGTAATGCTGGAAGAGTGGGATGCCTGTATCTCGAGGTGTTCTGTCTAGGCAAGGTATTCATATAAATCCAAATGAACCGATGGATCCGTTTACCTTTCCTGGGAACCCTTGGGGTGAGTATCCGCTTATAGGTACGCATGTCTTCATTAAAGTTGTAGTTGACTTAATACTTTGATAAGTCAACGTAATGTTTTGGTTTGTAAACCAAACATTACACTCGAAACATCTTGTTATTTTGACTCATTTCTTCATTGATTTTGTTCCCTTGAATCTTAAACTCATTATCCTATTTCTCTTAATGACCCTTAAAAATCTTTCTAAACGCCTTCCGCTCAAAAGCACACTTACCCTGAAAACCTATTACAACGATACTCTCATTCTAAATTGAATCTTTAATCTTAACTAAAATGATCCTCGTATCAACGTTAAACTAATGAAACTTTGAAACCACAACGAAATAGTATACAAGAATTAATTATCTAAGAACCCGGTTAAAGTTATCTTCTTGAGAAGCTCTTATCAATTCCATATCTTATCCAAAAGTGTCTTGACCATATTTTTCATGCCGTCGAGCTAAGCTTTGTATTGATCTAAAACTTAGTGTGGTACTCATGACAAAACTTTCCAAAATCATCTTGAACCGTTTAAAACTACAAACGATTATCAACTGAAATTCTAAATTAATGATCTTGTTCACCTTGTCAAGAAACACATGAAATCATGAATTATGAAATTTGACAAATTTAAGCACAACAAAACATCATAATTGAATTCTTTGATTTGAAACGTTTCAAGTGTCACTTGCAAACGTGACACGAAATCCAAGTCTCCTCGTATCCTTGAAATTAGCCTAATTTTGGTTAAATTTCGGGACGAAATTTCTTAAAGTAGGGGAGACTGTAACATCCGCCCATTTTCAAGACTTAAACCTAAACCCAAATCCATTTTGAACTTCCGTTATTAAAATTAGTTTAATAATTCTAATGGATAAAATGCATAATATGTACAAACAAACCAATGTTGATAGTAGTATTATTTAATTTCCATTTATCAAAATTATTTAAACAAATTATATTAATTTTATAAGTTATAAAAATAAAGTTTATAAATGTATGAAATTTTAATTTTCATTTATGAGTTCTAACTACTAAATTAAAGTAAAGAATTAAATTTCAAAGTTAAACAAACTTATAAGTTTATAAAGTTTTTATAAAATAAAGTAAAACAATTCATTTAAAATATAAAATGAGAGTGATAATAAGTTTGGGGTTAAATTTGTAAATTATAAAAATTTGTTTTAAAGTTGTTTCATAAAATAATAACTATTAAAAAGTAGAGGGACCAGATATGTAAATTGGTTAAAACAAACCAACCCACCATCGGCCTCCCTTCTCCGGTGATTTCCTTTTTCGCCGGCCACCATCTCCGGCGACCACCAAACTTCTAAACGTTTAATTAAATTTCAATCAAACCGAACATTAACTACGACACATCAATTTCGAACTTGAATACGATTTTAATTGGATTAATTTCGGCGTTAAGGCTATGCACCCGAAACCGAAACATCCATTCAAATCCTTAACTCGTTCGTAGTAAAATTGATTAAATCAATACCTCTTAACAGTGGGCTAATGCCCTAATCGGTACCCTCAATCATTCTGTATCATCAATTACCACTCAAACACTTTGACATATCAAAATCGAGCACCACATTTGGATCGCACCTGTAACCTAGTCGAACATCACCTTCCGGGAACCTTAGCTCAAAATTGATAGAGGGCTTTTGTTTATCATCAACCTTAAAGTATATCTGCAAAGTTAATTTGAATAACAACAACATTTGAACCTTAAATCGACATCCACGAAGTCGCGGCGGTGCTACCTATCATCCTCATCGAATCCGAACTTAATAACGTAAGTATCACACACCAATATGCTCGATTTCATATGAGAAATCAAAGCCCTATGTTGATTTCTATCAAGAACGTCGAATTGTTGTTCGATTGGCATCAATCCGATTTCTAGGGTTCTTTGAATTTGGGGATTTTGTATTCAAAAGTTTTAAACTTTAAACAGGGGTTAAAAATCAGATATGGGCTAATAGCCCACTCGTTAACATCTTATCCATATGCAAAAGGGACCCGGGTTCGAACCCGGGCACCCTCAAATCCTTTTTTTTAACTTTATTTTCTATAAATTAAATCACAAAAATTACTTTTACTCTATTAAATTAAAATAAAAGTTATGTTAATACTTAAATTTTATTTAGAAATTATGAAATTAATTTTAAAGGTTTTAAAATAAAAATTATGATTTTAAATTTAATTACTTATTTAAGGATAACAAGGATTATAAAAACATTATTGATTATTTATTGTAATACTAATGTTATAAATATATTAAGCTTCAAATGTAGATTATTTTCTACGTGTTTTAAATAAATAATTATTGAAATAGTTATTTTAATAGTTATTTAAATAATTAATTATTCATTTATACATTTAAACATGTTATATATAATTAGTCAATAATGTTATTCCTTAAAATTTTATTTAAGTTTTTGAAACTTATAAAACAATATCATTTTCTATTATACTTTATTTTAAAGACTTGATAATAAATCATATAAACCATATAAAAGCTTGATATTAAATATTATACTTTTATTTTAGAGTCTTGATATTATAAGACTTTTATAATAAATCATTTAAAAAGTTTAAAACTCTATAAAATGATTTTAAAGTCATTTAATAAGTATACAATTAATCACCTTTATCGAGTTTTAAATAATTAATTATTGAATTAATCAATTTTTTTCACACATTGTACTTAATTTGTCATTAAATCAATTAATTAAATTATTGAATCATTTTTAATATATGTTTGGACTTAATTGATTTATACCATCTTTATTAAACCAAAACATAAACGATTCATTATTTCGTTTAACTATTTAAACCCCCAAATTCCAATTGAACCCTAGTTCACGTCTTATTGTTAATTTTATTATCAAACTTAATCTTGGAATCTATACGTTTAGGCATCTTGTAAGACAAATCGTTGGAGACTCGTTTAATCTCTTATCATCATTCTTATACTTATATTTCATGTGAGTTTCCTTGCCCCATTTTTATTTTATTTCACACTATTTTGGGGTGAAACATGATACTTATACATCATACACTTATAAACGTTTGAGACTTGTAAAGCACTTGCAATTCATCTTTATTTTTGTCATGGTTATTTGTGTGTTGTAAGTGATTATATGAGATACATAGTTTGTTTACAATCATTAACTATTGCTAGCCTGGCGACGTCTTAGATCTTTGGGCCTGACTATCCTATTTGGTGCTAAAGCCGAGGTATTGCCGGCTCCTGATGACGTATGCTTGTTCATCATGGGAACCAAATACACTTAGCCAATCTTATATACTTGTAATCAAGTCGAGATTTGGTTGTAACGATATGTGTTCTATAACCTTACTAACTTATAGCCTATGACATGAATTGCTACTTGTAACCTTGTTATATTATGTATAAAAACCTTGGAAACTCACCAACTATTTCTAGTTGACTTTTTATTTTCATCATGTTTCAGGTTTGATGTTTGAAGATCTTCTTGTGCTCATATAGGACTTGGACCTAGACTAATTGAAAGACTTATGTTTTTGGTCGTATTTTGATTGTTATGTTAATATTTTATTTGTCTTGTAATGTTTATTGAATAATGTTATTTAGTAATATTTCAACTTAATTAGTTCCATGTGCTATGAGCAATCGTCTCCCATTCGTCCGCCCCGATGATTCCGCCGTCGGTCGGGGTGTGACACCTTCGGAGGACACTACTATGAACCAGTGGACATAAGTATGGTATCTCTAACACCCAGCTGCAGACCTCTGATATACTGCATGACGTTTTCTCAAAAGCCGTGTAGTTGACCATACTTTATTCCACTGTTCACATTTATCAGTTAGTACAGTTGCCAACTTTAGTTGGTGACAAAAGGTAAGTCATGGACATGTCATGACTACCATATCTTAGATAATACTTTATCTAAGATACCTTAACTTTAGCATTGTAGTATATGCTTTAGTCGTAGGTTTCCAGCTGGTATCAAAGTATATCCGGCTGTAGGATCTAGTATATATAGTTTCTCATTGTAACTCTTGTAATATGCTTGTAAGAGTCTTGTAATACTTTGAGTTGAGAAGTAATATATATAAGTATCTTGAAAATTATTTATGTGTGTTCTTTGCTACTTAGTATATTATTATCAACTCTAAAAAGGGATTCAGCTTCATCATCTGATTTGAGTGTGTTACAAGTGAGTTTGAGAGAAAACTAAGTGTTAAAGTGACAAAAACCGATCCTGCAAGTTGGATCTTGCATTCATTTTGATTTTGATTGATACGAAACATAGACGTATCTTGGTTTTCATTCAGGTCCTTTATATAACAGAGATTGTTTTTACTCAAGAATCACTTTGATCTACCCAATTTCCTACTTCATAAGTTATACCATGTCTTAAAACATAATCAATGATATTCAAATTAACAATGTAATTCAATCAATTGATTGTGTTTTCTAATTATTGAGATTTGATATACGATTTTTATACTATTTTTATATTAGCACAATTAATTGTACTGTTTGTTGAGATTTAATATACAATTTTTATAATATTTTTTATATTAGCACACAATTGATTGTACTATTTACCATATTGTGTTGTTTTCCTGATAGTGCTACTTAATGTTCTATGTATATCAGATATGTCATTTAATAGTTTGTTTTTTAGGTATTTTGTTAATTACAGGCTTTCGTAGCCCCCTCCCTTTGTAAGAAGTATCAGTTCTCAGATTGCTGATTCATGTAAACCTAAAGTTGGTATGGTGTTTTTTTCTTTTGATGAAGTGTGTCATTTCTATGGTGCATTCCTAAGTTACATTTGTTGAATGTGCTGGATTTGAGCAAAAACAGAAGGCAATGTGCTAGATTTCATAACATCCGATTAAAAACAAGGCGTGTTATATCCCTCTAAAACAATACAAAATGTGCTATTTTACAATACTCCTAATAGAAGGCACTGTTTTATGGTACATCAGTTAAGAGTGTGTTGTTTACGTTAAATCAGCACACATCATGCTATTTTATACTATATTAGCATAGAGCGTGTTGTTTTACATTAAATCATCACAGAGCATGTTGTTTTATTTTAAATCAGCACAAATCTTGTCTTAACTCGCTGTTGTAACATAAACAATACAAAAATCTAATGTCTTATCGTAAAACAACACATAACATAAAACAACACATAAAGTGTTTTTCTTATCGTGAAACAACATATAATGCATTGTTTTATTGTAAAATAGCATAATTTCACAATAGATTTATATGATGTTTTAAGATAAAAAACACAAAACATGGTATTTTACCCTGAAATAACACTGAATGTGTTGTCTTACCATAAAACTACACACAAGTATTGCCTTACCATAAAACAACATATAATCTGTTGTTTTATTGTAAAACAACACAATTTCATAACAAAATTATTTTTTTATAAAAAAATATAGGAATACTATACTCAAATTAAAAAGAAAAAAAACGCTTGAATTTATGATGCAATTTGTTTTTAAAAAATATCGTATAAAAAAGTTATAAACGTTTAATAAAGTTCGGAAATTTGTAAAAAGTCAATAAAAGTAGTTTTTCTCGTAATACCCTTGAGACCACTTTTTCTTCTCAAGATTCATCTTAACCATTGATTTATGTAATAAATAGCTGAATTCACTTTTTATACTTTTTAGCCAAATATATTTTTTTATTTTACCCCATAGATAACATATCAATAAAGCTATTATATATAACAAATGTATTGAAGGTATATACAATAGTATAAAAAGGAAAAAAAGGTTTAAATTTTCATAAATATACAAAACCTTCTTACATATGTTTTTAAAATATTTTAGTTTTAACAATGATTAGCTATAAATTAAATTATATTTTAATACAATTAAGTCTTATTAAGGTACTTTTAATAAAATATTATTTATTTGTAAAATGAAATTATCTTGAGTATTATATTATTAAAAAGGATTTATTAAAGAATCTTTTAAGAAGCCAAGATTTTTACCAAAATTATAAATTTATTATACCCGTTGACATATGGACAATTCTGGTTGGAGCCTAGGTGGACATGTTAAAAATTAACCATGTGACTGATAGTTATTTTGTTTTATTAAAGTAGATTATAAACTATAAATATAGATATAGATATAGATACAGATTACAAGTTTTGATATGAACAACGAGAATGATTATACAATTTTAAAATTGTTTAATTTAAAAGAATGTATATATTATAACAACTATTTTTTACAATTTAGCATAAATGTATATATTAACTACTAGATTGTTCTCATCCACATGTCAATCATTTGCCAGGAATTGCAAAAATATTGACGGGACAATGTTATGTATGGCTTCCAACCAATTATGCCTAATTTTACGTTGACATAAAAGTTTAACCCATGCACCAACATTTAGTTCATTACAAATATTAATAATGAATTCATTGTTTTTAATTTAATTAATCGTAATATAATAAAGTGGGTATGCGTCAATTATGAATAAGGTAACTTCAATCCTATAATTAATTATAAAATATAGGAATACTCATAAAATTTTATCGAATAACTCATTATATTATATGTGAGTATATGACTGTTACTAACAGAAAAAAAAAGGTTGGAAACACCTGAAATCAGATTTTTCGATACCTTTGTGACTGAATATTATTTTTGGATAATACATAGTCCTTTGTAACAAATTTGTGAATCCACTTGATCTTTAGGTTTTAGTCAACTTAAACATTACAGGTCATGAATTACAGTGCATTACCGTGTAGTCCTTTGATTGACATGTATATAGCTAGAAAATATACAATGTTTTTGTTACTAGGTTTGTGATGGGGTACCATCCCAAATACAACATAAATCATTATTACAAATATTGAACGTGGAATGACACGTGATTACTTTTGACCAAAAGAAACTAGGTGAAACAAGGAAACCTCAGCCGCAGCTCAAGAGGGTGTACCTCAGCTGCGGCTGACACGAATGAAATACCTTTAGCTTTGGCTGACACGAAGGGAATACCCTTAGCTTTGACTGAATGAGATTACACCCTCAGTCGCGGCTTGGGAGAACAATCGGCCGTACCGCGGCTTAGGAGAACAAAAGGCCGAACCGCAGCTTAGGGGGCAAAAGCCCAAACCGTAGCTCCGGGGGCAAAAGCCCAAACCGAAGGTCAGAGGAGCCCAAACCACGGTTGAGCCCAAACCGCGGCTGAGCCCAAACCGCGGCTGGGGAATAAGCCCCAAAGCCGCGGCTGGGCATGATACCACCAAAACGATATCGTGAGTCCCCATGTTCAACACTTGTAAAAACCTTTACGTAAACTTGGTAACTAAGGAAGCCATTCGTTGGTTACAAGAGGATAAGAAAGAAACACATAACGACAAAACACACAAAGCCAAAAGCCTGACTCAGGTAGAGGTTCAGAGTAGCCCACAAAATCCCCAAGTCAACTACAAAGACAAATTACATTAATGCCAGTCAGAAACCCTTTGCACCAGAAAGGCATAAAACCCCTGGCTAGGGATTTCAGTCTCATATCATTGACCACAGGCTTCCAAGAATAGAACCATCTCATATCTTGTTCCCATACACCAACACTATAAATACTTCTTTCATTCCACAGGTAGAGGACACATTCTCAGAACACTCTCATTACAAACCAATCACTCACTAATCTTTCCCTTCAAGTTCTCTTAATACATATACTTATTCTCACGCCGGAGTGTGGTCTCGGGGGGAAAACCCTTTCTGCCCGAGGCGAGGCTCACGGTGTTGTCTTTGTCTCGCAGATACTCTGCTCATCCGAAGCCGAGTCCAGCTGAAGTCCAAGCCAAGTTCCAGCCTGATCCTTGGTGAAAACCTCATTCTCGCACTGCTCCCAAGCCTTAATCCCTTGATTAAGATTTGTGTAGCAACAGTTTGCCAGTTTAACTAAAACCAGCAGTGCCACCGGTTAATTTTGTCCAGCTAAACCGCTTTACAATGAACTGGCCAGTTTTGATCACGGCTAGATTGAACCATAACATAGTTTATTCGATTCACATCAATTTAGTTGGAATAAGGAAGACTAAGCTATGGGATAGGTTTCAAATTTCTGTTAAGGGTTCAAACCAAGGATCTTGAAACTGAAAGAATAGGCACATACCAAATGTGCTACTTAATTAGGATTAGTTAAAAGGGGTTATAAACTTTGTGTGCTTGGCAAGCACATACCGTTATACCAATGAATGGTTTTATTTATAAGAAAACAATTAATATGAAGATATCGAGCATCTTGAAAAAGAGACGAACTAAAAGATAAAATTTTAAATTGTGATAATGGAGAAAGTACAACAAATTGTCACCGTGAAATAGCCTTACTTGATTGACGAGTAAATTACAAATTTTATCATTTAAGTATGTTTAAAATTATGGATCTTTTCTTTAAACTTTCATAATTACACCAAACGTCCTTTATTTGAAAACTTATCACACTTTATGTACTTTCAACTAACAAAAGTTAACTTTTTTCTGTTAGTTTTGTATAAATGACCGTTTTACCCTTATTACTTAAAGGACGAAATTTGTAATTTTTTACTACTCTTTTCTTCTTTATCTTTTTTTTATTTACTTTATCCTTTTTTATACACTTTTTATTTTATAATCTTAAATATTATTACTTAATTATATTTAAATTTTTTTATAAAATATACTTTTATTAATAGTTTTTTAGGTTATTATATATATATTTTTGTTTTTAGAATTTATTTATCTACTTTTCTAGTTGTACGACTACAAATTAGAGGGTTAAAATATATTTTTTTCATGTTATATAATTTAAGCTAGTAATCGATTTTATGTCACTGTCGTTTTTTTATTACCATTTTGGTTTAAAAAAATTTAAAAATAGTTTGGCTTATGGTATAAAGATTTTAATACCATTTTGGTATAAAATTCTCAACTGTGCTAAATAGTTTGGCTTATGGTATTAATATTTTAATACTGTAACACCCAATTATTTATTATTTTGAAGCCGACGAAAGAAGAAAAACAAATAAAGTCCAAAGTCGAGGGACCAAACTCGCCAACGAAAGAAAGTCGGGTGAGTGGGAGTATATAAGGGAGAGGGCAGCCCTTACCCTCTCCCCCACACTCACAAATCAGCCAAAGAAAGAAGAGAAAAGAGAAAGAAGAGAAAAGAGGAAAAAGTGTCGGTTCGGGTTGGTTCGAGTGGCCAAAATCGTTGAGGAGCGAGTCAAATCGAAGCCCTTGTCGTTATGCTCGTTTGTGTGAGTTCGAGGACCCTACTTTTACTTTTTTTCAACCGATTTTGGGGTTGGAAAGCATGAAAAACCCGTTATTATATGTGTGTGTTTATGACCCATTTGGGTGTGTTGCGTGTGATGCGTTTAGAGTTTGTTTCCGGGCTTGTGTGTGCTTGTATGGTGTTATGGTATGCATTCCTAAGGTCTAAGATGGTTGATTTAGGCTTAGAATGGGTTTGGATGAGCTTGGAGGCCGAAAATGGCAGATTGGGTTCAGGGTGAACTCCTTTCGGCATCAACTAGGGCTAGGTGACCGAATGGAGGCCATACGGCCGATTGAGAGGCGATTGAGGTTCATTCGCACAATTGAGGGTTCATTCGCACGATTGAGGTTCCATTCGTACGATTGGGAGTCCAGTCGCATGGGGAGTCATACGACTGAGGGTCCAGTCGCATTGGTGCTTAGTCGCATGAGTCCCTTCGCATGAGGTCAGTCGCATAAATGCTCATTCGCATTAGTTCCATCCGCATGAGGTCCATACGCACGACTGGATGTCCATTCGCATAGATGTTCATCCGCATGAGTCCAATCGCATGATGTTCAGTCGCATGGAGGCCATGCGACTGAAGGGTGTCCATACGCCCGAATAGGGCTGTTGCACTCGAAGGAAAGTGTAGTTCGACTTCCTGACTTTCGGGTGAAAGTACAGATGTAAGTTTTGACGTAAAAGTTCCCGTAAGAGCATGTAAGATGACTGTTATGACCTTAAAGAGTATGTTGGGCATGGTGATGATGATGATGTTGCATGTTTATGCATGTTATGTATGTATGATGTTGCCCTGTATGATGATGATGTCTGTGTATGATATGTTTCTTATTATGATGTATGTTTATCTTTCTTGTGGCTTTACGTGTTGTGTTAATGAATGAATGAAGTATTATGTAACGTAAAGTGAAAGATAATGAAAGAGGAACATGAAGTAAGAATGCATGCATTATTGAATGATGAATGAACGAAGGAAAGGCTTGCAAGCACATATATGAGGTGAGCAACCCTGTTGTTGCAAGAGACTCGGATAGCGTGCAATCGTTGAGATTGCCCATGAGGTGAGCAACCTTGTTGTTGCAAGAGACTCGGATAGCATGCTATCGCTGAGATTACCATGAGGTAAGCAACCCTTTTGTTGCAAGAGACTCGGATAGCGTGCTATCGTTGAGATTGGCAATGAGGTGACCAACCCTATGGTTGCAACAGACTCGGATAGCATGCTATCGCTGAGATTACCATGAGGTGAGCAACCCTGTTGTTGCAAGAGACTCGGATAGCGTGCTATCATTGAGATTGGCAATGAGGTGAGCAACCCTATGGTTGCAACAGACTCGGATAGCGTGCAATCGTTGAAATTGCTAATGAGGTGAGCGACCCTGTCGTCGCAACAGACTCGGAAGAACGAACGTATGAAATGAACGAAAGTTAACGAATGTAATGAAAGATAATAATCATATTATCTGTGTATATGTATGATGTATGATCACATGAGAAAAGGAATAGTTTTAATGAAAGTAAAGTATGTTTTATTATAAAACTAGAACTCACTCAGCAACGCTGACTTTTTATGTGTTTCCAGTTGGCAGGTAATGTTGCTGAGGATGGCGCTGCGAGGCTACTCAGCTCTTTTTGATGGCATCCATTTGTATAGGGCTTTTGTGATGTAATGCAACAATATATTTTGTAACTGATTAACGATGTATTATTTGGCAAAAGCTTTTATAACGTAATGAGATGTCTGTTTTGATAATTCCGCTGCAATGTTTTATGAAAGTTAAATGTAATTATTTGTTATATGTGCGATGAATGACCAATTGTAGGCGTCCCGGGAACGGGGCCTTACAAGTTGGTATCAGAGCCAAAGTTTAAGTGAAATGGGTAAATTTTCAAACAAAACTTAACTTAAACTGAAAATGGGACGGAAAGGGAATGGGATGCCAATCTGAGTAGCTGCGTGCCATCAGGTATTTTCGTAAAGTTAACCGGTTTTATGTGCGCATGGTATGTGGTTATGTGTTGTATGTAGATTTAAATACTGATGTAGTCAGGACAAGTAATGCTTGGGGTATGAAGAGTAAAGTAAGTGGCTAATCACAACTGGCCACTGTAATTAGGGACTTACTATACTTGATATAAACTGAGTTGTCCCCTTGAATGACCGTGTTGGTGTTTGAATCTTTTAGTGTGATAGAGAATGGCTGGTGGTAGATCCTCTAAAGCTTCTAGGGGTGGAGGCCGTGGTGGGCCTGATGCTGATCTGCGACCTAAAAGAGGAAGGCCTAGAGTTGAGAAGGTGGTTCCTGAAGAACCTGAGACCCCTCATCCGGAGGCTGGGGATGAGAGTGCAAACTTGAGGGCCTCGGTAAAGGAGGCTGTTGTTGAAGAAGTACATCAGGTCATGCAGACAATCTTACCGTCTGTCGTGACCGAAGTCATTAAGGCTGTGAAAGAAGGAGAAAGAAAGGAGAGAAACAGGGCCTCGGGCGAGCGGGAGCAACCGGAGCCTGAAACGATTTTCTCTGATAATGAGGAAGAGGCAGAAGATGAGCCCGTGCAAGAGGTGGTACGAGGCTGTAACTACGGGGCGTTTATGAGATGCAAGCCCCCAACTTTTGATGGAAATGGCAATGCTGTTGCTGCTCACCAGTGGGTGAGAGAAATGGAGGCTGTACTTGATATCAGCGAATGCCGGGAAGACCAGAAGGTGAAGTTCGCTACCCACTCTTTTGTGGATTCGGCTCTGTGTTGGTGGGACAACATTGTCCAAGCCGAGGGTAGCAGGGCCATTGGGAGGATGAGATGGTCTGAGCTGAAAATGTTGGTGATTGAGGAGTTTTGTCCTCATCGGGAAATGGACAAGGTCGAAAGGGAGTTCTTGTAACTAGAGGCGGTAACCATGACACACCAGCAGTACACCACAAAATTCAACGAGATGGCACGTCTGGTGCCGAATCAAGTGACGCCTCTGTCACGAAAGATTAAGAGGTACATACAGGGTTTGCCGGTGGATATTCGCAGGCACATGATCGCCACTCGACCAAGCACGTTCAGGTCGGCGGTGGATTTGGTAGGGAGACTGTATGATGAGAGAACGGTGGTGGTGACTGAAGGCGGCAAGAAGAGCGGTGGTGATCGAAACTGGCGGGGGAAGAGGTTTGGTCGGGGTGATGCCTCGACGGGTAATAAGAAGGCACGGGTGGATGACCGCCGTGTGGTCACATCGAGTGCGGAATCAAAAAGGTGTGGCAAGTGTGGAAGGGAGCATAGTGAGGAATGCAGATTTGGGTCGAACTTGTGCTTCAAATGTGGGAAGGCGGGGCACATGGCAAAGGACTGTCGTATAGTCCGATGCTATAACTGTGGTGAAGAGGGTCATATGAGCAAGGATTGTAAGAGGCCGAGGGCTGAGAGCTCCGGGGCGAAGAAGACAGGAGGTGAAGGACCGAGGGCGAGCGCCAGGGCATTCACCATGACACAAGAGGAAGCTAGTACGGACCTTGATGTCGTGTCTGATACGTTTCTGGTGAACCAAACTTTAGCTTCTGTGTTATTTGATTCGGGTGCTAGTAAAAGTTTTATTTCTGCTGCTTTCTGTGCTAAGCTGCCTGTTAGTAGTAGACGTGTTGATGCGCCCTTTGATGTAGAAACTGCCATAGGTAAGTCTACCAGGATTTTTGAGATGATAGAGAACTGTGATGTGGAACTTGAGGGTTATAAGTTTCCTGTTAGACCGTTCGTGATGACCTTAGGTGGTTTCGATTTGGTTCTTGGGATGGATTGGTTGGCGGACTTCGAGGCGAACATTGTGTGTCGCAAGAAGATGATTCGTTTGACAGCGCCTGACGGTAGTTCAGTGACGGTTTATGGTGATCGGGTTACTACGATTCCGAAAGTGATCTCGATGGCGGTGGCGGGAAAGTGTATGAGGCGTGGATGTAGCGCTTACTTGGCCTATGTAAAGGATGTGGATACGCCAACACCATAACTAGCCGATGTACCGGTTGTGTGTGACTTTCCAGACGTGTTCCCAGAAGACTTATTAGGAGTGCCACCTGACAGAGAGATCGAGTTTCAGGTTGATTTGATACCGGGTGCCCAACCTGTTGCCAAGGCACCGTATCGGTTGGCTCCGACAGAGATGAAAGAGTTGATGGAGTAGTTGCAAGAGCTACTTGATAAGGGGTTCATTAGACCGAGTATCTCTCCTTTGGGTGACCCGGTCCTGTTTGTAAAGAAGAAGGACGATAGTATGAGGATGTGCATTGACTACCGCAAGCTGAACAAGTTGACGGTGAAGAACCAATACCCCTTACCGAGAATAGATGATCTATTCGATCAGCTACAAGGTGCTAGTTGGTTTTCAAGGATTGATCTTTGATCTGGTTACCATCAGTTGAAGGTGAAAGAGCAGGATGTTCCTAAAACAGCTTTCCGTACGCGCTATGGTCACTACGAGTTTCTTGTCATGTCCCTTGGTTTGACTAACGCGCCAACTGCTTTTATGGATTTGATGAACTGTGTGTGTCGGCCTGTGACATCCGGTAAATTTCCGTTACCAAACTCCGTTAGTTTCGTTAAGTCTTGCATACACGTGTCGTGAGCACACACTAGTTGTCGTTTAACGTTGGTGACCTAATAATAATGAATAATGTCAAATTATTGATAATCTAGTTGATTATGTGATTATTGTATTATGTTTATGTGTTTGCATGTTTTTATATGTTAATTGAGAATTAATCGCGTAACGTGGAAACGTGTGTATTAATTTGTATGTTTGTATTTTATAAAGATAAAACATATAATTTGTTACCATGAGTTATATGTTTAGTATTGTAGTCAAAAATCATTTAAAAGTATTTAAAAGAGTGCCTTTTTAATAAAATGCAAAACACAAGGGCCTAAGTTGTCATTATGCAAAGTTAAACTAAACAAAACATCAAACCCTAGCCCCCCACCCATTTGCGGCCGTGACTTGCTTCCTCAACCCCTCTCCTTGCGAAATCAGCCAAGTACAAGCAAGGGAACTCGAAATTGGATCGGTTTCAAGGCATACAACTTGTTAGAATCATCAATTCTAAGTCGAATTGGCCTTAAAGGTTAGTTTTTTTCGAGTTCTTGTGTGTTGTTCTTCATGGCCGAACCCTAATTTCGAAATTAGTCTTCATGGAGTCGAATTTGATGTTGTTAATTCGTTAGTTAGGTTGTTTACATGTTGTTTAACGTGGATTATGTATGAATTGGATGTTTCTAGTGGATTGATCATGATCTTTGGTGATGTACAAACCCTAGTTCGAAAATAACTTGATTATGCATGATGGATGATTGTTTGATGAATTTTTGATGTTTAATAGATTGTATAGATGCTAGATTACATTGATTTTGCAAGAAATTGGTGAATTGATGTTGATGTTCATAGGTTACTAAGAATAGTAACTTTATTTTACATGTAATGATGATCTAGTGATGAATTGATGTTATGGATGTGTTCATGATGATGTATAGATACTAGATTGTTGTTATGAATGCTAGAAATCTTTGAATGCATGTTGTTGGTTCATAGCTTGCCAAAAGTAGAAACTTTTGTTTATGAAGATGGTTAGATTATGGTGTTTAGGTGATGTTAATCATGTTTAGATATTGTATGGAGCTTGAGATGGTATAATTATGTTGAATTCATGTATGCCTTGGATGTTTAATAGATTTTGGGATGTTCTTTCCCAAAAGGGAAACTTTATTTGTGTAAAGTTTGATGTATGATGATATGAACATGTTTGGGATATTAGGAGCATGTTAGTATGATCATGGATGAATTCTAAGGTGATGAATCATGTTGAATTAGTTGTATGGGATGTTTTGGATAATCATGGATGATATTTGGATTTTTGGTGATCATGTATGAAGTTGGTGTTGATTAGTTGCTAGGATATCATGTTTGGGTTTGGTGAGTAATGATTATGGTGTATGTTGAATACTATGGGCATGGCTATGACTTAAGGGTTATGTATGGATAATGTAGCATGTGTATGATACTGTTTGAATGTTAGTCATGTATGTTATATGTTCTCATTGGCTCTATTTGAATTGTTACTCATAATGTCACCAACGGGTCAAACGGGTCAACTAGGTCAAACGTGTTATTTGTCTGGAAGCTTGAGTCTTTGGTTTTGGTATGATTAGGGTTTTCACATGTCTTTTATTTACACGTACTTATGTACTCGCATGATCTAGGTAACCTTTGAAGGTTGGCTATCCACTTGTTTCTCAAATAAACCCTAAGTACTCTTTGCATACATCAGGTGAGTTCATGCCCCACGCTTTATTTAATCTCTTTTGGGGGAGATAGCATACTGGTATTTTACGAACGCTTTTAATATTTAAGTTGTGTATAATATTGATATAGTGCTATTTATCATGGAAAAGTCCTCACACTTTCGAATTGTTAATATTAAATAGCGGGGAAACTTGGGTAGTACTACTGGGTCTGACGAGCCCCACCTGTGTGACTCGAGGTCAACCGGGTGCAATTTGTCCTATTGAACATTGTCACGACATGGTAAGTCGTGACAGGAGGCAACAACTATCACAGTCAGCTTCAATTGCGAAATCACTATGTATTAATATTTGCTATTAATAGACTAGCTATCTATTGCAATACACTGCTTATATATATATATCACAACTGTATATATGTTTACTGAACTCAAACTCTTGAACTCACCAACCTATGTGTTGACATTTTAGTATGCTTTTCTCAGGTCATTAAGCTGCTTGCCTCTAGGAGCACTCCACGGTTCACTTGCATACTAGGACTCGGTTTTCAAGACATTAGCATTTTAATGATTATGGTTTACTATTTTGGGTTGGCACATGTTTTGCCATATTTATACTTTTAGTTGTTTGGGTTGTTTTCAAAACGCTTCCACACTGTTTTAAACTAAATCTTTGGTTGTTTTATTTTACTTGTGGCATATAGAGTCGTTCTATGTAACTACTGACTGTGATCCTGGTTTGCTCTCACGCCTCGCGGTAAAACCCCGCACGTGGATTTTGAGGGTGTGACAGATTGGTATCAGAGCCATTGTTTATAGGGAACTAGGTTGCATACACACTAGACTATAACCGCACACAGTTAGTTAGTTACCTGTACTTTATTTTCATCTACTGTATACTCATTGGCATACACGTCACACTATCTGCAGCATGGCATCGTCATCAAGAGCTTCTGGAAAACGACCTGCATCACCTGCGCGATCCGAGTCCCCACCTCCTGCACCTGTACCTGATGATGGACTCGACTGGCCTCGTTTTGATTATCCTCGAGGGGAGTTCGACTGGGATCAACCTTTCGCGTTGATGAAGCGTGACCCCCCAAGGGACTGGAGCTTTTATCCTAGGTTTGTCAACCACCTCATGTATAGGGAACGTGTGCCCGAGCCGAGACCCAGAACGAGAGGTAGCTCTGATTCAGCAGTGCCTTCACTACCCCGGACGGTGCAGTCCAACGAGCAGTTGATTGCTGCATTGGTGGCAGCATTAGATACAGAACAGCATCGAGTCAGGCGACTCATTAGCGACGTTTGTACACTACAGACCGAGGTGTACAACCTAAGGCATAAGATGGATGAGCTTGATGGGCGTCATGGAGAGACCCTAGACGGGTGCTACCAAATGAGGGACGGGATTGTAGCCCTCAGTGGACGCGTGGCTACTCGCGAGCAGAGGGATGCTGTGGTTGATGATAGGATTGCTGCTTTGGAGGCACAGCTAGCAGCACTCCAGATTGCTATAGCTCCTGCTCCTGCAGTCGAACCTGAGGAGGAGGAACCTGAGGAGGAGGAACCTGAGGAGGAGGAACCCGAGGAGGAGGAGGATGAGAGTGATGGATCTGATATTGTCGATTGATTTTCTTACATGACTTAGACTACGTAGTGTTTTCTTTGAAACCTATGTGGGAAGGGTTGTTTCCCACACGAACGACAAACTTAAATTTTGACATTGATGAATACATTGTGGCTTATTTGCAATTTATTTACTTTGGTTATTATTTTTGTTATGAATGTTGTGGTTGTGATGATTTATTATTCCTTTATTGTTTACTGTACTTCAATGAGATAAATGTGTTTGATGTTACTCATTATTGTATTTGTGGATGTAAAGTGAACAATGGACGCACGTGGACGTGGTCGTGGACGTGGTCGTGGGCGCGGTCGTGGACGTGGCGCCGGAGACCATGGCGCCGGAGATCATGGCGCTGGTGCCGTTAATATGACCCCTGCTGAGTTAACTGCCCTGATTCAGGCAGCGGTGGCTGCTGCCCAAGCGGGACAGCCAGCAGGTAAACAATGATTGGAAAAATTAAACCGAATATCTTGCATAACCGTATAGGTTGTCTGATCAATAATTGTTGTGTTAAAGTAGGACCACCAGTATGTACTTATAAGTCCTTCATGGACTGTAAGCCCCATACCTACAGCGGCACTGAAGGCGCTGTGGGACTAGTACGCTGGTTCGAGAAGACGGAGTCCGTATTCTCCAAGTGCAACTGTCCACCTGCTGATCAGGTGAAATATGCCACCGGGACCCTGGAGGGTGCCGCCTTATCCTGGTGGAATGCCCAAGTTCAGATGTTGGGGCAAGCATTGGCTAATGGACTGCCGTGGGCCGAGTTCAAAACCATGATGACCGAGGAGTACTGTCCTCGCAATGAGGTGCAAAAGTTGGAGATAGAGTTCTGGCAACTGAAAATGCAGGGCTCAGAAATCGAGGCTTACACCACTAGAACTCACGAGCTAGCAACATTATGCCCGGGAATGGTAAATGAGATGCACAAGAGGATCGAGCACTACATACGGGGACTTGTACCCGAAATACAGAGTATGGTAACTGCTTCTAATCCAGCCACCATACAGCAAGCCATTCAGTTAGCCCATAAGCTAACTGACCAAGCCGTGGAACAGGGTCGTCTACCCAAGCGGGGCGCCGTGGCAAGCGTGCCCGATAACAAAAGAAAGTGGGATGGTAGTAGTAACACCAAAGCATCATCATCGACAGGCGGTCAACCTCAACCTCAGCAGCAACAACAACCGGTCCAACAACAACGGAGGTTCGACAACAATCGTAACTTCACCCAAACGACTGCAACTAATCAAGGACCCAGTGGTTATGGTGGAAGACACCCGAAGTGCAACCGGTGCAACTACCATCACGTGGGACGATGTGATAGCTTCAAATGTCAGCGATGTGGTAAAATTGGACACGCTGCGAAGGATTGCCGTGGCGAACTGGTTAGGAGGACACAACAACCCCAGGAAACTCCTAAGGGTTGTTTTGAATGTGGAAAAGAGGGGCACTACAAGCGAAATTGCCCACAACTAAGGAGAAATGGTAATGGCAACAATGGAAATGGACACAACAACAACAACAACAATAACAACAACAACAATGGTAACAACAACGGTGGCAATGGCAACGGTAATGGCGGTAATAAGGATGGAGCAAAAGGGAGAGCCTTCGTCATTGGCTCAGGTGAGGCTCTAAATGATCCTACAACTGTTACTGGTAGATTCTCTGTTAATGGTTGCTTTGCTACGGTACTATTCGATACTGGAGCTGATAGGAGTTTCGTGTCCTTAAAATTCTGTAGTCTTTTAAGTGATATACCCTCCGCCCTAGAATCTAAGTACACCGTAGAGTTGGCTGACGGTAAACAGATTCACGTAACTCATATCCTTAAAGACTGTAAGATAGAGCTTGCTGGTCATACTTTCGTTATAGATCTTATGCCTGTTACTCTGGGGAGTTTTGATGTTGTGATAGGCATGGATTGGCTTTCTAGCAAGCAAGCAGAAGTTATATGTCATGAAAAGATCATACGAATTCCTGTTGATGACACAATTCTGACAGTCCGAGGTGATAGAAGTGGTGTTGTGATAGGCATCATCTCGTCATGAAAGCCCAAAAGTTACTACGAAAGGGTCGTGTGGCTATTCTAGCGCTTGTAACTGATAAGCAGGCGAAGGAAAGGAGAATGGAGGATATTCCCATAGTGCGCGACTTTCCAGAGGTGTTTCCAGAGGATCTTCCTGGATTACCACCTCATCGTCAAGTGGAATTCCAAATTGAGCTAACTCCCGGCGCAGCCCCGATTGCTAGAGCACCTTATCGATTAGCACCGAACGAACTACAGGAGTTGTCGTCACAACTCCAGGAGCTATTAGATAAGGGTTTTATTCGCCCTAGTACATCACCCTGGGGAGCCCCTGTCCTGTTTGTTAAGAAGAAGGATGGCACGTTTCGGATGTGTATTGACTATAGGGAGCTAAATAAAGTAACAGTCAAGAACCGATACCCTCTACCCCGTATCGATGACTTGTTTGACCAACTTCAGGGATCAAGTTACTATTCGAAGATTGACTTGAGATCTGGCTATCATCAACTCAGAGTACGCGAAGAAGACATTTCCAAAACCGCGTTTCGTACCCGCTACGGTCATTATGAGTTCTTGGTCATGCCTTTTGGGTTGACAAATGCACCTGCTGTGTTCATGGACCTCATGAACCGTGTGTGCAAACCCTACCTCGATCAGTTTGTCATTGTGTTTATCGATGATATACTGATATATTCCAGGACGAAGGAAGACCATGAGGAGCATTTGCGGATGATCTTAGAGCTACTGAAAAGGGAACAGCTGTACGCCAAATTCTCTAAGTGTGACTTTTGGATACACGAGGTGCAATTCTTAGGTCATATTGTTAATGAGAAAGGGATACATGTTGATCCTGCCAAAATTGAGGCGATCAAGAATTGGACCACACCTAAAACGCCGAGTGAAATAAGACAATTCTTGGGATTAGCAGGTTACTATCGGCGATTCATAGAGGGATTCTCTAAGATTGCACAACCTCTCACAGCTTTGACTCACAAGGGTACTACATACAAATGGGGTGAAAGCCAAGAATCGGCTTTTCAATCGCTAAAGCAGAAGCTATGTACCGCGCCGATACTAGCACTGCCAGAGGGGACGGATGACTTTGTGGTGTATTGTGATGCATCCATTCAAGGCTTGGGTTGTGTCTTAATGCAGCGAGACAAAGTGATAGCCTACGCCTCGAGACAATTAAAAGTTCATGAGAAGAACTATACTACTCATGACTTAGAATTGGGTGCAGTAGTCTTTGCCTTAAAGATTTGGAGACATTACTTGTACGGTATCAAGTGCACTATCTACACCGATCACAAGAGTCTTCAACATATCTTTGAGCAAAAGGAATTGAATATGAGGCAACGACGTTGGGTGGAGCTGCTAAACGACTATGATTGCGCTATTAAATACCATCCGGGAAAGGCGAATGTGGTTGTTGATGCCTTAAGCCGGAAGGAAACAGCTAAACCCAGACGGGTGCGAGCTTTACAGCTCACTATTAGTACTCAACTGCCTGAACAAGTTAAGGAGGCACAGGTAGAAGCTTTGAAAGCAGAAAACATTGGTTCTGAGTCGTTGAGAGGAATGGATAAACAGCTGGTCATGAAGGAAGATGGAATTCGGTATTTCATGGATAGACTTTGGGTGCCTGCCTATGGAAATTTAAGAGACCTGGTTATGAGTGAGGCACACAAATCTAAGTATTCTATACATCCTGGATCCGATAAAATGTATCATGATCTGAAGGCGCACTATTGGTGGCCTAATATGAAAGCGGATGTGGCTACGTATGTGAGCAAGTGCTTGACCTGCTCGAAGGTAAAGGTGGAATATCAAAAACCATCCGGACTATTGCAGCAACCCGAGATACCGATGTGGAAGTGGGAACAAATCTCCATGGATTTTATTACCAAGCTGCCCAGGACTAGTAATGGTTGTGATACAATATGGGTTATTGTGGATCGATTGACAAAATCTGCTCATTTTCTTGCAATAAAGGAAACTGACAAGATGGAGAAGTTAACCCGCCTGTACCTCAAGGAGATCGTTTCCAGACACGGTGTACCGATCTCCATTATCTCTGATCGTGACGCTCGTTTCACGTCACACTTCTGGCAATCATTGCAGAAATCTTTGGGAACACGATTAGATATGAGTACTGCTTATCACCCGCAAACGGATGGCCAGAGTGAGCGTACCATACAGACGTTGGAAGATATGCTACGTGCTTGTGTAATTGATTTCGGGAATAACTGGGAAGTTCACCTGCCATTGGTGGAATTTTCTTATAACAACAGTTATCACACTAGCATACAAGCAGCACCTTTCGAGGCTTTGTATGGGAGAAAATGTAGATCACCTGTTTGTTGGGCGGAAATTGGCGATAGTCAACTGACTGGTCCCGAGTTGATTCATGAGACAACCGAGAAGATCGTACAGATACGGAACCGTATGGCAGCAGCGCGAGACCGACAAAAGAGTTATGCTGATAAGAGACGGAAACCTTTAGAGTTTCAGGTTGGTGACAAGGTTTTGTTGAAAGTTTCACCATGGAAAGGCGTAGTTCGGTTTGGCAAGCGAGGGAAGCTAAACCCGAGGTACGTTGGACCATTTGAAATAGTGGAAAGAATAGGTCCAGTGGCCTATCGTCTAGCCCTACCTGATTCGCTAAGTGGAATCTATGATGTATTTCATGTATCAAACTTGAAGAAATGCATAACTGATGAAACGATGGTCGTACCACTAGAAGAGGTTCAAGAGGATGAGCAACTACGTTTTATTGAAGAACCAGTTGAAGTGATGGACCGTGAGGTGAAAACACTTAAGCAGAGCAAGATACCTATTGTCAAAATCCGTTGGAATTCGCGACGTGGACCGGAATTCAAATGGGAACGGGAAGATCAAATGAAGCTTAAGTATCCTCATCTATTCGAGAAGACGATGTCTGCAGACGAAGGTATTAATTTAAATTTCGGGACGAAATTTCTTTCAACATGGAGATGATGTGACAACTCATCCAAAACTCACTCGATTTCGATTTCTGTGTGCCAATGCAGTAGACCAGTGATGGAACACTCTCACCATGTAACGCAATTTTCGGGACGAAAATTCTTTCAACATGGGGATAATGTGACATCCGGTAAATTTCCGTTACCAAACTCCGTTAGTTTCGTTAAGTCTTGCATACACGTGTCGTGAGCACACACTAGTTGTCGTTTAACGTTGGTGACCTAATAATAATGAATAATGTCAAATTATTGATAATCTAGTTGATTATGTGATTATTGTATTATGTTTATGTGTTTGCATGTTTTTATATGTTAATTGAGAATTAATCGCGTAACGTGGAAACGTGTGTATTAATTTGTATGTTTGTATTTTATAAAGATAAAACATATAATTTGTTACCATGAGTTATATGTTTAGTATTGTAGTCAAAAATCATTTAAAAGTATTTAAAAGAGTGCCTTTTTAATAAAATGCAAAACACAAGGGCCTAAGTTGTCATTATGCAAAGTTAAACTAAACAAAACATCAAACCCTAGCCCCCCACCCATTTGCGGCCGTGACTTGCTTCCTCAACCCCTCTCCTTGCGAAATCAGCCAAGTACAAGCAAGGGAACTCGAAATTGGATCGGTTTCAAGGCATACAACTTGTTAGAATCATCAATTCTAAGTCGAATTGGCCTTAAAGGTTAGTTTTTTTCGAGTTCTTGTGTGTTGTTCTTCATGGCCGAACCCTAATTTCGAAATTAGTCTTCATGGAGTCGAATTTGATGTTGTTAATTCGTTAGTTAGGTTGTTTACATGTTGTTTAACGTGGATTATGTATGAATTGGATGTTTCTAGTGGATTGATCATGATCTTTGGTGATGTACAAACCCTAGTTCGAAAATAACTTGATTATGCATGATGGATGATTGTTTGATGAATTTTTGATGTTTAATAGATTGTATAGATGCTAGATTACATTGATTTTGCAAGAAATTGGTGAATTGATGTTGATGTTCATAGGTTACTAAGAATAGTAACTTTATTTTACATGTAATGATGATCTAGTGATGAATTGATGTTATGGATGTGTTCATGATGATGTATAGATACTAGATTGTTGTTATGAATGCTAGAAATCTTTGAATGCATGTTGTTGGTTCATAGCTTGCCAAAAGTAGAAACTTTTGTTTATGAAGATGGTTAGATTATGGTGTTTAGGTGATGTTAATCATGTTTAGATATTGTATGGAGCTTGAGATGGTATAATTATGTTGAATTCATGTATGCCTTGGATGTTTAATAGATTTTGGGATGTTCTTTCCCAAAAGGGAAACTTTATTTGTGTAAAGTTTGATGTATGATGATATGAACATGTTTGGGATATTAGGAGCATGTTAGTATGATCATGGATGAATTCTAAGGTGATGAATCATGTTGAATTAGTTGTATGGGATGTTTTGGATAATCATGGATGATATTTGGATTTTTGGTGATCATGTATGAAGTTGGTGTTGATTAGTTGCTAGGATATCATGTTTGGGTTTGGTGAGTAATGATTATGGTGTATGTTGAATACTATGGGCATGGCTATGACTTAAGGGTTATGTATGGATAATGTAGCATGTGTATGATACTGTTTGAATGTTAGTCATGTATGTTATATGTTCTCATTGGCTCTATTTGAATTGTTACTCATAATGTCACCAACGGGTCAAACGGGTCAACTAGGTCAAACGTGTTATTTGTCTGGAAGCTTGAGTCTTTGGTTTTGGTATGATTAGGGTTTTCACATGTCTTTTATTTACACGTACTTATGTACTCGCATGATCTAGGTAACCTTTGAAGGTTGGCTATCCACTTGTTTCTCAAATAAACCCTAAGTACTCTTTGCATACATCAGGTGAGTTCATGCCCCACGCTTTATTTAATCTCTTTTGGGGGAGATAGCATACTGGTATTTTACGAACGCTTTTAATATTTAAGTTGTGTATAATATTGATATAGTGCTATTTATCATGGAAAAGTCCTCACACTTTCGAATTGTTAATATTAAATAGCGGGGAAACTTGGGTAGTACTACTGGGTCTGACGAGCCCCACCTGTGTGACTCGAGGTCAACCGGGTGCAATTTGTCCTATTGAACATTGTCACGACATGGTAAGTCGTGACAGGAGGCAACAACTATCACAGTCAGCTTCAATTGCGAAATCACTATGTATTAATATTTGCTGTTAATAGACTAGCTATCTATTGCAATACACTGCTTATATATATATCACAACTGTTTATATGTTTACTGAACTCAAACTCTTGAACTCACCAACCTATGTGTTGACATTTTAGTATGCTTTTCTCAGGTCATTAAGCTGCTTGCCTCTAGGAGCACTCCACGGTTCACTTGCATACTAGGACTCGGTTTTCAAGACATTAGCATTTTAATGATTATGGTTTACTATTTTGGGTTGGCACATGTTTTGCCATATTTATACTTTTAGTTGTTTGGGTTGTTTTCAAAACGCTTCCGCACTGTTTTAAACTAAATCTTTGGTTGTTTTATTTTACTTGTGGCATATAGAGTCGTTCTATGTAACTACTGACTGTGATCCTGGTTTGCTCACACGCCTCGCGGTAAAACCCCGCACGTGGATTTTGAGGGTGTGACACGGCCGATGATGGATAAATCAGTGATTGTGTTTATTGATGATATCCTGATTTATTCGAGGAGCGAGATTGAGCATGCCGGTCACATTCGGGAGGTTCTGGAGACGCTGAGGAGGGAGAAGTTGTATGCTAAATTCTCCAAGTGTGCGTTCTGGTTGCTTGAAGTTCAGTTCTTGGGTCATGTGGTGAATCCTGACGGGATTATGGTGGACCCGGCAAAGGTGGAAGCGGTTATGCAATGGAAGTCACCAAAGACGCCATCCGAGATTCGTAGCTTCTTGGGTTTGGCGGGCTACTACAGAAGATTCATCCAAGACTTTTCTAAGATCGCTTCTCCACTAACTAAGTTGACCTGAAAAGATGTGAAGTTCGTATGGAGTCAAGATCAAGAGAAGGAATTCGAGGAACTGAAGGGGAGGTTGACTCAAGCTCCAGTTCTGTCATTACCCGATGGAAGTGAAGATCTGGTGGTTTATTCTGATGCTTCCTACTCAGGGTTGGGGTGTGTGTTAATGCAGAGAGGAAAGGTCATAGCCTATGCATCCCGACAGTTGAAGGTTCATGAGGTCAATTACCCTACTCATGACTTGGAGCTGGCAGCCGTGGTCTTTGCGTTAAAGATTTGGAGGCACTATGCACCATATTTACTGACCATAAGAGCTTGAAGTACTTCTTTGAGCAGAAGGACCTGAACATGAGGCAGAGAAGATGGTTAGAGCTCATAAAAGACTATGATTGCGAGATCCATTACCATCCGGGCAAAGCCAACGTGGTGGCGGATGCCCTTAGCCGAAAGGAGAGACCCGAGCCGATTCGGGTGAAAGCTTATCAGTTGATCATGACCCCCGATGTAATAAAGCAAGTTAAAGAGTTTCAAGATGAGGCACTGGAAGAAGATCATCTTAACTCTGAAAGAATAAGAGGTCTGGTTGGGGAATTGGGTGAAAACACACTCGGTGTTAGAACCTGATTCGGTCATGTGTGGATTCCTCGTTTTGGGGATCTACGGGTGAAGATAATGGATGAAGCTCACAAGACTCGATACTCCATTCACCTAGGTTCCACTAAAATGTACCAAGATATGAAGAAGGATTATTGGTGGCCGGGTATGAAGCGTGATGTGGTGGAGTATGTGAGTAAGTGCCTTACTTGCTTACAAGTGAAGGCCGAGCATCAAAAGCCGTATGGGAAGATCCAACCTTTGGATATACCGGAATGGAAGTGGGAGCACATCACCATGGACTTCATTACGAAGCTGCCGCGTACCTCGAAAGGGTACGATGCCATATGGGTGATAGTTGACCGTTTGACGAAGAGTGCTCACTTCCTACCGATCCGCGAGACATATTCATCTTAGAGGTTGGCTGATCTGTTCACCCGGAAAATTGTAACTCGTCATGGTGTGCCGGTGTCTATTGTGTCTGATCATGACACCCGGTTTACATCTAAATTTTGGAAGAAATTCCACGACGCTATAGGGACGAGGTTACATATTAGCACGGCTTATCATCCCCAGACTGATGGTCAGTCAAAAAGGACCATTCAGACACTAGAAGACATGCTTCGGGCATGTGTGATTGATTTTGGGGGTAGTTGGGATGACCACCTACCGTTAGCCGAATTCTCATACAACAACAGCTATCATGCCAGCATTGGTATGCCACCATTTGAGATGCTATATGGTAGGAGATGCTGAACACCCGTTTGTTGGGGTGATATTGGTCAGAAGGAATTGGGAAGCGTCGAGGTAATCGAGGCTACGACTGAGAAGCTTGAGAAGATTAAAGCCTTCATGAAGGCAGCCAAAGACAGACAGAAGTCGTATGCTGATAAACGACGCATGCCGATTGAGTTCCAGGTGGGTGACCAGGTTATGTTGAAGGTCTCACCTTGGAAGGGTATTATCCTATTCAGGAAGCGGGGCAAGCTGAGCCCAAGGTATATAGGCCCTTTCCGAATCATCGCTCGAGTAGGAGAGGTGGCTTATAGATTGGAGTTACCGGACGAGTTAAGTGGAATTCACCCGACATTCCATGTATCTCATCTGAGAAAGTGCTTAGCTGATGAAGACATGATTGTTCCACTGGAGGATATCGAAGTAGACGAACGGCAAAATTATGTGGAGCAACCAGTGGCAATCATCGATCGAAAGGAGAAAAGGCTGAGAAATAAAGTGGTTCCTCTTGTGCGTGTACAGTGGAAGCACAGGAAAGGATCCGAGTCAACGTGGGAGACTGAGGAACAAATGAGACAGCATTATCGACGTTTGTTCGAAGAATAATAGGTTTTGGGGACGAAACCTATTTAAGGGGGGTGGACTTGTAACACCCGGTTATTTATTATTTTGAAGCCGACGAAGGAAGAAAAACAAATAAAGTCCAAAGTCGAGGGACCAAACTCGCCAACGAAAGAAAGTCGGGTGAGTGGGAGTATATGAGGGAGAGGGTAGTCCTTACCCTCTCCCCCACACCCACAAATCAGCCAAAGAAAGAAGAGAGAAGAGAAATAAGAGAAAATAGGAAAAAGTGTCGGTTCGGGTTGGTTCGAGTGACCAAAATCGTTGAGGAGCGAGTCAAATCGAAGCCCTTGTCGTTGTGCTCGTTTGTGTGAGTTCTAGGACCCCACTTTTACTTGTTTTCAACCGATTTTGGGGCTGGAAAGCATGAAAACCCCGTTTTTATATGTGTGTGTTTATGACCCATTTGGGTGTGTTGCGTGTGATGCGTTTAGAATTTGTTTTTGGGCTTGTGTGTGCTTGTATGGTGTTGTGGTATGCATTCCTAAAGTCTAAGATGGTTGATTTAGGCTTAGAATGGGTTTAGATGAGCTTGGAGGCCGAAAATGGCAGATTGGGTTCGGGATGAACTCCTTTCTGCATCAGCTAGGGCTAGGCGACCGAATGGAGGCCATACGGCCGATTGAGAGGCGATTGAGGTTCATTCGCACGATTGAGGTTCCATTCGTACGATTGGGAGTCCAGTCACATGGGGAGTCATACGACTAAGGGTCCAGTCGCATTGGTGCTTAGTCGCATGAGTCCATTCGCATGAGGTCAGTCGCATAAATGCTCATTTGCATTAGTTCCATCCGCATGAGGTCCATACGCACGAATGGGTGTGCATTCGCATAGATGTTCATCCGCATGAGTCCAATCGCATGATGTTCAGTCGCATGGAGGCCATGCAACTGAAGGGTTTCCATACGCCCGAATAGGGCTATTGCACTCGAAGGAAAGTGTAGTTCGACTTCTAACTGTCGGGGGAAAGTGCAGATGTAAGTTTTGACGTAAAAGTTCCCGTAAGAGCATGTAAGATGACTGTTATGACCTTAGAGAGTATGTTGGGCATGATGATGATGATTTTGCATGTTTATGCATGTTATGTATGTATGATGTTGCCCTGTATGATGATGATGTCTGTGTATGATATGTTCCTTATTATGATGTATGTTTATCTTTCTTGTGGCTTTACGTGTTGTGTTAATGAATGAATGAAGTATTATGTAATGTAAAGTGAAAGATAATGAAAGAGGAACATGAAGTAAGAATGCATGCATTATTGAATGATGAATGAACGAAGGAAAGGCTTGCAAGCACATATATGAGGTGAGCAACCCTGTTGTTGCAAGAGACTCGGATAGCGTGCAATCGTTGAGATTGCCCATGAGGTGAGCAACCCTATTGTTGCAAGAGACTCGGATAGCGTGCTATCGTTGATATTACCATGAGGTGAGCAACCTGTTGTTGCAAGAGACTCAGATAGCGTGCTACGTTGAGATTGGCAATGAGGTGAGCAACCCTATGGTTGCAACAGACTCGGATAGCGTGCAATCGTTGAGATTGCTAATGAGGTGAGCGACCCTGTCGTCGTAACAGATTCGGAAGAACGAACGTATGAAATGAACGAAAGTTAACAAATGTAATGAAAGATAATAATGATATTATATGTGTATACGTATGATGTATGATTGCATGAGAAAAGGAATAGTTTTAATGAAAGTAAAGTATGTTTTATTATAAAACTAGAACTCACTCAACAACGCTGACTTTTTATGTGTTTCCAGTTGGCAGGAAATGTTGCTGAGGATGGAGCTGCGAGGCTACTCAGCTCTTTTTGATGGCATCCATTTGTATAGGGCTTTTATGATGTAATACAACAATATATTTTGTAACTGATTAACGATGTATTATTTGGCAAAAGCTTTTATAACGTAATGAGATGTCTGTTTTGATAATTTCGCTGCAATGTTTTATGAAAGTTAAATGTAATTATTTGTTATATGTGCGATGAATGACCAATTGTAGGCGTCTCGGGAGCGGGTCCTTACAAATACCATTTTGGTATAAAATGTTTAACTGTGTTAAATAGTTTGGGTTATCGTTTATATTAAAAACCTATTACAGATTGAAACAATTTTTTAATAAAATTTATTTGTTTTTATTTCTTTGATTAGAATTATTACTTTTATCATTTTAAAATTATTTTGTTTTATTTTATATAGTTACTTTTTACATGCTCTTTTCTCATTCATTTGTGATTGACTTATGTTTTTATTCCTCCAAATATTGTTGATCATTTTTGCAAACACTATCTAACCTTTTTTTAAAACTTCATGTAGTACCTTTTAATTTTTACAACCGAAACAATTTGTTATTAAAATTTGTTTTAAGTATCTACAATCAATATTATGATCAACTTCTTTTATTTATCTGTTGAAAAATTTTGTTCAGTCTTTCACACGATTGAAGTATTTTAATTTTCATAGTTTAAGTTTTGGATGTTAGTTTTATTTAACAATCGTTAGCTTTGGAGTTATGATTTTGTGATTTATCTGTAAGTATGCTATCATTTTAACTAAAAATAAAAATTAAACAATTCATTTTTAAATTATACAAACTAAGAATTAAATATACTAAAAATTACAATTATATTAAAAATATCAAATAACACAAACAAAGAATTAAACAGGTGATTGTAGATGTTAATTTCTTGGTAAATTAAGTGCTGCAATTAGCATCTTTATGTTTCGAGTCATCTTTAATGGATCAAAATGAGTACTATAAACATGATTAAAAAATATTATCACATCAATATACCATTTAGGGTTTTTAAAAAATTAAAGATGAATGAGATGAATAATACATTATGATGGATTTTTTAAATATAGCCGTTAGAAAGCTAGATGTTTAAAAAATGACTTTAAATTAATTAAAACTATTTCATTAGAGTTAAGATAGTTTAATAAAAATTAGTGGTATTGTATGTGTTATATATATATATATATATATATATATATATATATATATATATATATATATATGAAAAATATATAATAGAAATAAATAAATAAAATAATATATATTATATAAAATATAAGCTAAATAATCATAAAAATAATAAAAGAAAAAAAATGAATAGAATTAATGAATAAAAAGAAAATTCAACACTTAAAAAAGTAGTCCTTTATGAACAAAATGATAATAATGCTCTTAACTTAATAGAATTATTTAACCTCAGTTAGTAAAAAGAACGTATTACGTAAAAACTTTTTGTAAAAAAGACATTGAGTGAAAGTCATTTTTTGAAATGACCCATTTCATAATTTTCACCAAACATAAAGAATGAAAGTTATAATTTAATCCTTAATTGACACACTAAAAAAAACAGTCCTTACAATCAAGCCCTAATTGGCTAATTGCTTAAACTATAGGTTAATTAAGAACTTCTACCTAATTGAAGTTCGCAAATTCGTTACAAATATCCTCATCTCAATATTCGTTACTTCAATATCTTCTTTTACCTTTAGTCATTTGGTTTGACTTTTACTTGATCTTTTTTAGCTTTTACATACCAAATTTTACTAAAAACTTAGTACATCTTTCATCTATATAAGTTATTAAGCAACATTGTAATTAAAATTATATATAAAGAAAATACAAACGATGAGTTTATTTTACATATCAAAATCCTAATGGGTGAAATTATTACCTAATAAAGATTACACTGACGTGGAATTATAACATAAGAATACGTCTTGCATGACGATTCCACCCATATGTGATACTTTCACTTATTATGTGGTAACTTTGTACATTTTATATGAAAAATGAACTTTTTATTCTAGTTTTGCATACACACGCAGATATATAATACATATATCATGTTATAATATATATATAACTACCATAATACAAGTTCTTGAAGCACAAAGTACAACCACTCGAATCTAATATTATTTTAATATTATATTTACTTTTTACATATTTCATTTATCTTCTTATAATTATTAAAATACGATGTTTTAAAACCTCCGAATACATTGTCGTGATTTAAATTAATATGCATCATTTAATTGTTTTTCAAAAATTTGAGGCACGTCAAATATAGTGTAACTTTTTATTTTTTCAATGTAATTATTTTAAATTATAAATATATTGTTGTTATGTTTTTATTTCTATTTATGCTTTGATATAAATTTATTTAACTCTAAGCCACCACAACATGCAAACAAAAGTCACAAATCGAAAATAACTAGGATTATGCCCCCGCGTTGCAACGGGGGTAAACCGTGTCAATTATCATCAATGACGCATCATCGTCAATGATCACCAACACCTAAAAAACTCATATTTAAAAAGACATAAAAAACGAACGAAAAGTAGACGTAAAAACCTTTCACCACGTATACGAAATGTAAAACATATAAAACAATTAATAAGTCGATTTAGGACCAGCGTGTTGTAAAGAGGCCGTTTAATGAAAAAAATAAGCGTAACAACGTTGAACCTTATGTAAAACGAAACGTAAAACGAAAAAGAATGCAAAATATGAAAGTATATGAGACCAAAGTTATAAATAAAAAATTGTTGAGGCTAAATTGTAAATATGTACAAGTAATGGGTTAAAATAAAAAAGTTAAAAAGTAACAATAAAAGACAAAAGGGATGAGTACTACCCAATAAAACATATGGTACAACTTATGATGCACACCAAAGTTGGTAATTAGTATATATATAATATGTATTTTTAGTTTTTTATAACAACATAATCTTTTTTTTTTCATTCTAAATATACTGTTGTGACGTGTTTATTTCTACATACGTTTTTTATATAAAATCTAGTCAAAACCGATGCGCAACAACACGCTGTGAAAACCCACTAGTTTGCTTATAAATTTTAACTTTATTTGGTCAAAGTCCTACTTTTGATTTATAAAATTCTTTTTATTTTTCCTTCAAAAATTTATGTTTTATTTAGTAATTTATGATTCATATTTTTTTATTACTTTAGTATTCTATGATTCATAATTTTACATACTTAAGTCTTTATATATTGTTAAAATTACAAATTCACACCAAAGCATATAGTATTTTCATATACTATTTTGTATTAGATACACAAAATTAAATAAAATTTTTCTAAACAATCGGACCACTGGGTCAGCAAGAAGAATTGATTGTTGTACAGTATTGTTTTGAGAACGTGACCTTAGATTTTGTCAAAAACCTTACTTTTACCATTTTTTCAATTAATTGGTTTAAAACATCATACGTTCACTTTTAACATTTTTAACTTAAATAATTAAGGATAGATAGATTTCTTTTTGTTTATGAAAGCGAGCTACAATTACCTTTAACCCTATGTAATAACCAAAATTTTGCACATAGAAGATTCATTAAACATGACATCGTGGTAATCATTAATCCCTAGCTATGAGATTACACTCTCATCGTCACCATGCATATAATTTACCAAACATATGCAAACCATAATTATCATACAACTTTTATTTCATACAAATAATATAATTATTACACACGTGATTATTCTTTATTAAACATCATCAAAGGAATGCATAACCATCACTCGCTAGACAAAAATATATGAAACAAATATACAATACAATACATATATAATGAAAACATCACTTCAAACATGCACAAGGTTCACGAGTAGATCGCTTCAAGGGCACTTTCTTTTGCCTCCATGGGTAGTCATGTTGTAATAACAAGCACAAACCTTTTGGTTACCCGAAGTCCCCGGTGGCACACAGTTGCAACGGGCACAACAAGTCCCACATGCCCTGTGGCACAAGTTCGGCCTCGATGACAACTTACATCTAGCCTTACATGCTGATCCACAATCTGACAATGTTTAGAAAAAAAGTACATTTAGTATATTGAACGGTAGATATTTTATCATCTAAAATGTAGTATGTAGTTCTTTAATAATTAAAGGTATGTCACTTACTGATTTTAGAAGCAGGGGCACTTTTCCCATCAAGTTCGTTCACCTGTGACATAAATCAAGTGTAAGAAACGTGTATACAATTTAAAGAACTAATAAGAACGTTGACATGACCCCAAGGGGTCAAATTTTAAATAAATAAACTGTTCTGGCTTCATCACTAATTAAGTAATACTAGTATACGATTTAACCCTTGTGATGTATACTTAAAACTGATTAAAGAACTAATAAGATAGGTTGAAATACCATTTCATGAGCTTGAACAAAAAGCAACATGGAAAGAAGAACAAGAGCAGCAAAAGGCTTGGAGATGGCCATGGTTGCAAAGTAGGTAGACTTCTTTGCTTTGTGTTTTTTTTTTATTTTGGTGTCTATGGTTTGAAGACTAGCTTTCTATTTATAGAGAGAAAAATACTAATTAAATAATTAAAAAAAAGATATCCAACTCTCTTCGAATCTATCTATATGTATAATTTAAAAGAAATGCCCCTTAATTGACAAAGCTTGGTCACACATTCATTATCCTTTTCTTCTTGTTACTAGAAAACCATTTCTATGTATCATGGTGAATCATGTATCAAGTTAGGACTTTGGTAATTAATATGTTGGGATCATTTTAATATAATTGTCACATAGAGAAATTAATACATGCGAGAAAACTAAAGATTATTATTTGTTTTTCAAAGTTAAAATTAAAAGATTTGAACAGTTAATCATATATATATACATATATATATATATATATATATATATATATATATATATATATATATATATATATATATATATATATATACATATATATATATACTTATATACATATATATATATATATACTTATATATATGTATATATATACATATATATGTGTATATATATGTATATATATATATGTATATATATATATTTATATATATATATATATAATTCGCGTATTAATTTTTAATCAAACATGAGGGTTTGCAAAAGCAAATTAATATATATACATATATATACACATACATATATATACATATATATATATACACACACACACACACACATATATATATATATATATATATATATATATATATATATATATATATATATATATATATATATATATATATATATATATATATCCTTAGAAATTTGAAATCAGTGTTTTTAGAAATTAAATTTGTTATGAACCATAAAAATTTAAAATTCAAAGTTATAATAAGAAATTTTTAGAAAATGACATTTTTTTTAAAATGTTTTGATTTAAAACGAATTTTTAAAAAAAAAATTAGGTAAAAATAATTTAAAACAAAAATTCAAAAAAAATAATATCATTGTTTTATTACTTATAGTCTCTACTTATACGTAATTTCAATTATATCATATTTTAAAATATCATATTATAATTAATAATTTTTCATTACTAATTATTTAATATTTTATTTATTCAACTTGTGTAATACACCGAGTACTAACCTAGTTATTATATAAATATGTTAATGATATAAATAAACATAAAAGTTGTTGTCGCTTGCGCAGCCTATTGAAGAGAAATGCTACATTGCTACTTTAGTACTCCCGTAACATCATCTTTTACTATTCATATAATATTTTGGTTAGGTTAGAAGCACATATCATGAGTTCACTTGCTTTTATGTAGGAGTCCGTATTATTTTAAGGTATAAGATTGAATGCTTTTAGGTTGTCAACATTTGAGTATGTAACTAACAAGTGGACAGCTAATTAAGGTTATTCTCTTTTTCTTTTGTTGCATTTTATTTTCAAGCTAGCTAACATAATGACAATAATTATCTTATATTATATGTGTTAATGTTATTGCATGCCAAGCTAGTTTAAATATTATAAACATTAAAATATGATAAATTGTTTCACTTGAATAATTTTTACTGTTTGTATTTACTTTTGAAATGCTCTATTATATATTACCATTCTGTCATATGATCTACGGCTATATTTTTAAAATTTCTAACTTAATTAATCAATTAAAAGAGAGTATATCCTTTCACAACTTGTGTAACAAGTCACTATAAATGCATGTATAAACACAACTGGATTGTTCTCATCCACATCTTAATTATTTATTAAAAATTGCAAAAATATTGACAGCACGATGTTGTACATGACTTCCAACCAATCATGTCTTATTTTACGATGAGATAAAGTTTAAGCCATGCACCAACTTTTATTGAATTCTAGTTCATTTCAAGTAATAATAATAGACTGGTCACTTTTTATTAGTTTAATTATGTTAAGACAAAGTAGGCATAATTTTTTTAACAACTAATTTTAACTCCTAAATAACATCTAATCTAATCAACTTGTACTTGCAATATAACCTAACTAAAAGGAAGAGCCCCTGTTGCGATGACAGGAACTAGTTTTGTACCAATGACCTAACTAAAAGGAAGACTAGTGTCTTTTGATATTTAGCAACAACATTTCGCCGCTATCAGTTTTGTGGCTATAGAGTCGTGCTAGTAGATCTAGTAAGTCGTTGGAATAAGTGTCCTTGACATAGGTTGCTTCGTAGGGATGACATTTCGTTGGTGCAGATGGTAATATCATTTTTGGATTTTAAAAAATAGTTTTCTTGAGCAGTCAAAATTCTAGAAAGGCCTATAGCCCTGACATGTCTTCACTATGGTGTCTCCTGTCCGTCGTCGACATTCTCGTCCTTGGCATAAGTTGTTTTTGTTGTAGCGCCAACACAATTTTTGTAAGGATACATAGGGCTATTATACGATGTGCAAATTGCGTATATTTAATGATAGAAGAATAAGAATGCTCAGTTAAGGTATATATAACATATGAGATGAGATTACTTGAATAAAATCAAATGTAAAAAATTATGATGGAGTCCTTTGTTATATTTTTATGTGGTTATATGTTTTCTCACAATTAAGTATATCACCAATTTTACACCTATTTAATTGCATTACTTTTTCCAAAGGTATTTTGAATTTTGTTTTGATTGAGTTCTGAACTATAATCTCTTGATTTTAAGACTCCTCTTTTATCACTAGTTCCCAACCTCCCATCCATTTGATTACGTTATTGATATTTTAGGTTTTAGTAAAGCTCAACGTGTTCAAACAATGAACTTTAATGTATAGTCCTTTAAATGACTTTTATGTAATTCAAAATTAAGTATAAAATGAATCTTGATCGATTAAAATGTTTTACATCAATCGTTATTTTTTTATTCTTGACATGTTTCTTTTCTTCCTTTTTAGACGCTAACATATTTATTTGTATATGCGGTTTTGCTTTTAATTAATACATGGGCTACTCAAATGAAGTGGTTATAAAATATGATTTACGCATAACTAAGATAATAAAAAATAATAATAATAACACATGATACAACAACTCATAGCATGATAATGATGTATTGACCAAATTAGTGGGTTACAAATCACGCTTCTTATTTAAAACATACAAATAATGAATTATATTTTAACTACATACTATAATTTAATATTTATTTGATAATGTATAAACGAAAGAACAGGTTCGTGTGTGTGAGGAAAGTGAAGACGTTTGTCGGGTATCTTGGAGTCGTTGTATTAGCCAGAAGGATACAGCAAAAAGAAAAGGTATAAAGTCCCTACAAAATGGGATCTATACTTCAGCACCATTTATTTATTTAATTTTATACCTACATGTTACATATTTTATCTTACTTCACATGATTTACATCACACCTAATTTACTTTAACTTATCATAGATGTGCAAAATCAAGATAAATTTCATCACTCTACCTCCAAGTTATATTATTTTACCATTAGACCTACCCTCTACCCTCAACAACATTTAATTAAAAACTTTATTTTCTTATGGTCTTGTAGCATAGTGAATTGTCTCCTATAAAAATCTTGTAAGTTTATATCTTTGTAGTGTAAGATTAGGTGTTAGGCGATGGATCATAAGAAAACCATCAATTTTTGAGAAGACTAAGAAAACCATCATCCACCAATCACATAAATTCTAATTAAGTTTTTATTTTTTCTATCAAAAGTGTATATTTGTAAAATTACATCATCTCTATATTTGGTAGATTTATCTCAAGATTTGAATATTTTTATTTTATTATAATCTTCATATTAAAAGAAATAAAGATCTGCTCAATCAAACAACTCATATTCTTAATTTTCAAAACCCTAATTTTCTCAATCTTCAACCAGCAATTTCTCATGCAGGAAAATAGTTTAAGAAAAGGAAAGATGAGGCTCTCGTAAGAATTAAACCGAGTCCTCTAGGTATGCAACTCACCATTTAACTTCGCATCCGGAGAGATACGTGCCAGAATCAACAAGGATACGTGTGCATCGTCTTTATAGTCTACAAAGACATCTACGATACTAAAATAAGAGTCAATCATTTGTATGGTTTTAACATTTCAAATCTGTACTTGATGGTGTTTATTATCAATATGTGAAGATGATTAAGAAGTGTGATTAGGCGAAGAAATAGAGGAACTAGATTAGCTTCAAGAGAAGTATGGGGTTACTTTTGAAGATCTCAAGTGAGTTAGTAAATTATAAGGTTCTTTATTGTTTAAGTAGAATGCCTATGATTGTAAAATTTTGAAATCTATGAATTTCAATACCATAAGCTTCTGTTATGAAAAAACCCGTTAAAAGTTATTATTCATATGTAACTTGGGTTACGTATACGTAAGTCTCTTTCTTCTTTTATTCTTTGATTGACTTTTACCTTCTTCATTTTTTTAATAAAAGCTACGTATGTGTAACTTTAGTTATGTATACATATATGTAATAGATACCCGTTAGATATATGAAACTTTAATTTGGTCCATGTTTTTTTTTAATTTTGTATTTGGATTTTACATCATATTACATATACGTATTAGATACCAGTTAGATACATTTATTTTTGGCTTCTTCTTCTTCTTTTTTTGTATAGTAGACCGCTTACGTATATGTAAACAAGTGTAATTACACGTGTATAAACGTTTACATATACATAAGCATATATGTAAGCCTTGTTACACAAACGTAATCATATATGTAAACATGTTTAAAAGTATGTAAGTGTATATGTACACATGTTTATGCATACGTAAGCATGTACTTAACTATTAAAAATGTGTAAAAAGAGTACTATCAAATGTTTACATATATGTAAGCATGTACTTAATTACTTAAAATGAGCAAAAAGAATACTATCAAATGTTTACGTATACGTAAGCATGTACTTAATTACTAAAAATTTGTAAAAAATATTATCGTTCTTCGAGCATACCAAATATTAGTATTGACTTTGGATAAATGCATTTAATTAAAAATAGCAGATATTATGTTTAATTGTGAAGACAGAGAGAGAGAGAGATTTAAGAGCTGTTGGTTGTTTTCAAATTTAAAATTAGAATCTACATATTATACCCTTGAATCATTTAATTTCATGATACAACCAATTGTGAGGGTTCTTTGAGTCGTCAAAGCCGAGCCTTACCCCGTCCTACCCACGCACATCAGACAGATTAACTATCCATACGTTTCCAATATCTATATAGTTGTTAATCCTCTTACGGCTATATAATCATTGATATTAAAAAAACCTAAAATTAACTCTATAAACACCACTAAACAAAACATAATATTTCAATCCAATCTTTCTACAATCTCATATTCTTTAGAATCACTTTTTGAAATGGATTCAAGCACTACAAAAGAGAAAAAAATGGTTCTAGCCGATGACAAACCAATCATAGTTCAACCTGCAATCCCAATTCAACCCATAAAATTTCACAGAGTTTTAACGCTATGCAACAAATCAAATCCAATTTAACTAATTTTCCCATAATTTTGTCAATTTGTTATGTTGTTCTCCATCAACATGTTCCTCATGTCGCCAACATGTTATGTCATTTGCCCTTACTTAAACACTTGTATTCTGATTGCTAACAAGTTTGATTTCATCCTCCATTATTTGGGCACTCAAAGATAAATAACTTTCTTTCGTAATTGAAACGATCCGAAGAGTTCTATCATCATTTGATAAGTATAATTACACACGTGTGTACTAAAATAAGAAGTGGAATCAATTAAGGATATACTTCATTTTGGTTCTCAAATTCATCCGCGCCACTGAAACATTTGACGCTTAAATCTAAAACATGTATTCTGATTACCAACAAGTTTGATATCATCCTCCATTATTTTAGTACTCAAAGGTAAATAACTTCCTTTCATATTTGAAAAGGTCCAAAAGAGTTTTATCACCATTTGATAAGTATAATTGCACATGTGTATGTTAACCATTATGTGATGGTATTGTTAGAATGAAAGTATCTGATGCCCTACAATTTGGTATGTTGGGTTCGTCGCAAAACCCCTTCTATAATTGGTCGGAAAACATTTAGAATTTTATAAACATGCCCACCTTTGTAATCCCAATAAATCTTTTACATACATTGAGGATAATTGTTGATTTTTACCTTGTAATTTTACTTATATTATCAATAACATTATTATAAAGTCATCATTTTATTTGTATGGATTAATATTTATGCACTTATTGATAAATTTTCACTATTAAATAATATTCAAAATATTTGCATTTATTAGTAGATTTGTATATTATGATGCAAACAACCACCAAACTCAATTTCTCTTTGAACGATATATATTTCATTACGAAACTAACAAGATGCTACATAAACATACATGGACTAGGCCATTAGGTCGAATTAAGATTGAAATTACACCAAAAGTTTTAATTTTGAATTTCTATTTTCCTATCATATTTGATCCATAAGAATGAAAAAGTTTTATTTCCCCTTGCAGTTCTCCATGTTGAGTAGCTTTGTTTCAAACACAAACCGGTTTCTTGCCTTCCACACATAATTCATAGCCACATAAACTACAAACCTAATTACTTTCATTTAGAATAGGGCTAATTTTCTGTTTCCTTTTAAAGACCTGTAATGGTTACAACTTGAAGACTCTGGATCCTGAACCAAGTCCGAATGAATACTGATACTCTTGCTGCTATTGGACAATGAAATAATGTGTGATCCACAACTTTTGACAACCATCCACATAACTTGCATCTCAGATATGTTATTACACCTTTCTTATAAAAAAGATGATTCATCAAAAACCCATTTGCAATAGCTCTCCAACATGTTAAGTTGAGTTTTAAGGGAACTACTTTGGACTATTCGAAATCCATATGGTGGCTAGGTGGAATTACCTATTTGAGTATTCTCCTAACCAATCTAGTTGTGAAAACACTGGTCCGAAAGCTGTCTTAATTCTTGCATAGATCTCGGATCAAATTTCCAAGACCATAAAATTTGCTTTGTTGTCGGGTTCTTTAATTCTTTCTTTTATCTTGCATTCCTTACTTCATTCGAGTTTATAAAGATCTAAGAAGGCTTCTTTAACGTCCAAGTTCAGCCCATGTGTCTAGCGAAAAGTTTATATTCTCTCCATTCCTAAGCTTGCATGATTATTTGCCCCAACCTATTTTGAATATGGTATTAGCTCTTAAGTATAAAATTGTTGAATGCTAACTTTTTATCCGTTTTCTTTTGTAGTTGTATTTTTTAATTTTGTTTTTTTAATTAATTAAGCTTTATTTTATATTTTATAAAAAATAGTGATTTTAATTAATATTATTTTTGTTATTATTTTACATAAATTAACTTAATTAAATTCAAAATATTTAGGGTTGTGAAAGTTGAATTCATCCACCATAAAGAAGAGACGAGAAAAGGATGCATGGTGAAAAGCTGATGATGTGATGCCTATGTGAAGGAGAGAAAACTTAAGGGTTAAAAATGGTCTTTGTAACGCCCGGTTATTTCCTTTGAAGCCAAGGAAAGAAGAAAAAGAAAGAAAAGAAATAAAGTCTAAAGTTGAGGGACCAAACTTGCCAAAACGGGAAAACCCTTGAATGAGTGGGGCTATAAAAGGGGGAGGGCAGCCCATTCTCCCCTCATTCTCCCCCTTTCATTTGGCTAGAGAGAGAAAGAGAAAGGAGAGAAGGACAAGTTCGGGTTTTGAAGGATTCAAGATGCCAAAGTCGAGGTTTAGCGAGTTTGTTTGAAGCTTTACTCGTAGAGGTTGTTAATGTGAGTTCTAGGACCTCTCTTTTACATGTTTTCAACTGATTTGGGGCTGGAACACATAGTAAAACCCGTTTTTGAAGTGTGTGTGTTGAACCCATGTGTATGTGTTTATGTGTGATTCGAGTGGGGTTTGTTTTCGGGCTTGTGTGTGCTTGAATGGTGTTGTGGTGGGTGTTTTTAAGGTTTAGGATGGTTGATTTGAGCTTAGAACAGGTTTGGGAGGGCTTGGAGGCCGAAAATTGCAGTTTGGGTTCGGGAAGAACTGCATTCTGCACCAGCTAGGGCTCATGCGACTAGAACCCATGAGTCCGAATGGCATGCGACTGGAGGCCATACGGCCGAAAGGCATGCGACTAAGGTCCATGCGCATGGGCGCCATGCGACTGAGGTTCATAGGCATGGGAGTCATGCGACTGAAGTGCATGTGCCTGAATGGCATGCGATTGAAGGTTATGCAACTGAAGGCCATACGGCCGAATGGTCATGCGACTGAAGGTCACACGACTGAAAGTCGCCTAAATGTTCATGCGTATGGAAGCTCTCCATACGCATAGGTGTCCATTCGCCCATAGTGTCCATTCGCCCATAATGTCCATTCGCCCATAGTGTCCATACGCCTGTGTCCTCATGCGCCTAGAATGGCTATGCGACTGAATGGTGTCCATACGCCCAAATAGGGCTCATGAACCAGAAGAACTTAGCTTATTATCTGATTCTCGGGAGAAAAGTGAAATGTAGGCTTTGACTTGGGAGGTTCCCGGGGGTAATGTAAGTTGACTTTTGAGGTCATAGTTGATGTGTTGAGTGATGTATGATGTGACGTATGATTGATGCCTTTGCATGATTGATGTGTGTATGATGATGTTATGCTTATGTATGCTATGATGATTTTGTTCCTTATTACGTATGTATGATGTGACTTTACGTGGTGTGATATTGTTAATGAACGTAAAGTATCATCTTAACGAAGTGAAAGATTTAAGATAATGAAAGTGGAACATAATGAATGAATGAATGAAAAGCCTTGCGAGAAACTGGAAGGAGGTTAACAACTCATTGAGAGTTGTTAACTCAACTGTGTGTGTCTACAGCGCGCGTTTTGACTAACTCATAAGGGTTCATACACACAGTAAGAGTTCAGTCTTGGTGACTGCTCCAATACGTGCGATTTCCTAATTACTGTGTGTTATACCGCGTGCGATCTTGGCGAACCCATAAGAGTTCACACACACAGGAGGAGTCTGTCCTAGTAACCACTCCGTACGTGCGTTATGGGGTCCTTGTCGCTTAACCCTAGACGAATTGCTTGGTGCTCTAGAGGGGAGGGTTAAGTACATGACATGACCTAGATAGAAGTGAAAGATAATAAATATACGAAAAGTGTTATAAGTACGAAATGTGCGAACGTGCGATACGTACGAACGATGATGAAGATAATAACTATTATCTATGTGTACGTATGATGTGTGATCATGTGTGATAGTAAGGAAAATGTTTTAACGAACGAAAGGTAATGTAATATTTTTATAAAACTAGAACTCACTCAGCAAAGCTGACTTTTATGTGTTTCCGGTTGGCAGGTAAAGTTGCTGAGGATGGCACGGGGCGGCTACTCGGCTCATTTTGGATGGCATCCATATTTATAATGCTTTTGTGATGTAATGGGACAAGTATTTTGAAATTGGACAACGATGTATTATTTTGCAAAAGCTTTTATAATGAACTAAAATGTCATTTTTAAATGTCTCCGCTGCAGTGTTTATTTAAGTTAAATGTAAATATATGTTTTTTGTGTGATGATTGGCCAGCTATAAGTGTCCCGGGAACGGGGGCCTTACAAGTTGGTATCAGAGCCAAAGTTTAAGTGAAACGGGTAAATTTTCAAAATAAACCTTAACTTAAACTGAAAATGGGACGGAAAGGGAAGGGATGCCAATCTGAGTAGCTGCATGCCATCAGGTATTTTCTTAATGATAATTTGTATTACGTGTGCATGTTATGTGATTTATGTGCCTTTAGTAGATTTAGATACTGATATAGTCAGGATAGGAAATGCTTGGGGTATGAAGAGTAAAGTAAGTGGCTAATCACAACTGGCCACTATAATTAGGGACTTACTATACTTGACATAAACTGAGCTATTCCCTTGAATGACCGTGTTAGTGTTTGAATCTTATAGTGTGTTTAGAGGTGGCCGGTGGTAGATCTTCTAAGGTTTCGCCAGGTGAAGGTTGTGGTGGACGTGGTGCTGGATCGTGTATCACGAGAAGTATGACTAGGGCTGCTGATATGGCACTCGAAGAGCCTGAGATCCATCACCCGGAAGGCGGTGATGATAGTGCTAACCTGAGGACCGCATTGAAAGAGGCTGTGGTTGAGGGAGTTCAACAGGTTATGCAGACGATTCTGCCGTCTATGGTGACTGAGGTAATTAGGGCGGTGAAGGAGACAACCGTGATTGAAGTGAACAAGAAGGGTAGCAGCGACAAGAATTGGAAAGGAAAGCGGGTTGAACGTGAGAGTTTCACTCCAAACAACAAAGCTGCGAGGGTGGATGACCGACGTGTGGTCACATCCAGTATGGGGGTGAAGAGTTGTGGTAATTGTGGGAAGAAGCATACAGGAGAGTGTAGGTGGGGATCAAACCTCTGCTTCAAATGTGGGAAGCCTGGTCATCTGGCAAGAGAATGCGGGGTGAAGAGGTGTTATAACTGTGGCGGAAAATGTCATATAAGCGGAGACTGCAAGAAGCCGAAGGACGAGAGCTTTTGGGCAAGGAGGATGACTGGAACTGGAGGGCAGAAGGCGAGCACAGAGTCTTCACGATGACTCAGGAGGAGGCTAGGACAGACCCCGATGTTGTGTCAGGTACGTTTCTAGTAAACCAAACTCTTGCTTTTGTGTTATTTGATTCTGGTGCTAGTAAGAGTTTTATTTCTGCTGCCTTTTGTGCTAGTTGCCCATTAGAAGTATAAGTATTGGTGAGCCCTTTGATGTAGAAACTGCCGTAGGCAAGTCTACCAGAATTTATGAGATAATAGAAGGATGTGACATAGAATTAGAAGGTCATAAGAGGGTCATAAGTTTCCTGCTAGACCATTTACGATGACCTTAGGCGGTTTGGATGTAGTCCTAGGAATGGACTGGTTGGAAGACTATGAGACGAATATCATATGTCGCAAGAAGATGGTCGGACTGATAGTGCCTGACGGTAGTACAGTGACGGTTTACGGTGATCGGGTCACGACGATTCCGAAAGTGATTTCAATGGCGGCGGCGGGAAAGTGTATGAGGCGTGGATGTAGTGCCTACTTGGCCTATTTAAAGGATGTGGATACGCCAACACCACAACTATCCGATGTACCGGTTGTGTGGGACTTTCCAGATGTATTTCCCGAAGACTTACCAGGAGTGCCACCGGACCGCGCGATCGTGTCTCAGATTGATCTGATACCAGGTGCTCAACCTGTTGCCAAGGCACCATACCGGTTGGCTGGGACTGAGATGAAGGAGTTGATGGAGCAACTACAAGAGTTGCTTGATAAGGGGTTCATTAGACCGAGTATCTCTCCTTGGGGTGCTCCGGTCCTATTTGTGAAGAAGAAAGACGGTATCATGAGGATGTGTATAGACTACCGTGAACTAAATAAGTTGACAGTAAAGAATCGATACCCCTTACCGAGAATTGACGACTGGTTTGATCAGCTCCAAGGTGCCAGTTGGTTCTTAAGGAAGACCTTCGATCTGGTTACCATCAGCTGAAAATGAAGGAGCAAGATATTCCTAAAACAGCTTTTCGTACGCGTTATGAACATTACGAGTTTCTCGTTATGTCTTTTGGTTTAACCAACACGCCAGCTGCTTTTATGGACTTGATGAATCGAGTGTGTTAGCCGATGTTGGATAAATCAGTGATTGTGTTTATCGATGATATCTTGATTTATTCCAAGAGTGAAGAGGAGCATGCCGGTCACACTCGAGAGGTGTTGGAGACGTTGAGAAGGGAGAAGTCGTATGATAAATTCTCCAAGTGCGCATTCTAGTTGCGCGAGGTTCAATCCTTGGGTCACGTGGTGAATCCTGAAGGGATTATGGTGAATCCGGCAAAGGTGGAGGCGGTGATGTAATGGAAGTATCCAAAGACGCCATCCGAGATTCGTAGTTTCTTGGGTTTGGCGGGCTATTACAGAAGGTCCATTCAAGACTTCTCTAAAAATCGCTTCTCCACTAACCAAGTTGACTCGTAAGGATGTAAAGTTTTTATGGGGTCAAGCTCAGGAGAAGGCGTTCGAGGAATTAAAAGCGAGATCGACTCAAGCTCCTGTTTTGTCGTTACCTGATGGAAGCGAAGATTTGGTGGTTTATTCAGATGCTTCCTACTCGGGGTAGGGATGTGTGTTGATGCAGAGAGGAAAGGTTATATCCTATGCATCCCGATAGTTGAAAGTTCATGAGGTTAACTATCCTACTCATGACTTGGAGCTAGCAGCCGTGGTCTTTGCGTTAAAGATTTGGAGGCACTACCTGTATGGGACGAAGTGCACAATCTTCACGGACTACAAGAGCTTGAAGTACTTCTTCGAGCAGAAAGATTTGAACATGAGGCAAAGGAGATGGTTGGAGCTCATAAAAGACAACGATTGCGAGATTCATTACCATCCGGGCAAAGCCAACGTGGTGGCGGATGCCCTTAGCCGAAAAAAGAGACCCGAGCCGATTCGGGTAAAAGCTTACCAGTTGATCATGACCTCGGATGTGATGAAGCAAGTTAAGGAGTTCCAGGATGAGGCATTGAAAGAAGATCATCTTAACTCCGAAAGAATGAGAGGTCTGGTTGCGGAGTTGGGTGAAAACACACACGGTGTTAGAACCCGATTCGGGCGGATGTGGATTCCTCATTTTGGGGATCTACCTGTGAAGATCATGGATGAAGCTCATAAGACTTGGTACTCTATTCATCCCGGTGCTACAAAGATGTATCAAGACATGAAGAAAGATTATTGGTGGCCGGGTATGAAGCGTGATGTGGTGGAGTATGTGAGTAAATGTCTTACTTGATTACAAGTGAAGGCCGAGCATCAAAATCCGTATGGGAAGATCCAACCTTTGGATATACCGGAGTGGAAGTGGGAGCACATCACCATGGATTTTATTACGAAGCTGCCGCGTACCGCGCGAGGGTACGATGCTATATGGGTGATTGTTGATCGTTTGACAAAGAGTGCTCACTTCCTACCGATCCGCGAGACATATTCACCTGAGAGGTTGGCGGATCTGTTCGTTAAAGAGATTGTGACTCGTCATGGTGTTCCGGTGTCTATTGTGTCTGATCGTGACACCCGGTTTACATCTAAATTCTGGAAGAAATTCCACGACGCAATGGGGACGAGGTTACATATTAGCACGGCTTATCATCCTCAGACGGATGGTCAATCAGAAGGGACGATTCAGACGCTGGAGGATATGCTTCGGGCATGCGTCATTGATTTTGGAGGAAACTGGGATGACCACTTACCGTTAGCCGAGTTCTCATATAACAACAGTTACCATGCCAGTATTGGTATGCCTCCTTATGAGATGCTATACGGTAGGAGATGTAGAACCCCTGTCTGTTGGGGTGATGTAGGCCAGAAGGAGTTAGGGAGCGTCGAGGTGATCGAGGCTACGACTAAGAAGCTAGAAAGGATCAAAGGCTTTATGAAGGCAGCCAAAGACAGACAGAAGTCGTATGCTGATAAACGACGTAGACCGATTGACAGGTGGGCGATAGAGTTATGTTGAAGGTCTCACCTCGGAAGGGTATCATTCGGTTCAGAAAGCGGGGCAAGTTGAGCCCGAGATACATAGGGCATTTCCGAATCATTGCTCGAGTAGGAGAGGTGGCCTATACACTAGAATTACCAGAGGAGTTAAGTGGAATTCACCCAACATTCCATGTATCTCATCTGAGAAAGTGTTTAGCAGATGAAGACATGATTGTTCCACTGGAGGATATCGAGATAGATGAACGGCTCAATTATGTGGAGCAACCAATGGCAATCATCGATCGTAAAGAGAAGAGGTTAAGGAATAAAGTGGTTCCACTTGTGCGCGTACAGTGGAAGCACAGAAAGGGATCTGAGTCTACGTGGGAGACTGAAGAAGAGATGAGACAGTATTACCCACGTTTGTTCGAGGAATAACAGGTTTCGGGGACGAAACCTATATAAGGGGGGTGGACTTGTAACGCCCGGTTATTTCCATTGAATCCAAGGAAAGAAGAAAAAGAAAGAAAATAAATAAAGTCCAAAGTTGAGGGACCAAACTTGCCAAAACGGGAAAACCCTTGAATGAGTGGGGGTATAAAAGGGGGAGGGCAGCCCATTCTCCCCTCATTCTCCCCCTTTGATTCGGCTAGAGAGAGAAAGAGAAAGGAGAGAAGGGCAAGTTCGGGTTTTGAAGGATTCAAGGTGCCAAAGTCGAGGTTTAGCGACTTTGTGTGAAGCTTTACTCGTAGATGTCGTTAATGTGAGTTCTAGGACCCCTCTTTTACATGTTTTCAACTGATTTGGGGCTGGAACACATAGTAAAACCCGTTTTTGAAGTGTGTGTGTTGAACCCGTGTGTATGTGTTTATGTGTGATTCGAGTGAGGTTTGTTTTCGGGCTTGTGTGTGCTTGAATGGTGTTGTGGTGGGTGTTTCTAAGGTTTAGGATGTTTGATTTGAGCTTAGAACAGGTTTGGGAGGGCTTGGAGGCCGAAAATAGCATTTTGGGTTTGGGAAGAACTGCATTCTGCACCAGCTAGGGCTCATGCGACTGGAACCCAAGAGTCCGAATGGCATGCGACTGAAGGCCATACGGCCGAAAGGCATGCGACTGAGGTCCATGCGCATGGGTGCCATGCTACTAAGGTTCATACGCATGGGAGTCATGCGACTGAAATTCATGTGCCTGAATGGCATGCGATTGAAGGTTATGCGACTGAAGGCCATACGGCCGAATGGTCATGCGACTAAAGGTCACACGACTGAAAGTCATGCGACTGAAGGCTATGCGACTGAGGGTCCATACGCCTAAGTGTTCATGCGTATGGAAGCTCTCCATACGCATAGGTGTCCATTCGCCCATAGTGTCCATTCGCCCATAGTGTCCATTCGCCCATAGTGTCCATACGCTTGTGTCCTCATGCGCCTGGAATGGCCATGCGACTGAGTGGTGTCCATACGCCCAAATAGGGCTCATGCACCCGGAAGAACTTAGCTTATTATCTGATTCTTGGGAGAAAAGTGAAATGTAGGCTTTGACTTGGGAGGTTCCCGGGGGTAATGTAAGTTGACTTTTGAGGTCATAGTTGATGTGTTGGGTGATGTATGATGTGACGTATGATTGATGCCTTTGCATGATTGATGTGTGTATGATGATGTTATGCTTATGTATGTTATGATGATTATGTTCCTTATTACGTATGTATGATGTGACTTTACGTGGTGTGATATTGTTAATGAACGTAAAGTATCATCTTAACGAAGTGAAAGATTTAAGATAATGAAAGTGGAACATAATGAATGAACGAATGAAAAGCCTTGCAAGCAACTGGAAGGAGGTTAACAACTCACTGAGAGTTGTTAACTCAACTGTGTGTGTCTACAACGTGCGTTTTGGGTAACTCATAAGGGTTCATATACACAGTAAGAGTTTAGTCTTGGTGACTGCTCCAATACGTGCGATTTCCTAATTACTGTGTGTTATACCGCGTGCGATCTTGGCGAACCCATAAGAGTTCACACACACAGGAGGAGTCTGTCCTAGTGATCACTCCGTACGTGCGTTATGGGGCCCTTATCGCTTAACCCTAGACGAATTGCTTGGTGCTCTAGAGGGGAGGGTTAAGTACATGATAGGATCTAGATAGAAGTGAAAGATAATAAATGTACGAAAAGTGCGATAAGTACGAAATGTGCGAACGTGCGATACGTACGAACGATGATGAAGATAATAACTATTATCTATGTGTACGTATGATGTGTGATCATGTGCGATAGTAAGGAAAATGTTTAACGAACGAAAGGTAATGTAATGTTTTTATAAAACTAGAACTCACTCAGCAACGCTGACTTTTATGTGTTTCCAGTTGGCAGGTAAAGTTGCTGAGGATGGCACGGGGCGGCTACTCGGCTCATTTTGGATGACATCCATATTTATAATGCTTTTGTGATGTAATGGGACAAGTATTTTGAAATTGGACAACGATGTATTATTTTGCAAAAGCTTTTATAATGAACTAAAATGGCATTTTTGAATGTCTTCGCTGCGGTATTTATTTAAGTTAAATGTAAATATATGTTTTCTGTGCGATGATTGGCCAGTTGTAAGTGTCCCGGGAACGGGGGACTTACAGTCTTCCTTTACCCTAATGTCGATGAATATTTTTAATAACTAGTTTATAAATAATGGATAATGAAGTAGCTAGGTTAGTTTAAAAAACAATTTTTTTACCCACACATAATCTATTTATATTAACTATCCAACAACATCAAATCTTCACACCGTAAATTTTGAATATTTATCGATTCAGACATTGGTGTATTTGGTTATTAACATATTTTTGGGCTTATCTAAAACCAACTTAATCTAAGTGAGATCATGTCTAACCGAACCGAATTAAACTAACTAAATCAATTAATTTGGTTTACGCCTTATTCGATTAAATTCCTTCTTTGTAATCCAAAAAAAGAAAGATTTATGGAACCTATAATCGAATCGAAAATCAAATTCATAATTTGGTTTGGTTTTTTGGTTGCGAATACAATACTGTCATTTCTTTGTGTACGCCTATCAATTTAGCACTAGGATGCCCTATGTGAAAAAAATATCTTATTTAAGTTTACAAAGGAAAATTCCATATATGAACATTTGAACGAGTTGAAAACTAAAAAAAGGTATTTGACTTTTAGCACAATTTTATCCATTTTCAACCATTAGAAGAGTGTAAAAAAAGGTAACCTTGTAAAAGAATAATCAAGTTTTAATAATATGTTTCAAGTAGGTAACTAAAGTTTGAAAAGTGTTACAATTAGGTCATTTAATTTTTATATTTTATTTATATTATAAGTTTTAACATGTTTTTTTTGTTTCAGTTAGGAGATATATATTTTTCTTTTCTTTAATGTTGATGTGCAACGGTGACGTGAAATTTAGGCATTTTTTATTTTTAAATATAATTAACATGTTTTTTAAATTTTTTTATATAATTTATATATTGAAAATTCCAAACTCACATCTTCTCCTCTATTAATTTCTTGAAATAAGAAAATTCAATGATAACTTGATTTGATGGTTTAGTGGTGCAATTTGAGGAAATACATATGAGTGACCAATTTGAAATATTTTTGAAATATTTAATTACTATTATGTGATATTTTCCTATCAAAAACTCCTTTAGTTAAGGAACTGTTTGGTAGCCTATTAATGTTTATTCAATTACTAACTCTTAATGGTTAATAGCCTTTTAATAGTTAAAAGGTAACATTAGTTCTTAATAGTTAAGAGATAACATCTTAATGGTACTTCGTAACCATTCAACATTAAAATGACATCTTAATCATTAAGAGGTTATAAATTATTAAGATGAAGTTATTGACCATTAAGAGGCTACCAAACAGTCAGCTACTCTTTAACTGGCCTAATTATTATCTTGAACCCAAACGAAGTGGAACGGGGAGCACATAAGTGTACTCGAGTGTATCATAGCTAACTTGGGGTCCTCCCGTCCAGCCCTTAACCGACTTGAATCGACTATGTGATAGCCGAGGCTTGATAAGATCCTACATGGCTATAGGCAAGTCGGGCGCATGTGACATGTTTAGGGATGACATGGGCCGGGTATTGGTAATCCCAAGCCCATACCCGGTTTTGAAGTCTTGTCCCATACCCGGCCCATTACCTGTCGGGGTATTGGTCTGGTAATTACCCATCGAGTATCGGGCATACTCGCGGGTATCAGGTATACCTGTTAGCATTGGGTTGCGGGCACACCCGTGGGTATCAACCAATCCTTGTTGGCTTGTCGTGTTCATTTATATAATTTTATTTTTATATATTTTAGTATCCTATTATTAAATATTTTATATAATCATCTTTATAAAATTGTGTAATAATAAATTAGTTAGATTTAACATTAAAAATAGTTACAACAAATTACTTAAACTTTCTCATCAAGATTACAAAACAACTACAACATATAAATGTTTTAAAATTTCACATCAAAATAATCACAACAAGTTAGAAACAAGTATTCTCATTTCATAAAGTTTCATATCTAAAATACATAACTAATATTCAATAAAGTTAGTTAATTTTTCTTTAATATTCAAAAATAAAGAACTTCGGGTATATGTTTGGGTAAACGAGTATTTGGTTTCTGGTAACCGGGTCATGTATTACCTAATCCCATACCCGTTTCATACGCGCAAATTTTTTAAAACGAATCCCATGCCCGGCCCAATACCCATCGGGCTTCGAGTATACCCATCCCATATGTTTCAGGTTTCAGGTATACCCACCACGCTCGAGTGTTTTTTGCCATTCCTAGACGTGTCAGAACCTCGTGGATCCATTTTATTGGTCAGCTACTCCGTAGCCGAGTTTGGCCTAACAAAGGTTAGCCCAGAGGCGCACAAGTCGGCTCTATTGCAGTCGTGACACATATTAACTCACTATTCCATTTGAAGTAGGTCGAAGGCACTGGTCGTTTAGTAGTAGCCGGCTAGAAAGTATAAAAAATAATGCAACAGTCAAATATTCATTTTGACTTTTTGAATTGGTAAGTTCATTTTTGTAGACTCCCATATAAAAATATCAATCACAAACAATCATTCAAGTTTCAAGACACTTGTAAATATATGATATCTGTGAGGTGGCTCAGGTACTGTAGACAGTGATACATTTGGCTACACCCAAAATTAAATCATGCGTGATGTTCATGTTGTCGTGTGTTTTATATTTCTAGATGCTTCAATTCTTATTGTTTTATTTCTTTAAAGAATCTAAATTTGTCTATCTATTTTGCTGTATGTGGTGCATATTAATTTAAAAGATTTACGTAAAGAAACTGTTAAACGACGATCACCATTCACCACAACAAAAATAAATGTTAGTCACATCAATTTGCGATAGAAAAGCCCGTAGTAAATTTTGCATGAAAATTAAAGGGTGATCGAGCGTACCTCGACAGGTCATCACTAAAAGTGTCACGGCTATAGTCAAGAACCTAATTTTCATATCTCGATTGTGACCTCTCGGCCCAATGGATGGATTATCAATCGTACAAACGAGTCGGGTACGCGAATGGAATTATTAAAAATGGAAAATTTTCTAAAGTATTGATAAATTGAGACCATAAAAGAAAATTATAGGTGCTACTAGTGACCATAATGGTCCGCTATGGAAGGGGGGTCAAAGATCAAAACACACGATCTCATAGTGGACCGCTAAGGTTAGGGGTATACGGTTCGCCATGATGGTCACAAACCGTCATGGTTTGTCTTAATGGTCCGTGAGAAAAATATTCCATCCCATTATGTGAATATTACATTTAACAGGTGCGAATATTCATTTTTTAGTATGTAGCAGACCACTGAGGATGGTTTAGCGGTCCACGAAGGAGCCCTAACAGGCAAAAGCGATATAAAAGTCAAGAAGTCTATATTTCTCCCATTTACACTCTCAAATCTTGGTGCTCTCTCTTGCAAAACGGTCTGCACTCTCTCTATAATATCAATGCGTTTGAAGTCTCGTGTGAATAATCTAAGCTTATGGTTGCGTTCTTGAACGTTGGTAAGTCTCAATGATAAATACAAGTATGGTTGTATATGTCCGGGAATATGACTTGTGAAAACCTATTTCAGTGATAGATCACTCGGTGGTGAAGTCGTGGTTGTTAGAAGTTGACTAAGAACCTAGATCTGGTGTGGTAAGGTTCTAAAACCTCCACATTATGCATTATTATAGACCAGTTGGTAAATTGGGGTTTTGGAAAGAATCAAACCGATAAATAGTTTTGGGGTTTTGGAAAGAATCAAACCGATAGATAATGATTAGGATGCATATTGTTGTTATGGTTTTGAACTAACCATGTTAAAGCCAGACTATAATGAGAAATGGGTAATAAACGATAGTGTCTTAAGCTTATGGATGACATGGAAAATAGCACATAAAGGATTTTAGGTAATGACAAGTTTAGTCCATCTAGGCAATGTGATGGGCGTATGCACGAACCCTAGCTCTTCAATGTGTGTCAGTAATGAGATATGAGGGGAAATGATAATTAGGGGTTGTGGAAAGCCATAGTTTGAGGTGATTGACATGACTAGGGCCGATCAAATAGATTAACTCGGGCGGGGACTCCCGAGGGGTTTACATGAATTCAATACGCTCGTCAGCCAGTATGTAAGGATGCACTCACAAAGCTTATCACTATGAGTCTAATCGCACCCCTTTTTACTAAATGTTTTAGGGTTGCATCCGAAGTGTATAAAATGATTTAATGAAATAGTTTTTGAAAGTGTGTGGAGAAGTAAAACAATCCAGAGACCTGGATAGCCATGGTTTTAGGTACGTCTAGGCCGATGGTAAACACCAGACCTGGGTATCCATGTTGTTAAGTATAAACTACTATCCCATTGTTATATATAATAAGCATAAAATGGCACATATGTCATCAAAACTGATGCTTGCTACGATAAGATCACTACAGATTTGATTTGTTGATATTTACTTGCACACTTTGTCATATTATTTAAATGCTTAAGAGCCATTGGTTAGAACTCACTAACCACATTATTGTTGACGTGTTTTAGGTCGTGATGAAGGGGTAGGAAATGCCGGGAAGCACTAGGCTAGGTCTAGGAGACTTAGCGGATTATGATAATAAGATCTTCACATAGGAGATGGTAATCGGATTATGATTGTTTAGGTAGTGCATTGTTATATTTTTGTAATTATAAAAGTGATGGATGTGTGGAACTATGTAACGCTAATAAGTTTTAATTCACCCTAGAATTTTGGTCTTGAATGTGTACAAAAATTCCATTGTGTTATGTTGTCATGTTAACGCAATTGGTTGTGCTTGTAGATTGGGGTGTGGCATCGGTAGCCTACTGGAATAGTTGGAGAAGGTGGAACCCTATAAACCCTTAAATTGTAACACCCGATTATTTTTTTAAAGTCAAAAAAGAAAGAAAAGAAATAAAGTCCAAGTTGAGGGACCAATCTTGCCAAAAAGGGGAAAACTTTGGAAGAGTTAGTGTAAAAGGGGTATGGCTGGCCATTTCCCTCTTCCATACTCATCTTCAATCGGCCAAGAGAGAAGAAAATGGAGAAAAAGGGCAAAAACTTAGGGTTTCTTGGAAATCAAGTGCAAAAGTCAAAGTCAAGCGGGTTTGTAGGAAGCTCTACTCGAAGACGCTGTCAATGTGAGTTCTAGGACCTCTCTTTTATACGTTTTGACTAATTTTGGGGCTGGAATGCATACATAAACTGATTTTGGTTGTGTTGAGCGTTGAACCCGTTTGTGTGTGTTTTGGGTGTGTGTGCGAACGGGTGGGACTCATGTTTGGGCTTGTGGTGCTTAAATGATGTTATGGTCGTGTTTCTAATGCTTAGGATGGTTGGTTTAAGCTTAGAACAGGTTAGAAAAGGGTCAGAGACCGAAATCTACAGTTCAGGTTCGAAGGGACTGCATTCTGCACCCACCTAGGGCTCATGCGACTGGAAGCCATGAGACCCAATGGCATGCGACTGGAGGCCATATGGCCGAAAGGTATGCGACTGAAGGCCATGCGCCTGAATGCTATACGACTAAAGTTCATACGCCTGACGCCATGCGACTGAAGGTCATGTGCCTGAAAGTTATGCGACTGAAGGTCATGCACCTGAAAGTTAGGCGACTGAAGGCTATGCAACTGAGAGTCCATACGCCCTATAGTGCCATGCGTCTGGAGACTCTCCATTCGCCTAAGTGTTCATTCGCCCCATAGTGTCCATACGCCTAAGTGTTCTCATGCGCCTGGAAGGCCATGCGACTGAATAGTGCCCATACGCCCAAATAAGGCTCATGCGCCCGAAAGGACTTAGTTTATTATCTGGTTCTCGGGAGAAAAGGGTAAATGTAGGCTTTGACTTGGGAGGTTCCCGGGGGTATGTAAGTTGACTTTTTGAGGTCATAGTTGATGTGATGGGCGATGTATGATGTGATGTATGATTGATGCCTATGCATGATGATGTGTGATTGATGATGTTTGATGATTATGTATGATTGTATGATTATATGTTATGTTCCTTATTACGTATGGTGATGTGACTTTACGTGGTGTGATATTGTTAATGAACGTAAAGTGTTATCTTAACGAAGTGAAAGATTTAAGATAATGAAAGTGGAACATAAGGAACGAATGAAAAGCCTTGCAAGCAAATGAAAGGAGGTTCACAACTCATTGAGAGTTGTTACCTCAACTGTGTGTTTACAGCGTGCGATTTTGGCTAACTCATAAGGGTTCATACACACAGTAAGAGTTCAGTCTCGATGACTGCTCCAATACGTGCGATTTCCTAATTATTGTGTGTTATACAACGTGCGATCTTGGCGAACCCATAAGAGTTCACACACACAGGGGAGTCTGTCCTAGTGACCACTCCATACGTGCGATATGGGGTCCTTGTTGCTTAACCCTAGATGAAATTGCTTGGTGCTCTAGAGGGGGGTTAAGTACATGACAAGACCTAGATAGAAGTGAAAGATAATAAATATACGAAATGTGCGAAACGTGCGAAATGTACGAAACGAACGATGACGAAGATAATAATTATTACCTTGATGTATGTATGATGTCTGATTATGTGCGATAGTAAAGAAAATATTCTAACAGATGAAAGGTAATACAATGTTTTTATAAAACTAGAACTCACTCAGCAACGCTGACTTTTTATGCATTTTCCAGTTGGCAGGTAAATGTTGCTGAGGATGGCACGAGGCGGCTACTTGGCTTATTTTGGGATGGCATTCTTTTGTTTTGCATTGTAATACGAACGAGCGATATTTTGTAATAAACGATGTATTATTTTGCAAAAGTGTTTATTTAAAAGGAAATGACACGTTTGTTTAAAGTGTTTTCGCTGCATGGTTTTAGTAAAGTTAATGTAATTATATGTTTTATATGCGATGATTGACCAGCTGTGAGCGTCTCGGGAACAGGGCCTTACAAGTTGGTATTAGAGCTAAAGTTTAAGTGAAACAGGTAAATTTTCAACATAAACCTCAACTTAAAATGAAAATGGGACGGAAAAAGGGAAGGGATGCCAATCTGAGTAGTTGCGTGCCATCAGGTATTTTCTTAATGTTAATCGGTATTACGTGTGCATGTTATGTGGTTTATGTGCTGCTTGTAGATTTGGATACTGATGTAGTCAGAATAGGTAATGCTCGGGGTATGAAAAGTAAAGTAAGTGGCTAATCACAACTGGCCACTGTAAATAGGGATTTACTATACTTGACATAAACTGAGTTGTTCCCTTGAATGACCGTGTTGGTGTTTGGATCTCTCAGTGTGTTAGAGGATGGCCGGTGGTAGATCATCTAAGGCTTCGCGTGATGGAGGTCGCGGTGGACTTGGTGCTAAACCACGGCCCAAAAGAGGAAGATTTAGAGTCAAAAAGGTGGTTCATAAAGAACCCGAGACCCCTCGTCCGGAGGGCGGCGATGAGAGTGCTAATTTGAGAGCCTCGGTGAAGGAGGCTGTCGTTGAAGAAGTTCATCAGGTCATGCAGACGATCCTACCATCTGTGGTGACCGAAGTGATTAAGGTTGTGCGAGAAGGAGAGAGAAAGGAGAGGAATAGGTCCTCGGGAGGACGTGAGCAGCCGGAAACTGAGACGGTTCTCTCTGATGATGAGAAGGAGGAAGATGAGCCTGAGCAGGAGCGCGGCATGAGGCTGTAATTATGGGGCATTTATGAGAAGCAAGCCCCCAACTTTTGATGGAAATGGCACTGTTGTTGCTGCTCATCGATGGGTGAGAGAAATGGAGGCGGTACTTGATATCAGTGAGTGCCGAGAAGACCAGAAGGTGAAGTTTGCTGCCCACTCGTTTGTGGACTCGGCTCTGTGTTGGTGGGACAATATTGTCCAAGCCGAGGGTAGTCGACAATTGGGAGAATGAGGTGGTCTGAGTTGAAGAAGCTGGTAATTGAGGAGTTCTGTCCTTACCGGGAGATGGATAAGGTGGAAAGGGAGTTCCTGCAGCTGGAGGTGGGAACAATGACACATCAACAATACACCACCAGATTCAATGAGATGGCACGGCTGGTGCCGGATCAGGTGACGCCTCTGTCATGAAAGATTAAGCGGTATATTCAAGGCTTGCCGGCGGATATCTGTAGGCACATGATCGCTGCCCGACCGAGCACGTTTAGGTCGGTGGTTGATTTGGCAGGAAGGTTGTATGACGAGTGAGAGGTGGTGGTGGCTGAGGTGAGCAAGAAGGGTGGTGGCGGCCGGAATTAGAATGGGAAAAGGTTTCGTCAGGGTGGTGCCCCGACGAGTAACAAGAAGGCACGGGTGGATGACCGCCGTGTGGTCACACCTGGTGCGGGTTCGAAAAGGTGTGGCAAATACGGAAAGGAGCATTCGAAGAATGCAAATGGGGATCAAACATCTGCTTCAAGTGTGGGAAGCCTGGTCATATGGCTAGAGATTGTGGGGTTATGAGGTGTTACAACTGTGGAGAAAGTGGTCACATGAGTAGGGACTGCAAGAGGCCAAGGACGGAAGGTTCGGGGATGAAGAAAGCTGGAGGGGAAGGACAGAGGGCGAGCGCTAGAGCGTTTACGATGACCCAGGAGAAGGCTAGGACGGACCCTGATGTGGTGTCAGGTACGTTTCTAGTAAACCAGGCTTTAGCCTCTGTGTTATTTGATTCTGGTACTAGTAAGAGTTTTATTTCTACTGCTTTCTGTGCTAAACTACCTGTTAGTAGTAGGAGAGTAGATACGCCCTTTGATGTAGAAACTGCCATAGGTAAGTCTACCAGGACTTCTGAGATGATAGAAGGTTGTGACGTGGAATTAGAAGGTCATAAGTTTCCTGTTAGACCATTCTTGATGACCTTAGGTGGTTTCGATGTAGTTCTTGGGATGGATTGGTTAGCGGACTACGAGGCAAACATTGTGTGTCACAAAAAGATGATTCGTTTGACAGATCCCGACGGTAGTTCGGTGACGGTTTATGGTGATCAGGTCATTACGATTCCAAAACCGATTTCAATGGCGGTGGTGGGAAAGTGCATGAGGCGTGGATGTAGTGCTTACTTGGCCAATGTAAAGGATGTGGATACACCAACACCACAACTATCCAATGTACTGGTTGTGTGTGACTTCCCGGATGTATTTCCCGAAGATTTACCAGGAGTGCCACCTGACCGTGAGATTGAGTTTCAGATCGACTTGATACCGGGTGCCTAACCTGTTGCCAAGGCACCGTATCGGTTGGCTCCGACGGAGATGAAGGAGTTGATGGAGCAATTACAAGCGGGTTTGTAGGAAGCTCTACTCGAAGAGGCTTTCAATGTGAGTTCTAGGACCCCTCTTTTACACGTTTTGACCGATTTTGGGGCTGGAATGCATACATAAACTGATTTTGGTTGTGTTGGGTGTTGTACCTGTTTGTGTGTGTTTTGGGTGTGTGTGCGAACGGCTGGGACTCATGTTTGGGCTTGTGGTACTTGAATGATGTTATGGTCGTGTTTCTAAGGCTTAGGATGGTTGGTTTAAGCTTAGAACAGGTTAGAAAAGGGTCGAAGGCCGAAATCTGCAGTTCAGGTTTGAAGGGACTGCATTCTGCACCCAGCTAGGGCTCATACGACTGGAAGCCATGAGATCGAATGGCATGCGACTGGAAGCCATACGGCCGAAAGGTATACGACTGAAGGCCATGCGCCTGAATGCTATACGACTGAAGTTCATACGCCTGAACGTCATGCGACTGAAGGTCATGCGACTGAAGGTCATGCGCCTGAAGGTCATGCGCCTGAAGGTCATGCGACTGAAGGTCATGTGCCTGAAAGTTATGCGACTGAAGGCTATGCGACTGAGAGTCCATACGCCCCATAGTGCCATGCGTCTGGAGACTCTCCATTCTCCTAAGTGTTCATTCGCCTCATAGTGTCCATACGCCTAAGTGTTCTCATGTGCCTGGAAGGCTATGCAACTGAATAGTGCCCATACGCCCAAATAGGGCTCATGCGCCCGAAAGGACTTAGTTTATTATCTGATTCTCGGGAGAAAAGGGTAAATGTAGGCTTTGACTTGGGAGGTTCTCGAGGGTATGTAAGTTGACTTTTTGAGGTCATAGTTGATGTGATGGGCGATGTATGATGTGATGTATGATTAATGCCTATGCATGATGATGTGTGATTGATGATGTTTGATGATTATATATGATTGTATGTTATGTTCCTTATTACGTATGGTGATGTGACTTTACGTGGTGTGGTATTGTTAATGAACGTAAAGTATTATCTTAACGAAGTGAAAGATTTAAGATAATGAAAGTGGAAACTAAGGAACAAATGAAAAGCCTTGCAAGCAAAGGAAAGGAGGTTCACAACTCATTGAGAGTTGTTAGCTCAACTGTGTGTTTTTACAGCGTGCGATTTTGGCTAACTCGTAAGGGTTCATATACATAGTAAGAGTTCAGTCTCGGTGACTGCTCCAATACGTGCTATTTCCTAATTACTGTGTGTTATACAACGTGCGATCTTGGCGAACCCATAAGAGTTCACTCACACAGGGGGAGTCTGTCCTAGTGACCACTCCATACGTGCGATATGGGGTCCTTGTCGCTTAACCATAAATGAAATTGCTTGGTGCTCTAGAGGGGGGTTAAGTACATGACAAGACCTAGATAGAAGTGAAAGATAATAAATATACGAAATGTGCGAAACGTACGAAATGTACGAAACGAACGATGACGAAGATAATAATCATTACCTTGATGTATGTATGATGTGTGATCACGTGCGATAGTAAAGAAAATGTTCTAACGGATGAAAGGTAATATAATGTTTTTATAAAACTAGAACTCACTCAGAAACGCTAACTTTTTATGCATTTTCCAGTTGGCAGGTAAATGTTGCTGAGGATGGCACGAGGCGGTTACTTGGCTTATTTTGGGATGGCATTCTTTTGTATAACGTTTTTGCATTGTAATACGAACGAGCGATATTTTGTAATGAATGATGTATTATTTTGCAAAAGTGTTATTTAAAAGGAAATGAAACTTTTGTTTAAAGTGTTTCCGCTGCATGGTTTTAGTAAAGTTAATGTAATTATATGTTTTATATGCGATGATTGACCAGCTGTGAGCGTCCCAGGAACGGAGCCTTATATTTTTGTAATTTTAAAAGTGATGGATGTGTGGAACTATGTAACGCTAAAAAATTTTAATTCAGCCTAGAATTTGGTCTTGAATGTGTACAAAAATTCCATTGTGTTATGTTGTCATGTTAACGCAATTGGTTGTGCTTGTAGATTGGGGTGTGACATCGGTAGCCTACTGGAATAGTTGGAGAAGGTGGAACCCTATAAACCCTTAAATCTTACCTAAAAACACAAATTTGATGAAAAACTTTTGAAAATTACAATAAAAAACTTGATTTCAATGTAAAACACTAGATATCCTTAATTCGATGATTTTGATGAAATTTTTTTTGAGAAAACACTAGATAACCTTAATTCGATGATTTAGATGAAAAAATTGTCAAAAACCAAAGAGGAGGTAGAGATTATTCAATAAGAGATGGTTTTTGTGGTTTTATGTGAAGAAAATGAGCGGAGAGGATACTAGAAAAGATTTATGCGACCTGAGACCTATTCCAACGACACTTCGTCGGCCTAGGGTCTCACAAGAAACTAGGAAGATCATTTAATTATTAAAAATAAAAAAATAAAAAATAACCTATAATGACGAATGGTAGGGCATAGGCTTGGGTTTTATTAACGAAAAGAATTAGAAATAATTAAATAATAGCTTGCATATACCAATGACATGACATCGACATTGTCTAAGCAAAACAATATTGTTTTCTTTTCTTTTATGAGTAGTACAAAAAATAATAAAACAAAAAGAATTATGAAGTGTGTAAATGCATATATAGTTTTAGTAAGAATTTTTAACACAATTGAGTTTAATATAAAAACGATTATCACCCTTAAACAAACTACACACAATAGACAAGTGCACCTATCGCATAGTATTATAGCTTTAGGTGAGAAGCGAGTATCGATCTGTGGACACAATGACTTCCGATACTAAACCATCATCACTATTTAACCAATCAATTGAGTTTGGATATGTGAATATTAAAATTAAGTAAAGGAGTTTACAAATTATACTAACAAAGCAAGACAATAAAGATGAAGATACACAATCAATAAAGGATACCACTTGGACTTCATGGATATAGCTTAAACCCTCGTCAAATGTATCTAAACAAATAACTCTTCGGAAAGGTAGAACGATAAACACACAATAAGTCAACTAAAGTCATGCAATGAGAAAATAATGATATAATTATGTTAATGTGATAGATGAATTAAACTCCATTCAGGGTTATCTAACACCATAAATATTTGGAAAGTCAACACACCTTAACTTGAGTAAAATAGACAATACTACAATTACGCTTCAACTCATAAACATCATACCACAATTACAAAACAATTTATAACCAATGACAAGAAGAACAAAATTACTACTGAAGACTATATTCCTGCGGAGTCCAAACACTTGTATTATACAAGTGGTACAAGTCAACAAGTCAACAAGTCAACAAGGCGGTTATGCGAATCCCGAGAAATCCGATGATTCCTTAACAGAAACAAATCAAATCCCAAGAGATCCGGTGTTTCCTATAACTGAAACACCTTTGTCTATAAATATGGATCCTAGGTTTCGATTCAAGGACGATTGAGTTAGACGATTGATTGATTGAGAACAGCAATAGCAATACAACAATCATCAAAAGTCTTTCGATCAACTTAAACATACACAACATCATAGCATTCTTTGATATCGTACATTCAATTATTTTGTAATCATCAACACATTATAATAAAATACTGATTAATCATTAATTGTGTTTTGTTTCGTGTGTTCTTGATATTTCATTGATATTTAAAGTTGCTTAAACACAATTAAACCAAATCAACGTTAATTCCGCTAACGTTGACTTGACATCGATTCACACTGATAATTCCTGTTGACGATCCTTGGATTCACAGGTGGTATCAGAGCCAAGTGCTCATTGATTTAGATCAATTGATCTATCAGTGTTAGTTGTGTTTTAATTGTGTTTGATTTCGTTTACCAGCAATCGTTTTTAATTAACTTGTTTCTATATTCAAATCAATTGAATAGCAGATCTTGTTAACATCATGAGCAACTTCAGTGGTTCATCTTACCAACCTCCGAAGTTGGAAACAAAAGCAGATTTCAAGTCATGGAAAATCAAGTTCAGGAATCATGTAAACTATACTGATTCTGACTTGTGGATTTCCATCACTGAAGGTCCTTATATTCCACCCACTCTTGGGCCGGATTATAATGACAAAAATCAACCAATCAGTGCGAAAGATCTATCACCTGATGATGTCAAAAAGGTTAAAGTCGATATGAAAGCATACAGTTTGCTTAGTATGGCTTTACCTAAAGAGATATTAATCAGGTGTGAGAACTATAAAACAGCACACTCCTTATGGAAGATACTTCACACTCTCTGCGAAGGGAGTGATAAGATAAGAAGTATAAGGAGAGACACCCTCAGATCACAATATGAAACTTTTCATCATATTGAGGGTGAATCAATTCCTCAGCAACTTCATAGATTCATGCAGTTAGTCACTGAGATGAATATTCTAGAGTTGAAGTATACTAGTGAGGAATTAAACAAGAAAATGCTCCACACTTTGCCAGGAAGTTGGAAGCATACTGTGTCCATGTTCAAGAACACTATAGATCTGAAAGCAACTGGCTTGATACTCTGGTTGCAAAAGTGGAAGCTCTTGAAATGGACGAAAAATCAAGAAACAAGAGTGTGAGAACTCATGTCTCACCCTATCACTTCAAAGAAACAAATAATGTAGGAAGTGCATTTATTTCAAACAATGAAAGTGATAGCTCTTGTGCTAGGAGTGATGATGAGGAGGAAGTTAGCTTCTATGCTTCAAAACCCTCAAAGAAATCATCTCAAGACAAGCAGCAAAAGAATAAAGGAAGAACTACTGATAGACAATATACAACTGCAGCAACAGCTAAGTCTTCCTTTTCAGCAAATCAGTCAGAACCAATAACTGTGATATTGGACTCTGAAGAACAAAGAGCAGCTTTTGCAGCTTTTAGCTCAAGTTTTCAAGCATATCTGGGAAGCTCTCTAAGATCAGCCAATATCTGCCAACAAGACTTAGAAGAACTACCTCCAGATGTAGTGGAAGAGATGGATCTACAATGGCAGATGTCCATGATTGCTTATAGAGCTAAGCAATATCTCAGGAGAAATAAGAACTTGGCTTCAGCAAGCAAAACATCAAAGATTGGTGTTGACAAATCAAAAGTGAGATGCTACAAATGCAATCTCTATGGACATTTCTCAAGAGAATGCAATCAACAGTCTTATCCAGAGATGAGACAACATCAGCAGCATCAACAACATCAGATTCAAGCAAATCAACAATCTTCTCAAAGACCTCTGCACAAGCAATCTCAACTGATCAATGCTTCCCCACCAGCCACCAAAGAATCAGCAGGACCTAGTAACTCAAAGGAGTCAGGGCTGATCATACTTCAAGATGGAACGTGTGACTGGAGTTTGTATGAGAAGGAAGTTTTGGAAGAGAATCAAGCTTTGATGGCCCATATGGATCAAACAGTTCCCCCAATGGCAAAAGAGGTAAAAGAAAGATTGTGTTCATCAACTTGTGTTGAGGAAGTTGAACGATATAGAGTCCATGCTCAACAGTTGGCTGATAAAGTAAAAGAAACAATGATTTTGAATGAATCCCATGTTAGAGAACATAAATTATATCAAATAAAAATTAATTCCTTGCAAAAGGATTTAGAAAAATTTGTTTCTGAAAATTATAGCCTAAAAGCCCAAGTTGAGCATTTGACCACTTCCTTAACAAAATCCATGGCTGATCATGCATCAACTGAAGTGAAACTTCAGAAGTTTCAATTATCATCTCAGCAATATGAGAAATTACTAAATTCTCATATTGAATCAAAGAAAAGGTCTGGGTTGGGTTATAATGCGGTTGCACCACCTATAAATGATAATTACACATCCTTACCTACAACAATGACAAACACTCTGTCAAATCATTTTGTGCCTGGCACTAAGTTTGAAAAAGATTCAACTAAAACTAAAATTAATGATAAAGCTGAGGTGAGTGAAACTGAATCATCTGAATCAGAATCATTAGATCAAAATGATTCAGAATTTGATTATGATAAGTGTGATGACTTGGATGATTCTGATGAACATGAGGTTGATCAAACAAGCACTGGTAAAAATTTTCAACTGAAAGCCCATATCCCAAAAGTGCTTGAAGAAACAAAGTTGCCATACCCTCCTAAACAAAGAAACATGCTGAAGACCATCTGCAAGAGGATAGCTCAATTGAATGAAGGTCTTCAAGAACTAAGTATGCAAGACTCCTCCAAGAAATTGACTGATGAATCTGTCATCACTGAGGAAAGAGGAAAATTCAAAGGAAAGAAAAAGGCTTCAGTAGATCATCAACTGAACAAGAAAACTTCAGCTGCTGATCTACGGAAGAGAAATTCAGCCCCAAACAATCAAAATGTGCACAAAGTTGAAAAAGGTGAAGCACATTCAAAGCTAAAGAAGAAAGAGCTACAACAAAGATCAGCAAACAAAAGGAATGATTCTGAGAAAGAATCAGAAGAAAAGTATTGCAAATGGTGTGACATGAAAAATCACAACACTGAAGACTGTTACTTCAGCAGCTACTGTTCTATTTGCAATATGAACAATCATATGACTACTGATTGTTACTTCAACAAACATTGTTCTATCTGCAACAAAAATAATCATTCCACACAGGAATGTTATTTCAACAAAAAGAACAAGACAAAAAGCTCAAAGAAGAAAGAATCAAACAAATCTGAATCAGATTCTCAATCTACGGATTCTGCAAAGAGCTCAAAACTGAAGAAGTTTGAACAAAAATCAAAAGCAAAACCAAAGGACAAATCAGCATCAAGTGTTCATATACTGCGGAAAAGACCATCTTTTCAGCAGTCAAAAACACCACACAAAAGAGTAGATTTGTCAGACAAAGAATCAAAGGATGATGATTCATTCTTTGATAAATTTGACAAAGGCATTCATATACCTCTTTCAAAAACAAAAGATAGTGAAACATTTAAAGGTTCAGTGTCAAAACAAAAGACTCAAACAAATGAAGTTACTCTGAGTAAAGCAGACAATGTGAATCATGAATCTACTTCATCAACATCAAATTCAGCAGAATCATCCTCATCTAAATCAAATCAGAATGAATCAATTAAATTTGAAACTGAAACTTCAAAATTGTTCATGAAAGAATAACTGTTTTAGATCCTGTTCATAAACCTAAGATCACTAAGACTTGGGTTGTCACTTCTAACTGATTTTCATTTCTGATTGCAGGAACAATATTGGAGAGCTGACAACATGTGGTATGTTGACAGTGGTTGTTCTAGGCATATGACAAGAAATTGTTCTCTTCTCCATGATTTTAAACATAAAAATGCTTCTTATGTGGCATTTGGTGGGGATAAAAAGGGAGGTAAAATTGTTGGTGAAGGAATGATAAGTAATGGTGTACTTAAATTTGATAAAGTAAATTACTGTAAAAACTTACAGTATAATTTCCTTAGTGTATCTCAAATCTGTGATCAAAACTACACTACATTGTTTGATGACACTAACTGTTACATTCTTAAGCCAGGATTTATTGTCCCAGAAGATTGGATTCTCCTCAAAGCAGCAAGAAAAGGAAACACTTATGTTTTGGATATGAACAACACTTCACTCACAAAACATGAAACTTGCCTTATATCTAAACTTTCAGAAGATTTGTCACAATTATGGCATAGAAGGCTTGTTCATTCTAACATGAAGAACATGAATAAATTGGTGAAACATGACCTGGTCATTGGATTACCAAATAAAAGAGTTCCATTCTCAACTCATTGTTCTTCTTGTTACAAAGGAAAACAACACAGAGTGTCACATAAACCAAAAACAATCAATACTAATACTACATCACTCAAATTGCTTCACATGGATCTTTTTGGCCCAACCAATGTAATGAGCATTGGAAAAAGGCAATATTGTTTGGTGATAGTTGATGATTTTACTAGATTTACATGGGTCTTTTTCTTAAAACAAAAGAGTGAAACATCAGAAACATTAATGGACTTTGTCATCAAGATTGAGAATCAACTTGATACAAAAGTCAAAATTTTCAGGAGTGATAATGGTACTGAATTTGTCAACTTTGAACTAGATTCTTTTTGCAGGAGCAAAGGTATTGCAAGACAATTCAGTGCACCAAGGACTCCACAACAAAATGGAGTTGCTGAAAGAAGAAACAAAACTCTCATTGAAGCAGCAAGAACAATGCTAGCTGATTCACAACTACCTATTACCTTTTGGGCTGAGGCTGTGAATACTGCATGCAATGTTCAAAACAGAACATTAATTGTCAAAGAACATAACAAAACTCCTTATGAGCTCCTATTTAAAAGAAAACCTTACATAGGATATCTAAGAGTATTTGGATGTCAAGTAACTGTTTTGAACATAAAAGAGTCATTAGGAAAATTTTCAGAAAAAACATATGATGGTTTCTTTGTTGGATACTCTTCAACATCAAAATCATATAGAGTGTATGTTCCACAACATAACATTATGGAAGAAACCCCTAATGTATCATTTGATGAAAATGTGTTTACTAAGTCAGTTAAAGGTTCATCATGGTTATTTGACATAGATGATTTGTCTAAATCTTTTAACTATGATCATTTGACAAATGCAGGATCTGATGAAGTATGCTATCCATTTGTTCTACCTATTATGACTGAAGTAACTTTATCTGCTGATCCCCCAAGGATACATCCATCTTCAGGTGAAAATACTTCAGCAGAAGCAGATATTACATGTGGAACTGAACAAAATGCATCCGGAGTTCCTTCGGAAGATCAGAATTATATCCGGAGAAATTCCTTCGGAAGACCAAAATGCATCCGGAGTTCCTTCGGAAGATCAGCATGTATCCGGAGAAATTCATTCGGAAGACCAAAATGCATCCGGAGAGGTTCCTTCGGAAGATCAGCATACCTCCGGAGAAGTTCCTTCGGAAGACCAAAATGTATCCGGAGCAGCTCCTACGGAAGAACAAAATACTTCCGCAGAAGTTCCTGCGGAAGAGCAAAATCCAACTGCAGATACTTCTGTAGCTCAATCAACAGAGACTCAATTTGATTATTTCTTGAATTCTCAAATTGAGATGAATCAGTCAGAGGCAATGGAAATGACTAATCTGGAATCATCCATTCCAGTTGAGTCAACTCCCTCAATGAGAATTCATAAGTCTCATCCACTTAACAATATCATTGGAAATCCTGAAAAGAGAACTACAAGGAGCCAAAGTGGTACAGCCAACCTTTGTCTCTTCAACTGTTTTTTTTCTCAAGTGGTGCCTCCAAACATTACAGCTGCTTTAAAAGACAATAGCTGGATTGAAGCTATGCAAGAAGAGCTTCAACAGTTCAGAAAGCAAAAAGTATGGTCTCTTGTTGATTTACCTGAAGGTCAACATCCTATTGGAACTAGATGGCTATACAAAAACAAACTGGATGATAGAGGGATTATTGTCCGAAACAAAGCAAGGTTGATAGCACAAGGATACACTCAAGAAGAAGGCATAGATTATGATGAAGTTTTTGCACCAGTTGCAAGAATTAAGGCAATAAGAGTGTTCTTGGCATATGCATCATACAAGAAATTTACTGTGTATCAAATGGATGTCAAGTGTGCATTCTTATATGGGAAAATTGATGAGGAAGTTTATGTGTCTCAACCCCCCGGATTTGAAGATCCTCATTATCCTCACAGGGTATACAAACTAGATAAAGCCTTATATGGTCTTCATCAAGCACCAAGAAAATGGTATGAAACACTATCATCTTTCTTACTCAAGCATGGCTACAAAAGAGGAACTATTGATCAGACACTCTTTCTCAAACAAGAACATCAAGATCTCTTAGTAGTTCAAGTATATGTTGATGACATTATATTTGGATCAACTAATAAGAAATTGTGTGTGAATTTTGAAGAACTGATGAAATCTGAATTTCAGATGAGCTCAATGGGTGAATTAACATTCTTCCTTGGCCTTCAAGTTCATCAAAAAGCAGATGGAATATTCATCAATCAAGAAAAATACATACATCAAATACTGAAGAAATACAATCTTGCTGAAGTATCCTCATGCAAAACACCAGCATCAACAATTGATAAGATTGCTCCTGATCCCACTGGAAAATCTATTGATCAAAAATTATTTAGATCTATGATAGGTTCACTTATGTACTTAACTGCCAGTAGACCTGATATTATGTTTGCTGTGTGTGTATGTGCTAGGTACCAATCTGATCCAAAGGAGTCACATCTCAATGCTGTCAAAAGAATTTTCAGATACCTCAAGGGAAAACCAGGACTTGGTCTATGGTATCCCAAGGATGGAGACTTTACACTCTACTCATACTCAGACAGTGACTATGGTGGATGTAACAGCAATAGAAAATCAACAACCGGTGGATGTCAATTCATTGGACCCAGGCTAGTGTCATGGCAGTGCAAGAAACAAACAAATGTTTCTGTATCCACAGCTGAGGCTGAGTACATTGCTGCTTCAGCTGGGTGTTCTCAAGTACTTTGGTTACAAAACCAATTGCTTGACTATGGTTACAACTTTCTTCAAACTTCAATCTATATAGACAATTCTGCTGCTATATTTATCACTGCTAATCCTGTGCAACATAGTAAAACAAAACATATAGAGATTAGGTATCATTTTCTGAGAGATTGCTCAGAAAAGGGATTGATTAAGTTAGTCAAAGTGGATACATCAAATCAGCTTGCTGATTTATTCACTAAAGCCTTTGATTCAGTCAGATTTAATTTTCTGATTGAGTCTCTAGGTATGATTAACTTAGATTAAATCAAGTCTAAACAAACAACATGTTGTGTGCAATAATGCATCAGTATGACTTATGCATGGGAAATGATAGTACACTATAGCTTTGCCTATTTCTGCATAAACAAATAACAATATATCTCAACAAGTTTCTTGATATGTGAGTAGGTTCATCTTGAGTGGAAACAAAACTTAGTGCATGCAAAACATAATACTATAATAATTGTCTGTGGGAAACTTCATTTTGAGAAAACAAAGTGAGTCTTATCCTAATGTGATCAAATCATTCATCTAAACACACTATGTAAAACACTTTATACTATCTATCTTTGCAAATCATACTCCCTCTGTTTTGTGTGAACAAAGACCTGGGTGTATGATCACCATACTTAATATCAGTATCAAAGGTGAAAAGATCATGCTCATCATCATCCCTCTGTTTTGTGTGAACAAAGACCTGGGTTAAAGGCACCTCTGTTTTACGTGAGTAAAGACCTGGTGACCTGATGATGATCATATCTAAAGCTCTCAAAAGAATCCTAAGTGATCAACTGTATATTATCTTGAGCTTTATCAACATTGCATCAATGAGATGCCAAATACATCTCAAGATAGCTATTATAATTTAAAGTACATAGTCTTAAGTGTGAAAAAGTGATGATTTGACTTGCAAAGGGAGGACAACACCTTTGTGCATCAAATGTGAAGCCCGTGACAGTTATTTCTAAAATAATAAAACATGATAAACAGCATGCCTAGTTGATACATGAGCTCTTGTATGGATTTATATGGACAATATACTTGCAATCAGAACTTGTTCTAGTATCAACTATACAACATAACTAATCAGGAAGAGGCTTAGCATTATAGTATGATCCCATCTTATGTGTATCTGATCATTATCATATATTTAAAGTTCATGTTATTCCTCTTAAAGAAATTTATGATAAATGCTTATGTTCATCATTAATCACAAATTTAGGGGGAGTAGAATTCATGAAAAAGCATCTAAATCAGCAGCAGCAATGTCTATATCATTATCAATTTGAAGAAATTGAAATCTGAGCATCATCTTAGCTGTTGGTTACATGAAATTTTTTAGTAAAAATCTCTATTTTAAATTTTCTTGTACTAAATTGTCATGTATACAAAGCCAACGAGGTCCTATAGCAATAATTGGTTCAACCAATGGAGTTGGGCCATACATACAACTGTGTGTAAATCAATATTAGTATATTAATGTTTATCCGTAGATTGGTAAACTACGGATGAATAAAGATCAATAAATTAATGATTACAATTTCACATCAGTAGAAGTTGTTGATCCGTAGATGTACTACGGAAGAGTAAATTGTGGATCCCACTTAATTAATGAGAAATTACTTCTACGGAAGAATACAATGTGGGACCCACTGAATAAATCAGAGAAAATTAATATGTCTGAGGGTATAAATAATGAGGTTTGACTGGTCAAATTCATTATTCACATTTTCCGTTCACTTTTTCAGATCTAAAAAATCTCACTCAACAAAACTTTTCCCACTTCCTCAACATTCAAAATTTACCAAATCAAAACCTTAAGCAAACATATAGTTGTGTTCTTAATCAGCGTTTATTAAGGTAAAACATGTCGTAATCATCAAGAATGAACCAGTTGATTCTTGTTTTATCTCACAACTGTTCGTATTCTCATATCAATAATGTGATTCTAACGAAGTCTTTTCTTATGAACAGATGGATCAACGATTTGCAAAAGAACATAATGTGTGTGCTTTCTTGAACCCTGACGATCCTGTGTCAGAAGGATGTCAAGAAATCATGAGATATTTGAGAAGATCAAGGATATTCTATGCCCTATCTGCAGAGCCGACGATTTATCGCTCGCATATCAGTGATTTCTGGAATTCTGCACATATAGAAGAAGATGATGAACGCATTATTGCAGAAGTAAAGAATCGAAGGCTGAGAATAGACGAACAAACAATAAGAAGGGTTCTAGAACTGGGAGATGTTGAAGTTGGACACCCTGATGTATTTGATAATGAATACATAGAAAAGGTTTTTCTCCTAATGGGGTATGATGGAGACTTTGAAATGGGAGAAATTAAGAAGGGAAGACTCTGTAAGCCATACAGATTTTTGTGTCACACTTATCTGAAGTGTATGTCAAACAGAAAATCCGGGCTTGACAGATTTTCAAGACATATATCATCTGGTATCATTGGCATCTTTGAGGGAAGGACTTACAACTATTCAAAGTTCATCTTCAATTGTTTGTGTGATCACATTCGAGTACAGAAGGCTGATAAGATGTATATGTTTTCAAGATTCATTCAGCTCATCATTAATGCAGACCTGCCTGGAACATCTGTGGAGGGTGGTGTGTTTATCCAAGCACACCTTGGCAGATCTGTGCTAAACAAAATCTCAGGGAAATATGAAGGAGGTGACATAGACATGTTTGCTCATGTGATTGATGCTAATGCAGACATACCTCAAGATCTTGTTTGGGAAATTGGTGAAGAGAGCTCTGCTACCAGCTCTGCTCAAGACACTCCATCACCAGAAACATCACCTCAACAACAACAACCACATCAACCACCATCTCCTCACAGCCAAAATACAGAACCTATCTCTCCAATCCTCCACCTATCACCACAACAACAACAAATACCCCAAACACAATCACCAGCCAGTCAAAACACTGAACCAATATCTCCCATTCAACCCCAATCACCAAATCAGCTTCAGATGCAACTTTACCAACAACCTACAAATTCAGATACTGAGAGCATCTACACTGGGGAGACAGAATTAGTCTCAGAAGCAAGTACAGTTAAACTGTCATTATCCAAGACTGAATCCTCTGTGCATTCAAATGAAGCTGAACAAGTTTCTCCAGTGACTGATCAGCAACAACAACAAACTCTTCAAGAGCATAAAGATCAAGCCACTGAACCAAAGTCAAGCTCAGCAAGTGTTGATCATAAGGAAGTGAAAGAAGATAAGATTGAGTCTCAGCATCAGGAAGTAGATACAGAAGCAGATCATGTTGATGTGATTGCTTATAATGAAGATGATCTAAGTGAAGATGACATTCCTGTAAGCAAAAGCTATCTGGTGGCTGAGTACAACAAGCTGGTGCTCAAATCAAATAAAAGAAAGGAAAGAATACAAGAGTTGAAGGGGATGATAAAAGAAAAGGATGAAGAATTGATAAGGCAGCAAGCAAGAATAAAAAGACTGAGAGAAGATGCTCAAAGTGATAAAGAAGTCATTGATGCTCTGCTAGACAAGGAAGCTGAGCTTAAAGAGTCAGCAGAGTCTGAGAAGAAAGAAAAAGAAAAGATCATGAAGAGACTTGAACAAGCATCTGGCACTATGACTGCTCAGTCAAACATTATAAAGAGAAAAGAAGAAGAAATTGAGCAACTTAAATTGAAGATCAGTTCATTGGAATCTCATGCTAAGGCTTCAACTGCTCAAACAAAACAAGGTCCTGAGGCATCAAAAGAAATGATCTTGTACTCAAGGAAAAGAAAGTACCTTGGTACTGCTGAGAAGAAGCCAACTACTTATGAAAGTGTTTCAAAGAAACAAAAGCTGACTTCTCCTGAACACACCCCCTCAATAGATTTATCTACTGAGAAGCCCATCTCTCAAAAGGAAGATGAAAGTGATAAAGAGTGGGAAGAATTAATCAAAGAAGACTCTCCACCAAAACAAGAAGTCTCAAAGGCTGATGATCTTCTGACTACAAGTGACATATTTGAAGAGAGGCCTGAATCAACCATGTTCATGACACTTATAAACCATGGTTTCCCTTATGACATGGTTGAAAGACTAAACATGACAGAGATGAAGAACCTGTTAAAAGAATTTGAGCTTGCATGCTTTATGATTCCAAATTGTGATTATGAAGCCTTCAGCACCTTTCAATCAATTCAGAAAACAAAAAGGAGTTGGGACATTGTGACACAGCCAAGCTAAGCAAATACAACATGACTTGCTGGTTACAAGGACATAATTACAAACCTCATGAGCTTAAAGGAAGATCAGTAGGGGAACTCAGAAGGATGATGGAGCATGTGATGAAAGTTGAGCTAGATACTGGAGTAAAATTCAGAACTGAAGCTCCACATCCATCTTATGAACAACAAAGCAAACTTCCTGCTGAACCTATAACAGTTGAACCTAAAGATCAGCACAAAGGAAAGGAGAAATTGATTAGAGAGCCAAGAGAAGTTATACCCGGAAAAGTATGGCCACTTAGGACTGCAGTTAGAGAGATAACTGAGCAAAAGTCCACTCTAATTCAACTGATAGATCACCTCACAACTCCCAGCTCTGTGGAAGAAAACAAGATCATGGCCTAGAAATATGATCCAGACTGGGATTGTGCTGTTATTAAAAGAACATCTGGAAGAGTTGAATACTTCCATGATGTACTCTCAGTGATGAGTCTGCCAGAGAATGACATCAAAGATCTTCAAAGTTTAATCATCAGCAATTATCCAATTCACCCTAGAGGAAGAGATTTCTCAACCCTAGTGGGAAAGTTGAAAACAAAGTTTAAAGATGATGTGCTTATAGAAGCCAAAAGAGAAGATGTAGAACATCAAAAGAGAATCAAACGGCTCAAAAGATTCAAGACCAATGCCTCAGAACATGTAGATGATGAATTCTTGAAGAGGATTGGCTACAACAACATAAACAAAGCAGCACTTAAATGCATTGAAGGGACTCAATTCACATACCCAATCACTGAATGGGGATATGTTGAGAACACAAAAGAGTTGGTCCTGCTAAGAAATGCTGAGAACAAGAAAGCTGAAAAGATCAGGATCTTTGATCCTGTGGAAATCAAACTGCTCCATCCCAGCTACACCTCATACCTTAATGACAAATTCTTTCCCAAGCTGACTGATGAAAAATCACAAAATGATCTGTTCCTACATGTCCATGTGATTCAAGTAATAGACAAACTACATGCCAAAGCATATAAAAGAAGAAGATTTAATGCTGGACTGCTGAAGGGAACAACCTTTGATGAAGTAACAGAACTCAGAATCACAGAACAAGATGAGCTAGAAGTGGTGAATAACAACAAGGTGTTAGACACACTCACTATAGAGGAAGATGTTCTGGGAATCAGTTATGAGACTCTGAAGAAGATCAGCAAGATGAAGATCAACTATAAGTATGATGATCAGAAGACTGCTGTTTCCTACTTCTACAACAAGATGATTGCCAGAATCAAGGATCTTGCAGTTTTGAAGAACTGATTGCAAGTAGCTAAGCCTAAGGGGGAGTATTGTAGGTCTAGAATCAGTAGATCTAGTCATTATGTATAGGCTTAGTACTTGAATTAATATCTGTAATGAACGTTTGTATTTCATTATTGTGTATGCATTAAATATATAGGTTAACCCATTTATATATGTGTTGGTTTATGTATGGTTGCAGGAACAAAAATTATAATTGGTCAATTTCACAAATTGACCAAGTGTAAGAAACATCTACGGATGAACATTTTGTTCTTCCGTAGATATATTTCTTACAAGTAATTATGCATCCAAAGATCTTCTGCGGATGAACAACAAGATACCTTCGGAAGATCATTACCTTCGGAAGAACATTATCTACAGAAGAACAAAATTACTACTGAAGACTATATTCCTGCGGAGTCCAACCACTTGTATTATACAAGTGGTACAAGTCAACAAGTCAACAAGTCAACAAGGCGGTTATGCGAATCCCGAGAAATCCGATGATTCCTTAACAGAAACAAATCAAATCCCAAGAGATCCGGTGTTTCCTATAACTGAAACACCTTTGTCTATAAATATGGATCCTAGGTTTCGATTCAAGGAAGATTGAGTTAGACGATTGATTGATTGAGAACAGCAATAGCAATACAACAATCATCAAAAGTCTTTCGATCAACTTAAACATACACAACATCATAGCATTCTTTGATATCGTACATTCAATTCTTTTGTAATCATCAACACATTATAATAAAATACTGATTAATCATTAATTTTGTTTTGTTTCGTGTGTTCTTGATATTTCATTGATATTTAAAGTTGCTTAAACACAATTAAACCAAATCAACGTTAATTCCGCTAACGTTGACTTGACATCGATTCACACTGATAATTCCTGTTGACGATCCTTGGATTCACAATAACATTTAACATAAACAGCACCAAGAATCATGTACAAATTGTTAAAACATGTTAAGTTTCATCTAATCCAAGTGATAATTAGAGTTTAGCCCATAAGAGTTACAAAAACCACACCGAAGCTCAAGAACATGAAAAAACTTATAGTAGATCTAAGGGAATTCAAACCAAATCAAGTGGAAATGGATTAGATGATGTTAGTCCCTCCTTGAAAATGTTTGATCTTCAATCCTAACCTTAAATTTTCTAAAATTTGCCCAAAATCACCTAAGAGACTTGAGAGAACTAGGCTTTGGTGTAAAAAGTTGAATATGGCTCGGGAGGGGGGGAGTGGGGTGGGTCAAACATGGTCATGTTGATAAGTAACACGGGCATATTCAGCATCAGGTAAACAAAAACAAATTTTAGCTTGTTCAACATGGGCATGTCAGGAAGTTTTTCTCCTCAAAGCTTCACCAAATCTTGAGTTTTTTCCCGGGAACCATCAATCCCTCTCCGGGAACCTATAACACTTAATTAAACATTAATAAGTGTCTAATTGAATAGATTTGCAACCAAAAATGCTCAAAATGGAGATGAATACACATTATTTGTATATGTAATTATTAACATATCAAATTATATTTACTCAATACCACCGACATGTCTTCAGGATAGGTTTTGGTACGGCACACATTTTCCCTCCATCCAGGCCATCTTTGTACTAATGACAAGTAATCAGTATAGAGTTTAAACCGTCAAAAATTTTGTTGACTTATAGCGACGACATATCGTCGTCATAGGGTTATCCATACCAGCGACTCATGTCGTCACTATAGATGTCGTCGCATAAGGTAAGTTTCTTGTAGTGTGTTTGTTATAACTATTATTATTACTAGTATACTTGTCTATTCATTAAGGTGTCGACTTGACGAGATTGTATGTGTTTACGCGCTACATGTCATTGAGGCTTTAATTTGATTCATACCGGATATTGTATTTGTTTCACAAATCTAGATACTATTAGTTCTTAAATATCTCAACTAGACTCAAATATGTAACAAATCATTAAATGTTATACGTTTTTACACGTGGCTAAACTTGAAATGTGATCATTGATTGTCGACAAAAGAATATAGTTGTCATTAATAAACCAACAAAAAAACAAAGGACCCAAGTGTCTCTATCGACACAAAGAATGATAAGTTTATGATATTGGACTAACACAACGATCGAAGCTTCTACCAAAAGGGATCATCCAGATGTCTATGGATGGTGACACTTATGTTGCATATGCCCATTCTGATATGAGGATTGTATCTTACCAGAGATTATCTTACTATTATTGTTTATATACATATATACTTAGCAAATAATATTTGATAAGCCATCTAAAAGAGTATCTATATTTTTAAAGATCGAGAAACAGCATTCAAAAACTCAAGTTAAGATGTGTTTATTGAACAATCAAATGTATGGTTCAATCAATTAAAACGATAAAATGAATTAAAGAAAAAGATAAACAACAAAATTAAAAAAAAACTTAAAAAACAAATATTAAACAAACTTACTCACTATAATCTCACTCATAGTGGTCTGGCCGTCTAGATGAAAAACTGAAAGTAGAAAAGCTGAAATAAAAATTTAAGGGTGAGAGTGATTCTACAACTAGGATAAGCAGTGGAGTGTGGAATTGTCTACAAGTTCATAAAGCGATGGCTGCCGGAGGCAGATCTGCATGTGACATCTTAATCCAGGGTAGAAACGTTGAGGCTAAAGACGACATGCATGGCTATCGGGATCAATCTATGTTTTTTATGTGAATTTATTTATATAAAAATAAGTAAGTACATGTCATAATCAATGTTTGATTGACGTTGATAGTTATAACATATACTTGAACTTAAGCCGACTAGAATATCCCCGTTGATTTTTAAGAGAACGCAAAAACTTACATGTAGAACATTTTTTTTAAAACTTTGTGACTAAACCAATACATATAACACATATTTATACTAACAATTGGCCACCGTGGTATGAAAACAAAAAGTAGGTTATATAGTCCTATTATTGGAATATTTTATTGTCTCGTGATTCTTTTATGCCTTGAGCGCGTCTTGAAACTTTCACTATTATGAATCGCTTCTAAGCTACCTTTTCAACCATGATATCATCCGCAAAAAGCATCCACCACAACAATGTCCCATGTATCGACCTTCACAAATCATTAAGACTACAGCAAACAAAAATAAGATCAACACGGACACTTGGTGGAAATATATAAACTATCCTTAGAATAGCAAGATATCTATTGCGTTGTCAAGGAAATTTATAATCAATCCTTAGCTTTGCAAAAAGGAAATTTATAAACTTATAAATTGAATTTTATGAGAAATTGTTATATCTGAAGTGGGTTGAATTTTGCATTGTGTGATCCCTCAAGTATGGGGTTGGTCAAAGTTACTCCTTTGAAAAAGGTTAATAAAAATAAGACGCCTTATAAATTAAAGATTCCCAAAACTAGGTATGATTTTTCTAGAGGTAGAATAACTTAAAATACAATGTCTAACTTGAAATTAGATTTACAATTTACTATTTTAACAAAAAATCAAAATTACAATTTCAAACTTAATATAGAAATTAAAATTACAATTCCTAACTTAAAAGTTATATTAAAATTAAATGATTTCTAACTTCAGATTGAAACTAGACTTAAATTAAAGGATTAATTGTATATATACCATTGTAAACATCTATTAAATGCATATGTATCTATTCAAAAACTTTAATATCTATATATAATAAATGAAATGTGGTTTGCCACTTGTCTTGATTTTAACTTCTAGATTGCCACATGGCATAATTTCTTAAATACAACAGTCACGTGTCAAGAGGCTTTTGATTTGGTGAAAAACTAGAAGCGCGGATCTATATCCGACCCATCTTCCTACTCGTAAGGCCACTCTTGTTTATTGTGACAATATTTCTGCTGTGTATTTGTCTGAAAATCCAGTTCAACATCAAAGGACCAAGCATGTGGAGCTTGACATTCACTTTGTACGTGAAAAGGTTCGGATGGGATCAATTCGTGTACTTCACGTCCCATAGGTTTATCAATATGCTGACATTTTCACGAAAGGACTTCCGCGCCAACTATTTACTCGATTCCGATCCAGTCTGCACCTTCGCTCCTCTACGGCTCACACTGAGGGGGTGTCTTAACCAACCGATAACCATCAAGCATTATAGTTTGTCATTTAGAGATAATTATCAATATTATAGTTTGTTACATTGTTATAAGAATTGTTTGTTAGATAGTTTTTATTTTGTAGGGTTAGATAGACTTATAGTTGTGTATATATACTCATTCAATTAATAAAGAGAATAACTTTTCCAAACACCTTTTCAGTTATATCCTGACCCTTTGACCGTCTACTTGACCATTACTTATGTAATCAGAGCTTCACAAGCCACAATCTTGGAGTTTATCTTGAAATCAATGAAAATTGGTAGCATTATATTCTGCTTTAGTGTCTGAATTAGATGCTTTTAGCCCACTATTTGTGTTACCAGATGACCGAATGAGTGAAATTGAATCTCGGTGTTTGCCTCCCAAAAGGGAAGCTTAGTGTAAACTGTGATCTGTAGCAAGAGTTTCCTTAACTTAAACTGCGTAAATCTATTGACAAGTCACCCGAGTAAATCTATTGGCCAAAGGCTACTCACGCCTGCAAACACAGACAACACTGAGGACCCGGCCTGCCAACCATTCCAAAGAAAACCCACCACCCAAAGGCTCATTATGGTAAAACCCCTGACCTACTTGGAGCATATTGCACCAAGTGAGACTCGATCCATGACATCCATTTTGAAAAGCCATGTGGTGTCTCCTCCCAAACCTATTGATCTAGGGCTCATTAGCATCCGTTGACTATGGATTCAAGGTTTCTACACTAATAATGATTCGATCCAATATAATTTTGTATCATTCTCAGCGTTTGATCAACATGGACCTTTGACCCAGAGTTGACTTTCTTCACATAAATGACTTTGGACCTTCTAACTTCAAAATTTTCATCTTTGTTCACCCAAATGTCAATATTAACAATACCAAGCTGCTGACTTTGCTGAGAAGGACAACCAAACAAAGCAATACAGCAGCTCCCAATTCTCAACAGATTAGCACCATCATTAATACCACCAATTTTTACCAATTTCAACCAAACAGAGTTTCCCTCTATAAAAACCCCAACTCCAAACCAGATCACTCCAACCCAAAGGATTATAAAAACAAAACAAATGAGACTCACTTAAAATTAAGGGGCTTTGAGACTCAACTAGAGTACTAGACCCCAATCAGCTTTTCTGTGCTACAAACAATGTAGAAACATAAAACATAAGGAAATTCACATCAAGAGGCTTGTGGTACTTTACATTTGCTAACTTCCACATTGTTACTATTAGCTTTAATTTCAACCCCATCAGTCTTGTTCTAATAGTCTCCAAAATCAGCTTGTATGTATATTCAACAGATCTATGTACACTAACACCACTGCTGTTGCCTATGGTTGAATTACATTGTAACCATAACTGATAAGCAATTACAATAGGTAACTAATTTCAATCTAATAATAATAGTTAAAAGAAATATCACATGAGTTTCATACATTACAACCTTACATACCCAAATTCTAGTTATAAGCAAAAGACTTAAGGTTACATGGAGTGATCAAAAGACATACAAGGTATGAAGTCATGTACCTTGTGAAGCCAAATCATCTAGAAACCTGATGGTTTCCATTTCATTATAAGCTAAAACATTTGGCTGATCAAGCAGAAGCAATGTTTCCATGTAGGGATGCACCAAAAATGAACACACTATTCCACTAATCCCGAGTGAATCGAATTGTTTTGAGTTGGGGTCATATACAAAAAGTTCTATATACGGAAGCTCATCTTCAGGAATTTCAAGTATAGGTTCACCACTTTTTCTAAACCCCTTTACTCTTGCAGCTGGTGTGTTTACTCCTGCATCAGGTGTGTTAACATTAAAAGTGAATAGTTTTGTAAACAAATTAGGAACCCCATCCTCCATCATCCATACACATGTAACAGGATTATCAGCTTCTACACCGCGTTGAAGCACGACAAGATACTCCCTTAGCTTAGACATGGACATATTGCAGCAAGACTCGTGTGCTAAACTATGCGGAAAGTTTACTTCTCTAAACTCCTCAGTTGTGATATCAAATGCCATAATCAGATTATAAGAAGTGTATCCACCATCCATGGTAATCATATCTTTAGCAAGCCAATAAAGAAACCCACCTGCAGTTACTCGCAACCACCAGTCAAATGTAATCGATTTGCGAGGCAGATTGCTGCTATGCTGACGTCTCCAAACCCCTGTGCTTAATGCAAAAACCTCAACTTGACAAGGGACGCTAGTTATAGCTTCTTTTGAACTCCGCCTGTTAATCTGTGTAATCTTGACAATCTTAGGATCAGTGGTTGCACCACAAACACCAAAACCAAAAACAGTTTCATACGTCTCATATACCACATTAGGCACAACAACAGCAATGGCTCTTGTGATCGAAGGATTCCAAATAACAGCGATATCTGTTTGGGTTTTAGGATAAACACCATGCAAACAAAGCAGGCCATGAGAGCTTCCAATTATACCTAGGAATGAATGTTCAAGCATGTTAACCAGCAGGGGAACAGTGGGGGAAACTCTCTGTTGGGGGAAAGTGTGATCATCTACAAAAGAAACATAATTAGGGTTATTATCATGTACTCCTTCATACGCTACAAGTAGATGTTGCTCTTGACTGCGATAATGAGCGATAAAATCAGAGCTATGGATGAGATTCTTCCATGCTTTAGAGACCAATCGTAATTGAATCAACAATCTGACAGGAAGCCTTTTCATGATTTCCACTCGGATCTCGAAAGGTAAGTAGTCTAACATTTTGATTTTGATTTTGATTTTGATTTTGATCGTGGAAGATGAAATACGGGGGTATAAAAGTTGTAGGGTTCACGAATTGTGAGTGATGAAGTTGAAGATTTGGGGATGCAATTTTGGACAGGTGGCGCCATTTGATATTGTTGTTTGATATACCATTGAGTGATCTTTTTGATTGTTATCTCCATACATGGGAGGGATAAATGAGAAATTATTTTTTATGATAACTTTACGAAGTAATTTTAGCCATTAGTTTTCAATAATAAAATAGTAGAATTCTTATAAAAAAATATTGTTTTCAAGATAACCCTACCTCATAATCATAAATTATAAATTGATTATATTTATATATCACAATAACCTCAAGCTACCACGCCATTATGTCACTGTCTTTTAATATTAAATAGAATTTAAACCCCGCGCGTTGCCACTGGATTCTTTTGTAATATAATGATTATCTACCTCATCAAAGATTCTGATCTTCTCCTCCTCCACCATCATGGTCAATGATTTTGAAAAAGATGATGATCATAAAGCACAAAGAAACATCACTATAATCACAATCCAGATATTTAAAAAAAAAATAGTTGAAATAATAACAAAGTGAAGTGGATCATTTTTGCAAGTTCTCAAAAGTTGGTAAACAACTTAAGAAAACTTAAAAAAATCTTGAAGAAATCGACACATTCATTTAATAGTATATATAAATAGAAGAAAGCATATTAGAGATGTAGTTGGGGGATCGTATAAAAAACCAGGGATAACAACTAAAGGACCTTATGGGTTTTCTTGGGATATTAAGTTGGTTGCTTCGATGTAAAAAGGACTAACCATCAAACCAAGGCTTGAAACTTGATATGAATTCAACATAATTTTTTCAGTGGCACTAAAAGAATTAAACAATTAAAACCTAAACATAAATCTTGTGACAATTCATTCTTATAAAGTCAAAATAAATTGAATTAAATAAAAAATAAAAAACACTTATGCATTAGTTGTTGATACCCTATGCTATCTACATATACGCCAAGGAATCTTTCTAACATGTTGGTGGCTATGTAGCAACCGACATATATATCTTATATATAAATAATAACAATAATACATAAAAAGAGTGCTTTTCAAACAAATAATTCAAACTTTATATAATTATGTATATACTAATCGTCATTATAAATACTTATAGTATCCAAAAATTTATAGTTGTATGCTAATTTAATTGCATCCATGAATATGTTTAATGGTTATAGTCTAATTTTCTAAATATTGATCACAATGAATATCTAAAAAGATAAAAGAAAAATAATTTTTTATTTAATTAATTAGGAAGTATTTTCTCTCTTTCCAAAACAATCTCTGAGTTCTATTCACCTCTTCTTTTTCCATTATTATTTTCTCCTTTCAAAAAAATATTTTGAAACAATAAAACACATACACCATCCCCACTCTCTTAAAACACACCATCCCCGTCCCCACTCGATCAGATGAGAGATCGAATTCTGGAGAGACCAGAGCCTCTTCTTATGGTTCTCCGGCCATCGGCGAAGTCCATAGCAGCTGATCCCACCAAGATCAACGTCGGTACCGACAGTTGTAACCCTACCAACCAATCTCTGGTTGTTTAACGGTTAGAACCTAGCCGCCATCTCTCTTTGGCCTTGCTTGCTCACCGCTTAGTTGTGGTTAGAACCTATTTTCTCATCTCTCCCCCCCCTCCCTCCCCCCTCGCAACACCACTATCTCACTACAACAACCACCACAACACTACCATCGCCACCCACCACCATCACTACAAGACCACTACAAGAACCATCGCAGCACGACCACTACCGCAACCATCATACATGTTCATAGCTCTGGCAGCGATGGTTTCACCGAGCCGGAAATTCACCAGAGACAGTTCCAATCTCAATCGCTGCATCAACAGCTTGTAATTTCACCATTATCACTTGTACATTATGTTTTTCAAACTTGAGCTTTTGAAAGTTATACATTGTGCTTTGCCTTTGGTACGGTGGCACTATAGCCCCCCACAGAAGGGAATAATATGTATTATAATCTTATGTTTTATTGTTTTTAAAAAATTTAAACAATATATTTTCTTAGATGATATATACAAAGGTGTTAAGAAAAAGACATAATATGATGAAGATATATAAAAATGTCATGTGAAAAAGATTAAAATATTGAACTAATACTCTTTTTAAAAATATAATCCTAATCATGTCAATTAGATATAAGAACCTGCATTGTAATTTTCTCTTCATGACTTGCTTTCAAATTTTACTACGTGCATTGTATATTATTTTAGATACATTATTTTCATTCTACTACCTTAGACTATCCGTAATGCAACAGCCTGTATTTACTACATGCATCCTAGTTATCACTGTCACATTAGCTTTTTATTCATCCTTCCTACATGTATTCTCTCTACTCTTTTTAACTCCAACCCATCCTTTCCACATGCAACCTCTCTCTTCCACATCATCGTTTCTTTTTCAATTTTCTTTAAAAACTTTTATTTTGTAATCTTAAAAAATACTTAATAAATAAATGTAAAAATATATTTAAATAATAAACAATATAAAAACAAGATAAATATAAATAAAAATTAAACTTGCATTACATCAAAAAAAATTACATTTTCCTAAAAAAAGTAAAATACAAATATTCAAATTAAAGTAGAACTAAGATTGAAAATCAAAATAAAACTTAATAAACCATAACCTAAAATTAAGCTTTTTACTCAGACAAATCTACTCTTCATTAGCTTGATTAGCTTGCTTAAGAATCCAGAGATGTTCCATTAGATCGTTGCGTAGTGCGATGTGAGTATCTTTGCTTCGTAAGGATCTAAACCTCTGCAGATATTGTGCAAACTCAGTGGGTGCACCTCCATTATAACTTGGTGGCTCAGGCTCATCTTCTTCACGGGACCAATCAGTTATCATATGACCTTCATCTTCTACAATCATATTATGTAGAATGATACATGCATGCATTATATCACCTAACACTGGTATGCTTGTAGATCTTCCAAGGCCTCGTATCATTGCCCACCTTGCTTGGAGGACACCAAATGCTCTTTCAGCATCCTTTCTAGAAGACTCATGTCGTCGCTTAAAGTATTGCATTTTAAGATTATTTATTGGAGGATAAACAAAACTCTTTACCAGTGTTGACCATTCTGGGTAAATGTTATCTGCAAGATAGTATCCTTGCTTGAACTCATTCCCATTCACAATGTAGTTGCACTGTTGTGCATTCCCTTCTAAGAATTGATTAAATACTGGTGATTTATTAAGAACATTGATATTATTGTTTGAACCTGCCACTCTAAACAATGCATGCCAAATCCAAAGGTCGTGTGATGCCACAACCTCCGGCATAATGGTTGGATGACCATGATCACCTCGAGTGTATTGTCCTTTCCAAGTTGTTGGGTAGTTTCTCCAACCCCAATTCATACAATCTATGCTTCCAAGCATTCCGACAAACCCATGTTTTTCAGAATGCAATTGTAGCAATCGTTGAATGTCATCTTGGTTGGGGCTTCTAAGATATCGTGGTCCAAAAACCTCAACGATAGACCTACAGAACTTGTGTAGACATTCAATGGAAGTGCTTTCACCAATGCGTATATACTCATCTACTTGGTCATCATCATCATCGTTTGTGATTGTGAGAAAAGAGGGAATGATGGTTGTTGTTGTTGTGGTTTTGCTGATCATCATCATCGTTTAATAAACCAGTGAAAGAAAATTGATGTCTTGGATCCATTTTGAAAGTGTGATGTTGAAAAATTTTGAGAGTTTGTAAGATTTTGGGGTGAAAAATGAGTTAGTTTTAGTGGGTATTTATAGGGGGAAAAAACTAGCCGTTTTTTTCAAAAATAGTTGTAAAATTTTTTTTTGCAAATAGCCGTTGTGGTATTTTTTTTAAAAAGTTTGTTTTTTCTTTTAATATAGTTGGCTTTTTTTAATAAAGCATGTGACTTTTTCTAAATAAAAAATTAAATTTAATTCATATAAGCCTACTAGTGGATGCATCTGAGTGCACTTGGTCAAGTATGTGTTTACCCTTCCTACATCATCTCCAATGCTTCCTCTCCAAATGCATCCTCCACCTCACTAAATGCATCCTCTCCAATTGAAACATTGGAGATAGTCTTATAATTCCCATAATATTTTGTGGAATACATGCTTCCTTGTCAAGTCCTCCACTAATTGGGTTTTATTATCTAACAATAATCTTGTGAAAATACCCATCCATATGTTGTTTGGGTGGATGATTATTTCATCATGTTTTACACTAAACGCCCTAAATATCATTAATTTTGCTACCAATTCAAATGGGATGGTTGGTCTTTGTGGTGCCAGTTGCTCAACTTGTATCGATAACAAATTTATAAACATCACCACGAGTACACATAAGTATAACTTTGAAGACATAGCCTCTTGGTCTATTTTTTTATGATTTAGTGACAATAGCATATTCAAAAGTGCACGTGATATTTTGAACCTATTATATCAGCTCTTCTTTGGACTTCAACACCTAACAGTTATTAAAAAACTAAAAACTAAATTAATTTTTATCATAGAAAACAAGGTCGTACATATCATAATTAATTTAGAACATGACAATTTAATCATTATAACACTCGGATAACAAAGCATTACAAATAAAAGTTATTATGTTTAGCTCTAGTGTAAATACTCGATTAGTAGAAAATGCATACATGTTTATATCTGACGGTAAGATTAAGCGAAGCAATAACAAATTTTGTTGATGATGTAGGTTCATATATTTTCGTTTATAGTAATATTATATAAAGATGAATTCAAATTATGAACGTGGTTATCATAACAATAATACTAACTAATACATTACATTACATTATATTATATAATATGAATAAAGGAAGTGATCATGAATAGCGATATTTTGAGGTTTATGAATTTGATCACTTAACTTTTTGTTTTTGTGTTATTATTTCTGTACTATATAAGTGATGTCTTTGGTCTAAGAAAGGGGGTTTTGAGGAGAGAGAGGGAGACGGTATCCGCCTACCCCCACGGAGGAACGCCTGCCGCCTGTGGAGAACCGGCTTTTGGTGACCGATCTTTGCCTATGTCATTGCCCGTAGCAACGGCGGTGACGGCCGGTCCCTCCTTTTCTTGCCGCTTTCCCTTGCTTTTTGAATCTGGTTACTATTAAATATACTTTTAATTATTTAATGTCATTATAATTGCTTTAAACTAATAGAATAAATAATTAATTAATTATTAAATAACTTTTAGATAACATATGGTATTCAATTATCATTAATAATCGTAATTCTTATTAAATAAAAGAGTAAAATATCATTTTCGTTTCTGACGTTTTGTTAAATTTGTCATTTCAATCCAAAACCTTTTTTTGCTATTTTAGTCACGGTAGTTTATCAAATGTTGCCATTTTCATCCATTCCACTAACTCCGTTAAGATCTCCGTTAAATATGAGGATATTTTAGTCTTTTTCGACACTTTAATTATCCAATTAAAACAACTTGATCAATTAATATTCAATTAAAACTAAAAAAATATGAAGAGACTAGTGAAACCAAATGTTTCGATTTAAAAGTTTCGATTAACTCTAACTCATGTTGTTCGATTGAGGTCTGCTGTGAGATTTCAATTAACCTTCACATTTTGTTTTGACGTGTACTTTTATCTGATTGAGGTATGCTGTGAGAATGAGGCCTGTTATTGTCACGCTTTGTTTGATTGAAGTCTACTATTGTCGTATTTGTTCGAACGTGATAACAACAAACCTCAATGAACAACATTACGTCTTTGTCTCTTTGTGATATAATAAAGTTTTTACTATTCAACCAAATGATTATAAGTCCAAAACCAACAAAGTACAGGTGTGATGATTTTAAGAGTAGAGTAGGTGATGATTTTAAAAGTAGAGTAGGTGTAAGGTAAAGTGTGTGTTTGTCGTTAGAAAAAATATTCTAAATTGTTGAAGTTATCCATATGGTTTCTTGTGTGTGGGTATTACTTGCAAACTCTCAAGCATCTTTCGATATGTTTACAAATATCTTTCTTCACACCTATCCATCTATAATCTATTTTTGTATCTTCATTGCACCAAGGTGTCCTGGATACCGAGACTTGTGATCCTTATCTAGAAACAACCATTTGACAATGGAAGTGTTAAGAACTCACACTAGACCGAATGTGTCTTCAACTAGATTGTGAATAACTTGTGCTTCTTTATCTTCACCAAACAACTCTGAAGTTATGTTTTATCTCGGTAGAATAATGCATTGCTCAACAACTAAAGGCATCGCCAATGGCGTTAACCTTTCCCTGATGATAGAGAATCTCACGATCATAATCTTTTACCAACTCTAGTCATCTTCTTCGTCTCAATGATCATGATAGAATCTAGGGGTTAAAGCGAGTAACATTTACTCGAATTAATAAGCCCAATTCGAGAGAGGCAATCTCTCCAATTACACAAAGATAATCAAAATTTTCTGGATGAGAAAAACTAAACATAGTCTATTATTAATAATGCATAAAATTAATAACCACTATTGGAATTTGGATGGTGAGGGACTCCTCACATTCCGACTCCCATGTTGCTTGGTTGACCAAGTGGATCCACCCACTCTCCAAAAATGGTATTAAATCGCTCCAATTCAGCTGCACCCGGACCTGGAACAACCCGTTTATTTTTCCGTGTATAGACTTTAAATGGAATTGTATCATTACATTCCTCCCCGTAAAATGCCTTTTCCTGAAGGCGGAAATTTTTCAGCCAACAGTCATAAGGTTCCCAAGTAGCTTCTTCGATAGGGCGATGACGCCAAGAAATTAATTGTTCCAACACAGGTTTACCCGCCTCCACCACCCAACGATGAGACACCACAGAATTGGGTTGTAAATCAATTTCCCAATTTTTGGTAATAGGCAAAGGTGGAGGGGGATCAACAAAGAACGATCCATGAGCTGGTTTTAGCATTGAAATATGGAAAATCGGATGAATTTTGGCATCAGCGGGTAACTCAAGTTCGTAAGCGACCGGACCAACCACTCTTTTGACACGAAATGGGCCAAAGAACCTGGAACATAACTTCTCAAACCATCGTTTTGCTAAGCTACGCTGACAGTATGGTTGTATCTTCAAGAAGACATAATCACCCGCCTGAAACGATAGTTCCCTGCGTTTAGAGTTAGCTTGGGCGCGCATTCGATATTGAGCTTTACTAAGGTTGAAACGAAGCAGTTTAAGCATCTCGTCCCTATCAATCAGTTATTGCTCCAAATCCTCATTTTTTGTCTCCCCTATAACATAAGGAAAGAGCGGTGGGGGTGCTCGCCCATAAACCACAGAAAATGGTGTAGTGCCTGTAGAGGTGTGATAGCCGGTATTATAAGAAAATTCAGTCCAAGATAAATAGAAGCTCCATTTAGTTGGTTGTTCATGGGCAAAACATCGAATGTAAGCCTCGAGACAACGATTGACAACCTCCGTTTGCCCATCCGTTTGTGGGTGATAACTAGTGCTCAACTTCAGCTTGGTTTGACTTAAACGAAACAGTTCTTGCTAGAAGTTGCTGATGAATATCACATCACGGTCTGATACGATGGAATGAGGGAAACCATGTAACCGTACACTCTCCTTACAAAACACCGCAGCCACTCCTTTGGTAGTAAACGGATGAGATAAACACATGAAATGGGCATATTTGCTTAAGCGGTCCACGACCACCATGATAGTCTCATAGCGATTGGATGGAGGTAAACCCACTATGAAATCCATCGATAGATCTTCCTAAATCTGTTTCGAAATAGGCAAAGGCTGCAGTAAACCTGCAGGTGAGAGAGTTTGGTATTTTTGTTGCTCACAAGTTGCACACTGCTGCACATAGATACGAACTTCCTGTTTCATCTTGGGCTAGAAATAGTGGGCTGATAGGCGTTTGATTGTTTTCAGAAATCCACCGTGGCCACCCATGGGGGTGGTATGCGCTTCCTGCAGCAGTGTGAGCTTAATATTAGGCATGTCGGGTACCACCAAACGCTTCTTATAAAAGAGCAGTTGATCCACCAAATGGAAATAAGGAACTGAGACAGGGTTGGAAAGCAACTCCTGGATGATATTACTTGTGTAGGGATCGATTTGAAGCCCCTTTTTAATACCTACAATTTCTACACAAAAAGGAACGGTTAAAGTTAATAAGTCTCCGGAACGGGACATCCGAGACAAAGCATCTGCCCCGCGATGCTCTTTTCCAGCTCTATGACAAATAGAAAAGTCATAAGGCATAAGCTTGAGTAACAATCGCTGTTGTTCGGTAGTTGTTATACGCTACTCAAGTAAGAACTTCAAAGTGTAGTGACCTGTGCGGATGATAAAATGGCGACCCACTACATAGTGGTTCTATTTTTGTACTGCGAGGACCAACGCTAATAACTCTTGGTCATAGGTTGATTTCATTCGATTAGAAGGTGAGAAGCCCTTGCTGAATTAGGCTACCAGGTGTTCATCTTGTGACAGGATAGCTCCCACTCCATCGGATGAAGCTTCACATTCAACCACAAAAATGGTGGAAAGTCTGGTAAACGTAGAACAGGAGCAGAGCTTGTTTCAAAGAATTAAACGCCTTCAAAGTCTCATCAGACCAAACGAACCCACCCTTCTTCGTGAGAGCTATGAGAGGTCTCTCAATTAACCCATAATTTCACACAAATCATTAATAATACCCTTTTAATCCTAAAAATCCTCGAACTTGTTTAACATTAGTTAGAATCGGCCACGATTGAACTGCCAAAACCTTCTCCCGTTCCACCTGAACCCCTTCGGGTGTTACTACGTGCCCAAGGAAAACCACTTTAGATTGGCCAAAACAACATTTGGTTAATTTGGCAAAAAACAGTTGTCATGCAACAACTTTAGAGTTTGTTCCAGATGGCTTACATGCTGCTCCATATCTGAGCTATATATCAATATATCATAAAAAAATACTAGTATAAAACGACGTAGAAAAGGGTGAAACAGGTCGTTCATAACAACTTGGAAGGTCGACGGAGCATTCGTCAGCCCAAAAGGCATGACCTTAAACTCATAATGCCCTGAATGAGTGCGAAAAGCTATTTTCGGAGTAGGATATTTGTCAGCAATGGTAATCTTATTAAGTGCCCGATAGTCCACACACATCTGCCATGAATTATCTTTTTTTAACCAATAAAACGGCGCTTGAGAAAGGGCTGGTACTTGACTGGATAAACCTGGCTGTCAAGAGTTGTTCCACCTGCTTCTCTATTTCAGTTTTCTGGTAGTGGGGATATCGGTAAGGGTGAATGTTAGGTGGGGTGGAGTTTGGGACTAAGGGGGTTAAGTGGGTTTGGGTACGGGTAAGTGGTAAACCTTTCGGTTTGTCAAAATCATTGTGGTATTTTGAAATAACAGGCTATAAAAAGGCTGGTATTTGGAGATTAGCTTAGGTTCGATGGCTAAGCGTTGAAAACTAGACGATTTTTGAGGTCCTGAAGGAACACCTTGCAATTTGTATCTCTTCCCATCCACGGTGAATGATCATAAACATGTCCTTCCAATTTGCTTGTACCGCGTTTAAGGTAGCAAGCCCTTGTACACCTAGCACCAATCAGCCCCACCAACAGAAAAAGGATGAAAATCCTAGGTGATTTGGAGATCATTTACCTGCAAAGAAAGATTTTTGCATACTCTACCACAGCGAATCACATCCCTGTTACCGATTTGAACACCGAATGGAGTTACTAATTGAGTAACGAGCTTCAACTCATTTACCAAAATGTACGAAATAAAATTGTGGGTAGGACCCCCGTCAACCAGAATTAATACCTCAGTAGAGTTAAGTGTACCGTGGATTTTCACGGTGGTCGGGTGTGACTTCCCCAAAATTGTGTGCAGGCTTATTTCAGCTGTCTTCCTGCAAATTATTCAGACCTATGGTTTCATTTGGGGGCTGCTCATCATCGCCCTCTTCGGCTTCTAAAGTTTTAAATGTTCCCGTTTACACCTATGCCCTGGACCATACTTGTCACCGCATAAAAAACACTCGCCCTTAAGGAAGTGAGCCTGCTTTTCTGCATCAGTTAGCCGCGAGTTGGGTTTGGATTCTATTTTAGGTTGGTTGGTGGATGATGAAGCATAGGTTTCTGGAGTGTTGGGTTTTGAATCGTGTTTCAATTGGGAGTTCCAGGTGTTTTTCTTTTCGGGGCGCGGATGGCTAAGTTTGGATTAAAATTCTAGCGCTAGGATCACGACTTTGTAAACTGAGCGGGGTTTATGGATGCAAACGCCTGCCTTTAACTCCTCTTTGAGTTCATTTAGAAAGACTCCTAACAAGCAGTGGTCGGGCCAATTGGAAACCCGAGATGATCTACGTACGAATTCATGTCGGTAATCCTGGACCGTCCCGGTTTGCTTAATGCTACACAAATACTCGTCCGAGTTCTGGAACTCTGGTGGTCCAAAATGTTTTTGCAAAGCAGTGGTTAATTCTTCCCAATATGCCAACTCTTGTTCGGCCGATAACCACGAGTAGATATCTAGGGCATCACCCTCGAGGTGCATGGCTGCAACATCCACCTTCTCTTCATCCAAAGTTCGGTAAAATCAAAAATATTTTTCTGCTTTCAATATCCAACCCCTTGGGTCTCCACCACTGAAAATAAAGAACTCGATTTTGTGATATGGGCGGCGATTGAAACTGGAATAGCTATGCTCCCCTTCATCATACTTAGTCCCGCTTCCACTCGATTTCTCTCTGGTCGCCGCCTGTCTCTTTAATTCAGCCATGTCCTCCTTTAAGGATTCCCTGGTTTCAAGTTTAGCAGCAATCGCAGCCAACAGCGCTGCGACAGCATCTGGTTGAGAACCACCTCCACAAGAACCGCTCCGAGTGCCCACCATTGTTGCTTCTCGATTTCCCGGTAATGGAACCAAATGATAGAATCTGGGGGTTAAAGAAAGTAACATTTACTGGAATTAATAAGCCCAATTTGAGAGGGGCAATCTCTCCAATTACACAAAGATAATCAAAATTTTCTAGATGAGAAAAACTAAACATAATCTGATATTGATAATGCATAAACTTAACAACCACTATTGGAATTTGGATGGTGAGGGACTCCCCACATTCCAACTCCCATGTTGCTTGGTTGACCAAGTGGATCCACCCACTCTCCAAAAATGGTATTAAATTGCTCCAATTCAGCCGCACCCGGACCCGAAACAACCCGTTTATTTTTCTGTGTATAGACTTTAAGTGGAATTGTATCAGATCATCTTTCATAATTTTAATGAGTTGGAGATCCTTTTTATGATCTTCAAGTTGGGTCATGTATTCCTCTTTAAGGGCTTTATACCCTCAAGATTTACTCTTGAAGCCTATAGCTCCTTCTCAAGTGTAAACCTCTTCCCATCCATTTTGAGTTTGAACATGTCACTGTCATTTAAATGTACGTTTGATAAAGTATTAGTTGATTTCAAAGTAAAACCATTTTTGAACTAGTTAAATGATGTTTATTATAAAGTAAAACATTAACATTCCTGATATAGTGATATTCCACCAGACCTTTTCATTGCTATCATTGACATCAGCTTTGCCTTTGGCTTTCTTGATTTCCTTTTCATGTAGTTTTTATATGAGATAACAAAAGGTCTAAGGGCTCTAAATCAAACTTAGTCATCATAACATCATTTTTCCAGAATTGCAGCTCCTGATATGAAGCACAAAATTGCAGAGTTCGAGTCCTACAAGGCTACAAAGATGTTGCTTGCATTTAATATTATGGTACTAACATTAATACTGATGGAAATGACAAACAAATACAGTTTAAGTTAAGGAAACTCTTGCTACAGATCAACGTTTACACTAAGCTTCCCTTTTGCGAGGCCTAACACCGAGATTCAATTTCACTCATTTGGTCATCTGGTAACACAAATAGTGGGCTAAAAGCATCAACTGCAGAAACTGAAGCAGAATATGATGCTACCTATTCTCATTGGTTTACAAATAAATGCCGAGACTGTGACAAGTGAAGGTGTTGATGACATGAATGATGGTCAAAAGACGGTCAAAGGGTCAGGATACAACATGATATCTTCAAATGAACTTTCTAAGAATGACAGTGGAGCTTCAATCATAGCCAATACAATTTGGTTTTACTTATTGAACAACATGTTGGGCTCTCATATACACTAGTTCTGCTGACTTTCTCAGAAGCCAAACCAAACTTGAATATTTCATCATTCATGATACAAGGTATGTTACTTATTGGCTGACAAATGGTGTTCAAGAACATGAAGAAAACTGTGAAAGGATGTTATATGATATAATAATCCATGAGGTGAAGGATTCCATAAGGAGGGGGCATTGTTATGGAATAAATGGGACTAATAGTGTCATTGCTCATAGTAGACGGTTTAAGTGTAAAATGTGTTAGCTCAACTGTAATAACAGATAAGTGGATGTTAGTTATTAATCTAATTTGTTGATGTTTTCTAATATGGAAGTCAGTGATGAAGTGATGAAAAGGGTAGGCTAAATTTAATACAAACATCGTTCTATGAAGTCCACTTCTTTCTTTGTGCAATTTCGGTTCCTAATAGTCACAAATTAACTTAAACAAAATTATTCGGATCATAAGTCGGGTCCTCAAGAAGAAGGGCTCTAATACTAGTTTTGATGGAATTTTAGAGAAGAAAATAGGAAGTAGAAGAAGAAACGCAAGCCGGATAGAAAAAAAATAAGGATGAGAATCACAGAAGAAAGAAGACCAAAACCAGGTAGAGAAAGAGCCTAGAGAGGTGGTGAACATAAGCTAACAATTTCAAACTTTGTCATTCAATCCACATAGTTTAAATACAATAAATCGCTAACCTAAAAGCTAAAAATATGAATCAAATAAGTCTTAATGTAATTACTCATAAAATTTACCAATCAAAGAAACTTGATCATGATCACAATTTAAAACATCTCATGTTTGGGTGCTTATCTTTTAAGTTTGTGTGGAGTTCATGGCTATTAAATCCTTTCAAACTAATCGAAAAACTGATCCAATTTGGTTGGGTTACACATCGAAGATCAATATTTAGCAGTCTGCCGTAATGGACATCTCCTATTGCAAGAATGAAATCACGTATTGTCGTGATTTTCAATTGAATATCTTAGTAAATCTAACTGTACCATATTAAGTAACAAAATTAAAGCTTTTAAAGTACAACAATTAAACAATGCAAAGCACGATTGAGAAATTACTAGCAAACAAAATAGAGTATGCTTACTTTTCATGTATTGCCAAAGTGAGTTGTTTGTTTAATGTTTCACATGCCTACAGTTAGACAAAATAAATAAATAAATAAATGCATAGAATGGGTTGATACGATATATAAAGACAAAATCATTAAGGAATGAGAATTTACCAACATTAAAATTGTCAAGCTCTCGAATGTTTTCTTCCACATTAACCGGAGCACCACTCGAACGAATCCAATCTTGATAACATATCAATGCTTGTATAGTATCAGGAGTTAAAGATGTTCCAAATGAGTCGAGCGCTTTTCCTTTGGTAGTGAAGGAAGATTCAAATGCAATCGTTGAAATAGGAATAGCTAAGACATCACGTGCAACAACTGATAAAATAGGAAAAGTTGTACTTCTCCTCCTCCACCAATCCAAAACAGTAAAATCTTCACTTTGAAAGTATTTGTTATCTTCATTAATTTCTTCCGTCAAATATCTATCCAACTCCAACTTAGGATCGGTTGTTACACCTGATCCCACCTTTATACTTTTCACCTCTGTCAAGCTTTTCTCTCTAAGAACTTTAATGACGTCATCATTGTTACCAAACAAACCCACATCTGGAATTTTTTGACCAAGGGAACTACTTGACTGGTGAGATGAAGATGGCATGTTACTAACACATTCATCAGAGTGGATTCTTTTATAATCATTAAATAGCTCATATAATGCACTCTTACACAATGCAGAAATTTTACACCCATCTTCATCGCCATACATATTGCAAAGAGTGACCTCGAGATGCATAAATTTTGTTCTCGGATCGAATACAGAAGCAATGAGCAATAACAAATTAAACTTTGCGATTTTACCCCAATATTTGTCAAATTTTCTCTTCATTCTTGATGACATCTCCCTAAGTACATGATCCTCACTTGAACAACATTCCTTTAGAACACTATGAATGCAGTTAACAGAATCCAAAAAAGTGTTCGCAGTAGTGTACTTCGTGCCTGAAACTTTTATATTAAATTGATGATAATGTTGAAGGAAACCTACTAATCTCTTGACATTATCCCAATCAAAAGAACTTGGAACCCGAATCCGCTCTCCAAGGTCACTCCTATATACAAAATCCTCACTTGCTAACCTGTCAAATGCCTGTTTGTATAATAATGCTACACTCAACATCAAATAAGTAGAGTTCCATCGAGTTGGAACATCCAAGCATAATGACTTTTGACATTCAACTTTTTCCAACTTGCCGAGCTCTTTGAACTTCTTCAATGTCGCTGTTGAGTCTGTTAGATACTTCACTACCGCCCTAACACTATCCACTGAATTGTCCATTTCCCTGATCATGTCCTGAACTACTAAATTCATAACACATGCCATACATCTAACATGAGTCCACTTACCTTTTAAAACACAAAGAATCCATCCACATTTTCTTTTCATATACTGGATGGCAGTATCATTACTACTTGCATTATCAACAGTAATAGTGAAAATATTTTTTAAATCCCAATCAACCAAACATACCTCAACAGCTCTTCCAATGTCACTTCCTCTAAGGCTCAAAATAGGACAAAAGTTGATCACTTTTTTTTGCAACCTCCATGTACTATCAATGAAGTGAGCAGTGAGACACAAATAGTTGGTTCCTTGCAAAGAAGTCCAAGTATCAATCGTCAAACATACCCTAACCGTTGACTGCTTTAGTTGAGCCTTAAGTTTTGCTTTTTCAACAAGAAACAACTCATGAAAATCCCTTGTTATTGTACTTGATGGAATCACAAGGGCAGGTTGACATAATTCCATACATCGTCTAAATCCTTCATTTTCTACAAACTTAAATGGTAGTTTATCAGTTATTATCATATCAATTATGGCTTTCTTAGCAACTTGTTGATCAAATCTCCAAGCAGGTAAACCAACTTTGGTATGCCTAGAATCTTCAACTTTGGTAGCAGCAAGAGTCAAATTCAACTGAGTTTGAGATTGATTTGAAGGATTGGATCCACAAATTTTCATATGAACCAACATCATGGATTTTCCAAATGAAGATGCACAATAATTACACCTACACTTTTTCTTACCATCATTGTCAACGAACTCGGTGAAATGATTTTCAATCCCTTTAGAAGTATTCCTTGTACTAGAAGTTATGTATTCCATTTTAGTGTTTTGGCTCTCTTCTTTTAAAGATACCTCACTAAGAAACTGCACCATGATGACCTTGCTTTAGTTGGTTAATTTTGACGGGTCAACAGGCTTTATTTTACGGGTCAAGTCACTACATGTTTAGTATTTTGATTAGATATTTTTCTTTTAGTCGTGGAATAGGTTTCTAGTTTGAATGAGTAAAAGTAGTGGGCTAGAAAGTTGGTAGTAGAGGGCTTAGTGGGTCATGTAGTATACTAGGACTTTTGTTATTTAAATTGTTTTTGTTGCACTGAATGAAAGTTGTTCATGTGCACAAGTTCTCCAAAATTATTTTCTTTTTTTTATTTTTTTTGTAAGTGGCCAAGCAAAATCAAAAGGTTCTTGTCATCATTTGATCGTCTGTTGTGTGTATATTTTTGGGTTGAACCAGCAGCTTTTACATTAATAACTTCAGAGAGTGTCAATGTGTCACGGTATTAAGGTAATGAAAGAAGATGCTATGAATGAAAGTAAGTTTAACTAGATTTGTAAGTGCAATATAAAAAAAACTCAAACATAATGTTTCAAGAAAGGAAATGAAACTCACTTTGCTATCTAAAGCAGATGCAGCACTTGGACGTTTAGCTGGATCAACTGAAAGAAGGGCATCTAGTAGTGACAATGACGAAGGCGAGAAATCTTTAAATGTCTCTGTTAAGCATCTTCTCGATTGGACTTGGGGCTTGTACTGGGTCTCCAATGGTAATTTGTATGTATTCCAATAAGCTTCTGAAGGCGACCCACATAACGCGTAGATCTTCTGGAGCTGCTCCGCCTAGGACCATTGAAGCATTTTTCAGCAAATATCAAATAATCTAACAATTATTGGAAACCATTAACATCACATATAGTACAACACCAATTATTTTTCATATTCATGCCCTCAGCATCTTAGTGATAGCTAGGGAATATGAACAAACAGAAAACGCAACTAATTCATTTGATACGTAGCATCAACGAACCTAAGTCAGGAAACTAACACATTTCAGTTACATTACAATGCTAATATGGGCCACCACAAGCATCAATGCAATAATCTGCTAGATACTTATCACGTAAAGCATCATCCTTTGTCCTAGAGTGTTTGCTTATAAGCAAATTGAGTAGCGATGACAATTTACACACATTTACGTAAAAGAAATATAGCTGTTTCTATATCTCTAATGGAACAAACCTGTAAAAAATATATATATTTTTTTCCATATATAAAACATGTATGGGGGAGGTAGTGTAACAGGAAATAATAATTGCTCATGACCTAATGGATAAGGTATGTTGCTTATAAACCACAGAAAAGCTGATGCATATAATGCCTCACCTGCCATTGAAAATAATCTAACATGTGAACATAAATGGTGTCCAAATTAGCTTTAAAGAGCAAATTCTTAGTAAAACTAACCTGAGACTCAGTAAACTGCACAGTAGTATCTGCAGAGAGTGCAGCCAAATCATGGTCCATATATTCAAAAACCAGGTAAAGAGTTTCAGTCATCCGTGATATCACTATAGCTTCTAGTTTAATAACATTAGGATGATCTAAACGACGCAAAACTACAATCTCCATTGCCATCATTTTCACCCTCTCTGGATCAGAAGTATCACACTGGATTTTTTTCAATGCGACAACTTTTCCTGTTTGGACATCCCTACCTCTATATACATCACTATATGTTCCTTCTCCAATCTGATCACAAAGTCAACATACCAAATGCTTATTATAATGAAGTTTAACTAAAATCAATGAAGACATGAATTGAAATTTATCAACAATACTTGCTTTGCCAAGATTCTGGAACGTTTCGCCCCTACGAGGTAACCATCCCTTGAGTGCTTCCCCTGAAGCAGCAACAAGCCAAGATGGCCAACCAACAGCTACTAGCTCCCCAAGAACATTGGTAGGTGGATTACTATCCCAAGGATTTGGCATACCGTTGTTGTTTTTGTTCTTGTCTGCACATAATATATAAACACAATGAGACAGGTAATGCTGTCATTTAAAAAAAAAGATTCTAAACAGGTGAGGATCGACTTTACCAGAGTTATCTTTGGAGGAAAATAAATACTTCTGCAACTTCCTACCAAATGTAATTATGCCTGTTTCGGGAACTGAATGAGGTCATGTAATGCCAGTATAGACTCAAGACCATGAACAACCTCAGCCATAGTAATACGTAGCTTTGGACGGGTATGCAAACATCCATCCACAATATTTGCATAATCATTCAAGCATTTGAGTGAAATTTGCCCCTTTAAATCTGGATCAATGATCATCTTTAGTTGGCCTCCTTTCAAAAAGTCTTGCGCCCATCCTACCAATCCCCATTGTTCCTCATCAAGACTTTTATCCACTGCCCGTTTCCTGCATAGCACTTCCAAAAGAATCACTCCAAACGAAAACACATCAGACTTCCTAGTTAGTCTGCCAGTTGACAAATATTCTGGATCAAAGTACCCAAATGTCCCTTTGATGAGGGTATTGACATAGGTTAATGACCTATCTTTAGGGCTTATCTTAGACAATCCAAAGTCTGAAAGTTTGGCTACCCATTTTTTATCTAGCAAGATATTCGAACTCTTAACGTCACGGTGTATGACCCCTTGCTCAGTGCCAGTCCCAGTGTGGAGATAGTCTAATGCACGTGCAGCACCTATACATATCTTGAGCCTTTGTGAAAAAGATAAAGGAGTACGAAGCTTATGTAGATGATCCGCAAGTGTTCCATTGGGCATATATTCATAAACAAGGATCATCTCTTTGTTATCATTACAATAACCAATTAAGGACACCAGGTTACAGTGTCGCAGCATAGACAGCATTTCAACTTCGGCCCAGAACTCCGTGGCTCCTTGGGCAGAACCTAACTCCAACCGTTTGATGGCCACAACAGTTTTTGTTCCATTTTTCATTGTGCCTTTGTAAACTTTTCCAAATCCACCTTCTCCAATGAGCAATCTTTCATTGAAGTTTTGAGTGGCTGATTGAATCTGAGAAATTGGAAAGTGGGGACAAGCTAGTCCAGTTGGAAACAGTGACACAGTCTCTTCAATAGATGCAGTTAACATATTTTGTCCTGGTTTTCAGTTGGAAAACTAACTAACAAATCTACAATCATTAACATGAATTTTCATCAATTGTTGAGAGATTAGTGATTATTAAAGAGTGATAATGCTAATGAATCAAAAAGTACCTGATGACTGAGAGCCTTGTTATGTATGATCAGAACACTGGCAACTGAAGCTGGTTTTCAAATGGTTTACTCCTCTTCTTGCATTATAAAAATCTAGATATATTTTCAGCGCATATTAGAAAGGGACAAAAGCTTTTGTTGACCTCAAGTCTGCTTTCTTATCATTTCACTAAATATCTAAATAAGAACAAACAAGCAAATCAAACAGCTCACTTTTTTCCATACTATTAAATTGTAAGCCACCTACTTCAATTTGTTTTCATTAATAAAAAACTAAAAAAATATATATCCTAATCATTCCCAAATATGTTTTGATAATTCATGAGGGGTCACACAATAAAAGCAAAAACCCAAGTTAAATACACCATCTAATTTCATCTTGTTGATTCTTTCTGAAAGAGTGAGACAATAGACAGATTTTTGTTTTTGCTCTTTTTTTTCAATTTCTGTAATTTGATTTATCAAGTTAAGTTAAATGGACTTAATAATTAATAGTTAAATGGGTATAAGACTTGGTTTATTAGTTTGGGCTTAAATTATATTCGAATTAGTTTATTTAAAATGAATTTGAATTATCCAAATTAATTATTTCATATTCTTTAATTTGTTTATAATAGGTTTGTATTACCAAAAAATGGTTAATGTTAAAGTTTCATTAGGATTGGTATCAATGTTTCATGCGGGTTGTCAAAATTACATGGCGATCCGTCAGGATAGGATCATACATAAGCTATTGAAAAAATCCATTTGATGCAGAGTACGCTCTATCCAAATGGTAGGTCTCCCCTATTTTGAGAACTTTATAGCACCTGGTTACTATGAAAACATAAAACTCAATATGAATCATCAAAAAACGTATCTTCTTATTCTAATAATCAAGTAATTAAGGGGGACGTAACAACATCACATTCCTCCTCACCAAAATTTTCTCGTTTCTCTTTCCTATTATTTTATATGTTTTACGTTTCGCCCGTATGTTTCAATGTTTTTACATCTACATTTCATTTATTTTTATATTTATACTTTACTATTTCTATTTAAATAGGATTTTTTCCATTATTAGTGATCACTTGCGATGATGTATCTCAAATGTTAGTTGTTACGGTTTTATGTCTACTGCTGCAAGATGATATGCTTAATACTATTTATACATAAAAAGACTTCAAAATTGTCACACCCCAATCTTAACGCCAGAAACGTTGAGATGTGATGGTTAAGATTGTTCAAAGCCACATAACACTACCATCAAGTGTAAATATAATTAAGCATGAGTTTTAAAGTAACATTACAATCAAAAAGTCTCAAACAACATCAAAACATAACATCAAGTTCAAACATCTCAAACTATTCCTTGAGTTTCGGCATGGACTACCAGGGTATCTAATCATGTTCGCTCTCCATGCTTTCACACCCCAGCGTCGGTAGGGACTCAGAGAGCTGCCTTTGCTTTTAGCGTTCCTTCGTATATTTACGGATTTGTAAATGTAACATCCGCCTATTTTTAAAATCATAAACCCAAACCCGAACTCATTTTAACTTTCATACGATGTAAATTTCTTTATTAAATTTATTATATTTATTCTAATGAATCATACGAATTAGAAGTGTAATTAATATAAAAAAATGTTTCATTTAATTTTCGTTTGTTTAAATCATTTAAATAATTTATATTAATTTCATTATATATAAAATAAAGTTGTATAAATTTATGAAGCTTAGTTATCATTTATGAGTTTTAATTACACAATTAGAACTAAATTGTAAAATTCCTTATAAAAATTTAAAAGGTTATAAAGATTGTATAAAATAAAGTAAACAATTCATTTAAACTATTAAATTAGGGTCATAATAAGTTTGGGGTTAAATTTGCAATTTATAAAACTTTGTTTTAAAGTTTGTTACATAAAATAATAACTATTAAAATAGAGGGACCGAAAGTGTAACTTTCGTTTAAAACAACCCAACCCTCTCCCCGGCGACCACCAAATCCTTCCAAAACGTCGAAGTGAACCCAATTAAACCGTTCCTTGATTCTCGCAAATATCATTCGAATCCAATGCCAGTTTCAATTGAATTTATTGAGTGGTTATAGCTATGCACTCGAAACCAAAACTCCGATTCAAAATCTTAACTCATTGATCATGTAACAGCCAAAATCAAGACTATATAATCATGGGAAAACCTTAGAAACAACTCTCATGAAACATCTGTGCAGGACCTTTTGAGGGGTTTGGTCACTTACAACACAACACACAATGAGGAGAGATAGATTTAGAACACTTAACAGATCAAATGGGGAACTAGAAACCAGTTGCAATGAAGCTAAGAAACACAAGTAACTAAGAGACAGAACAAGAAAAAATAACACAAGTGTTTTGTTTTCAAGAATGCTTTATATTGCTTTCTAGTTCCTTACAAGTGTTTTCAAAGCATACATGAAGATACAAGGGACCAGAGATACTTTATACTACATCCTACAGCCGGCCATACTTTGAAGGCCAGCTGGATACATGATCTAGACAACAACAAAATCAATGTAGAGTCAAAAGGCAGATTGCCTTTTGACTTGTGACTATGACATGCCATAGCTCACATCCTAATGTATTACAAAAAGGATAAAAGTACATAAAGTATTAAGTAACAAACTCAAGACCTCAATGTATAGTTTACCAAAAGCATGGACCTTTTCACCAACTTGTGAAAGTTGGTGAGTCAAACAGAGTTGCAGCGGAAAGGTGGTCCAGCCTTTTGGTAAAAGTACATCAGATAATAGCATGTACTCAAAAGTCTTCAGAAGAAATCTGTCTTCATAAACTGGCTTCGGAAGACTTTGTCTCTGAAGCTTCGGAAGACTTCATATTTGGCTTCAGAAGATATTGGTCTTGGCTTCGAAAGATTTCACACTTAGAATGTTTTTCTAATGCAGAATGTGAAACTTCCAAAGCATTCTACTTTAGCACTTTGTGCATGCATGCAGGACAGATTGTTTGGATGTTTTGGGTTGCATCAGCCTTATATGAAACCTTACAAACTCCCCCTAGGCTGATGCTACCAAAACACTTGAAGACTTCAGATATTGACAGTCCTCATCATGATGATGACCATGCCTTTCTTCATGAGATGGTCAGGATCACTCAGACTCTCATAATGTCTTCTCATATCAAAGAGATCATGCAAAGGTAGATTGAACATGTCTTGCCATGTGTATACATCTTCAACACCTTGATCTCTGATGACATGCCATCTTTCTGGATTAGTAGAGTAAGTCCAGGACAAGATGGGTCTTCCTGATGCCAGAGGAGCTACTTGGATTGGAGTTGGTTGAGCTACCTCTTGTTGCACATCCTCAGGTTGTTCTGACTCATCCTGAGGTTTGGAGATGGATGCCTTTTTCTTCTTCTTTTTTGACTTTGGTTTGGAGCCCATCCTTTTTCTCATCTTTGAATCTTTTAACTGAGAAAACTGGCCTGCAGCACCTTATTGATCATCTTTGTTTTTCTCAGTTGGGTCTTCCTCTCTCATAGGTTCAGATTGATAGGGGATAGAACCCTGTTGGGGATCAGAAGTAGAAGCTTGGTGAGACTCAGCAGGAGGTCCAGGTTGTGTTGTCTCAAAAGGTTCAACCTTAACCTCCACTTCTTGAGGGACCTGACTTGGTGGGGAGTGTAAGTCAACAAGTTCTCCTCTTTTGATCTTCTGCTTGATCACCCTAATGTGCTCATCCATAGTAGATAGAGACATAGGGCCAAGTCTCCTTCCGGAGAATCCATACAGCTTTAAGAAGCTCATCATCCTCTGCCTATCAGCAGACTTCTTCATGCTCTTTTGGATGATGGCTCTTTCCTTTGCAGCCTCTTCTCTCATCTTTCTCTTTGTTGTCTTTCTCTCTTTGAGTACTTCAAGTTCAAGCTGTTTAAGATACTCAAACTCTATGTACTCAAAGGACAAGGGAAGAAGTGCATCTGCCTGATATAGGCCTGTGGCACTCAGGTAGTTGATCATATTGATCCTATCAGTTTCTTTGTCTACCTGAGGTTCTTGTGGAGCCACAGCCTCTTGTGCAGGACTTTCTTGAACTAGGGAGAGGGTAGGAACATGTTTGTAGAGTCTTTTCAGTCTCCTTTCCTTTTTTATTTGAAGAAGCAATCTTGCATCCTCTGCTTCTTTCCTCTCTTTTGACAGTTCAGTGTCAACCAGTTCATTAAATTCTTCTAAGGGGAGGTAGATGATATTATTAATATCATAGTTCCTGGTCTGTAAGTAGTTTATCCTTACTGCCCTTAACTCATCATCCTGAGTATTTGGCCTGGGGGCAGCCCTGATTGCAGCTTCCATGAAGCCAACAGACCCAGTAGAGGAACTTTCTCCCCTTAGCTTCCTTTTCCTCTCTCTCTCCTCCTCTTCAATCTCCTCAGGAGTCATTTTCCTTTTCCCTTTGTCACTCACAGACCTTTGTGACTCAAGGTGGAGAGAGCTTTGGCCTTCATTGCTTGGTGTAGCCTCCAAGCTCTGGCCAGAGAGAGGTTGAGATGCACCTTCACCAGCAGGTGTCTCATCAAGGGAATGGACTTCTGAAGCAGTTGTAGGTGTGACACGGCTCTCAGGTTCAATCACTGGGCCTTCAGTCAAGGTTTTCCCTTTGAAGTTAATCTTAGGGTCTGCCTTAACATCTAGTTGACCAATGACATTGTCTGATTGCCTCAGTCTCCTTCTAAGCTGAACTCTTCAGTAATCCTATCTTGAATCCTTTGAGCCAACTTGTCAGCTTGTCTAGATTGGCTTGGATTGACAAGTGGCATGTTGACAAGGTCAAGACCTTCATAGTAGTTCAAAGTCTGAAAATTGAAGACTTCTTGTTGCCCTTGAACTCTTTGAAGAATAAGGGCTCTTCTATTTGTATCATACATCCACCCTATGATGTAGTTGGAAGTTTCTTGAGGTAGAGATGACACTACCCTTGGTATAACTTCCTCAAAAGACTCTGCATGAAGGAGTCTATAGAGTCCACATCAATGTGAACTTAAGGAAGTTGCTGAGTATGGACATTTGCAAGTAAAGATGGTGAGTACTCAAAGTCCATGCTCTATGAAGAACTCCCAGGTTCTATAATTGGAATGACTTTTTCCTCCTTTTTGGTAGCATCACCCTCTTGCATAGGTGAGCTAGGAGTTAGGTCAATCACATTTACAGGTTCTTGTGTTCCTGGTTGAGCTCTTCTTAAAGGTCTCCCAGCTAGTTTCTCCTTGAGATAAGAAATCTCAAGTTGCTGATCATTGACCCTATTTTGTAAGGTAGTCACCTGAGATTCCAGGTGACTAACGTTAGAGACTAGGTAGGTGCATGTTATTGACAGTTTTTGCACTTTTTGTCTCAGATTCCCCTCTTCTTCATCAGAAGATTCATTGGGGGATGAGAGAATTGGACCAAAGTCCTCAATCTCACCACCAGTATGATGTTCTTGGCTGTTGCGTTTCCTCTACTCACTGACTACGTCAGATGGAGTATCAGTGAGCTGAGTTGCCATGGTTGAGGTCTTAAAGATGTAATCACTTGCAGAAGTGAGAGCCTCTTCCATATGGACTTCCTGAGCAGAATCAGGAACATCCACCTCACTAGTGGGTAGATGATATGGGCTAGACAAGGGAGAAACAAGAGTATTCATCTCTCTTTGAGTGGGGGAAGAGAAGAGAGACTCATGATACTCACTGAATCCCAAGTCCTTATCATCATAGAAATCAAGGCTAGGGATTGGTTGGTTAAGATCTAAAGGCTGGGGATGGTAACTTCCCCCTGAAGGTTGTTCACTAGAGTGTTGAGAATCTGAGTAAAAGCTTAAGCCTTTTGGGCTAGTGAGCTCGTCAGGCTGAGCATGAGAAATCTCAGCACTGATCTTTGAAGAGATGGGAGTGGTTTGCTCCTCAAGAGAAATGGGAGGTCCAGTTTCCACTTCCTTCTGTGTGGGTAGTAGTATGGGAGCCTACACAGACTGAATAGCTTGTGCAGGGGTTTGTTTGGATCTTCTTTGGTAGGCGAAGGTGATTTGTGGCTGTATTGGTGGTTGAGAGGTAGAAGGTGTGGGTTCAACACTAGCTTGTGTGGCTAGGTTGTCACCTTGAGCAATGAGCTCTAACATTTTTGGGACCAGGGCTGTTTCTACCCCAGAGAAGCCAACAGTTCGTTTCTTCAAGATTTTAAAGATGTCGGGCTTCATCTCTCCCAATCTAAGAATATTATCTGTTTTCCTCAACTGTGAGCCCAGTTCAAGTTGAGAATGTGTTGAACATATCTAGAAAACATATAATATTCTAAGGAGTCCAAGTTAGCAAGCAAGTTTGTATAAACAAATTGAGAATACATGAACTTGACCCCTTGGACCATCCCATGCACTATGAAGGAGAGATCTTCAGGAATCTGGTCCCAACCCCCATGCTTGTTGGACAAGCTGTGGATGACCACATGTAGTAAGTACTTCCACTGGGATGAGACCTTCCCTTTCCTGAAGGTCTTTACAGAGAAATCCCTATCATAGCCCATCTGCTAGAAGGATTGGTTGACAGCTTCTTTAGGAAAGGACAACTCACCTTCCTCATTGTCCAGCTGAAGATGGGTGTTTATGATGGTTGGAGTGATTAAGATTGTCCTCCCCTACACTGTAGCAGACAGTGCCTTCTCCCCATCTAGGATGACCTCTTGACAGGTCTTCCAGAAGTCAAGCAAATGATCCTCATAAAGAACAGGATCAATGGTAAGGGAGGTGGAGTAGTTTGACAAAGTCAAGAATCGACAAACCTCTGAGAAGTGTGGATCTTTCTCAGATTTTAATTGGGTGTTTATGATGGTAGACTTTGCAGTCATGTTACAGCCACCATAATCACTATCTGTATATGCATACAGATTAAAGTCAAAATTCTTAGGATACCAAAGGCCAAGTGTTGAGGCACCTTTGAGATATCTTAGAATTCTCTTGACAGTGATAAGATGTGACATCTTAAGGTTGGCTTGATATCTTGCACAAACACATGTGGCAAACATGATATCATGCCTGCTAGCTGTAAGATACATAAGAGACCAAATCATAGCCCTGTAAAGGTGTTCATCCACACACTCCCCCTCAAGATCAGGCCCAAGGGAGTGGTTTCTTGCTATGGGTGTCTTAGCTACCTTGCAGTCAGTCATGTTGAACCTTTTAAGTATGTGCTGAACATACTTTGACTAACTTATAAAGATGTCATCTTCAACTTGCTTCACTTGAATTTTCAGAAAGAAATTGAGTTCCCCCATGGCACTCATTTCAAATCTATCCTTCATCAGCTTCTCAAAGTCCTTGCAGAGCCTTAGATTAGTTGAACCAAAGATGATATTGTTAGATTTAGCAAAGCTAGTGCAACCAAAACCAAATCACTTAGACTATTTTTGGGTGCAACTAATAAAGGACTTCCGAAGCTAAGTGTGAAACTTCAGAAAGAAATGGAGTTCTTCCGAAGACAAAGTGCAAGATCATCTTCTGAAGGAAAACTCCAACTTCCGAAGACAAAGTATTCACTTCTGAAGTTCAAGACTTAGAAGAAAAGATAAGAAGTCAACTTCCGAAGTATGAAGATATGAAGAAGTCCTCAAGCCTCGGAATAAGTAGCCTCTTCCAAAGTATAAGTGGCTTTGGAAGAACTTGTTCTTCTAAAGCCAACTAACCTTCTGAAGACACTACAATGAAGCAATGGACATAAGTATGGTCTCTCTGACACTCCGCTGCAAACCTCTAAGATACTGCATGGTGTTTTCTCAAAAGCCATGTAGTTGACCGTATTTTATTCTACTGTTCACCTTTATCAGTTAGTACAGTTGCCAACTTTAGTTGGTGACAAAAGGTAAGTCATGGACATGTCATGACTACCATATCTTAGATAATACTTTATCTAAGATACCTTAACTTTAGCATTGTAGTATATGCTTTAGTCGTAGGTTTTCAGTTGGTATCAAAGTATATCCGGCTGTAGGTAGTAGTATATATAGTTTCTCATTGTAACTCATGTAATATGCTTGTAAGAATCTTGTAATACTTTGAGTTGAGAAGTAATATATACAAGTACCTTGAAAATTATTTCTTTGTGTTCTTTGCTACTTAATATATTATTATCAACTCTTAGAAAAGATTCTACTTCATCTGATCCGAGTATGTTACAAGTGAGTATTGAGAGAAAAACTAAGTGTTTAAGTGACAAAACCCGATCCTGCAATTGGTATCAGAGCTTTTTAGGCTCTTGATTGTGAGATCTTACCATCCAAATCAACCTGTTTTTCACTCCTCCTTACACCACACTCAAAATGGCCCTCAACAAGTCTGAAGTAGAGATGGGGACGATGACCAAAGCACCCATCATCACCCCTGAAAACTTCAGATCATGGAGCAGACGCATGGAAGGCTTCATCAGGTATCAAGACAGCAAGATGTGGCAATCTATTATCAATGGTCTGTACAAACCAAAGGTGGCAACACCAGGTGGAAACGGTGCCCTGATAGAGAAAGTCGTTGAAGACTACTCTGATGAGGACCGGAAGAAGCTGGACATTGACAGCAATGCCATGATTGTTCTAATGACTGCAATACCTAACTCCATCATGGTGGGGTTTGAGCATTGCAAGTCAGCCAAAGAACTGTTTGATGCACTTGCTCATATGTACTCCAGCTCCAATGACTCCAAAAAGGACTCCATGAAGCAGCAGTTCGAGAACTTCACCTATATTGCTGGAGAGACCCTCAGCCAGCAATACTTCAGGTACATGGACCTTATTTCCTCCCTTCAGTTTGTGGGAATTGCCCTTGAACTAAGAGATCTCATAAGAAAGTTCATGAGTGCACTCCCTAACTAGTGGACGCTCTACTGTGTCTCTATCAAGAGGATAGAAAATCTGGACACCCTCACCATGACTGAACTTTATGGCATCCTTGATGGATACCATTTAGAGATGGAGAGCAAGAGAGGCCATCAGACAAGCAGACCCTTGAGTCTTCCTGCTAGCAACGCGTTAATGGTTGCTGAAGGCTTAGGACCCACCCAACCTCAACAGTACCTCATCTTGTTCTTCTAGGTCATACACTACATTTCCTGAGACTCCAAGGTCTCAACAGGCTCAGCAAAGTTCCTTTCAAGACAGTTGTGCCTTTGTCTCAGGAAATGGGCACTCTAGTGATTATAAGTATTGCTTTGATGATCTAGAGTGTTACACTCCAGATGATGTGGAATATGTGGACATAGTCCAACAAATGGCTCTGTTAACCTATAGAGCAAAGAAGTTCTTCAAGAGAACTGGAAGGCAATTTCCTCAGAACCCAACCAACAGCAAATTTGGGTTTGACAAGACGAAGGCCAAATGTTACAATTGTAACCAACTTGGTCACTTTGCAAGGGAATGCAAGGCTCCCAAGTCAAATTCGGGAACCCCACAGGCCTCCACACATTCCTCTACACCAAAGGCCACTAGAAAGTCAACTGAGACAGCTGCTATGGCTCAAGAAGTTGACTAGAGCTTTATGATACAGGATGTGACTCCTGCTCAAGCACTCATGTCTGGAATAGATAACAATAATGTATATGAACATCTCTATACTCCTGCCTGTATTGCTAAGGTTAAGTTATATCAGGACTATAATATGGAGATTAAATCTGATATTGAGTCTTTATATGTTTTAAAATCTGATTTTAAAAGGCTGAATCTGACTACCAAAGAAAAATTGAGGAGTTAGAGAAAATTGTGTCCTTATTAAAACATGAACACACAAACTATAAGACTCAAATCAAGGATTTAATATCCAAATTGTCTGAGGCTCAAGCCCATCTTGTCACAGCTGAGGCTCAAGCAAGGAAGTATGCTATTTCTGAGCAAAACTTCCAAGCCATTCTTGCATCATCCGCTCACTCAAAACTTTGTTACCAAAACAAATGTGGGTTGGGAACCAATGAAATTGCTCCACCATATTCTTATGAGTCTATAAGACAACCAAGGTGTGGTACTGAAGAGCAAGAGGTTCCATCTGCTGACCCACATTCTTATAAGTCAAAGAGTGATGCAACCGTGGAGACCATCACTGGGAGGAACCAGGTAATTTTACCCACTCCTACCAGTGATGATCAACCCTTGACCACCAAAGCTAGAAGAAGCAGAGCTAAGGCAGCCAGAAAAACTGCCAAGAAAGTGGCTGAGTCAAAGCTGAAGATAGAACCAAAGCAAAAGGGTGTATTCATTTTAGCTGGATTCCAGGTGGTAGGTAACTCTGATTCAGGAAAGGGGTGTAGTACCAGCACTCCCGTCCTACCAAAGGATCAGAAGTTAAAGGGAAAGGTTGCTGATGAAGAGAAAAAGAACAAGAAACAACAATCCTCAAGTTCCCAGAAGATTAACATTGCATGCATAATGTGTGGTCTGCAAAACCACATGGCCAAAGATTGTTACTACAATCCTACTAGCACACATTATGCAAATAATGTTAAAAGAGAAGCAGTCAGGAAAGGTTTCTCATTTGGACCTTATCAAATGGTTCAAGTGATGAAAAAGGGAAAGCTTGTTTCTGAAGCAAGGTTGCTTTCGGAAGAAAGTCCTTCTTCCGAAAGGAAAATGGCTTCGGAAGATAAAGATGTCAAGACTCAAAAGAACAAAAGAGTCCCCTTGAAACCATCCCAGAAGAAGACTACTTCGGAAAAAAAGCTTGTGAAGGCTTCTTCCGAAAAGAAAGAAGCTTCGGAAGAATGCCAAGCTGCACAAGCTCCAACAAGCTCATCCTCTATGATCAACCAAGGGATGGAATGAAAGATCAAGGAAGATGTTGCAGCCCAAACCTCTTCTTCAAAGACATCCATTGAACCCCCATGCATAATCTTTGGTTCAACTATGTCATTATCATTAGAAGAACCCAAGACCAACAAGGCTTGGGTTTCCAATCAAAACTAACCATCTCATCTTATGTGCAGGGACATCCATATGACAAGAATAACAATGTGTGCAGGAACCTTATTCATGTTCTTAAAGTTTACATGTCATACTTTTTTATGCCAGAGAAAAGGCTCATCACTATTTGCCTTAGACAGAAAACATAAAACTTCTCCTGAGGGAGATGTTTATTGCAAATCTATCTTGTACATGTTCCCTCTCGTGGGGGCTCTGAGCAGAATATGCTTATGAGGAATATGTAAAGAGCATGTTATGACTCTGATCACAAAAATTGAGATACACTCAGAAGATTGTATCCAAGCTCCTTGACAAAGTTTACCTTCTCAATGCTGAGCTTACCATTTGTGACCTTGCCCCTTCCAGAAATGTAACCACCTTCATCTCCTCCAAAAGCAACAGGCCCTCCATCAATTCTTTCAAAATTTTGGAGTAGTGACCTATTTCCTGTCATGTGCCTGGAATAGCCACTATCAATGATCCAGACATTCTTGTTTGTCTTGAGCTGTTCCTGCACAAAGAAAATGATTAGTTACATTTGGAAACCCAAGCCTTATTGGTCTTGGGCTCATTAAAAGAAGTTGAAGGTAATGGAACAGTAATAGATCCTATAGTTGTGATTTGAGAATCTTTTGCTGTTGTTGATGGAGAACTTTCAGTCATTTGGTCCTTCTTTGTCTTCCACACCACTTTTGGAAGTTTAGACTTGACATTCAACACTTCGGAAGCTTTGATGACTTCGGAAGTTTTGATGACTGGACCTTCGGAAGATCTTGCTATCACTACAGCAGGCTTCAGTGCTTCGGAAGTATTCCTTTCTTTCGAGACGAAATTTTCTTCCGAAGGAAATTTTCCACTTACCTTCATCTTTAGTTTGGAGCTTCCGAAGGAAACAGATTTTCCTTCCGAAGCTAGTTTCTTCTTGAAACTCTTGGAAGTCTCTTCCTTGGTCATATGAATAGTACCTCTTGGATTGTAAAAACAATCTTTAGCAAGATGAGAAGTACTACCACACATAACACACTCCATTTTCTTCTTCCTAAGAGCCTTCATTTGAGAACTAGACTGACTTTGATCATATTTCCTCTCCACCTTCATCTTTGCAGATGCTGAGACAGTTCTTTTAGGGTGAGAACTGCACTTGGAGCTGGATGGTTATGCTGGAATGATTTGAACAAGAACCAGAACTCTTGATATTAGAGTTCAAGTTGATATCTTCAGTCTTAACCACTTCAAATCCTGTAGAGATGAAAACTTGTTTCTGCTTAGAGTCAAAAGTGGCCTTGATCTCTTGAGCCTTCTTTGCCTTTCTCTTGCTCTTTCTGATCAAGTTCTTTCTCATAGATTTGGTCATCACAGTCTTTTTACTCTCCTCAAAAGGATAGTGACCCTTCTTAGAATCATCTTCTTCACTCTTCTCAGAGGCATTCTTCATTATCACTTCTTCATCCTCTTCAGTCAAGGGATCTATGAGTGAAAGCTCATCTTCACAAGTTCCACACCTAGGAGATCTTACAGACAAGATCGTGTGTGGAGGAGCTATCTCACTAGATCCTAGTCCCTGCTTATTCTGATAACAAACTTTTGCATGCAAGGATGAGGATATGATGTTCTTGAAGGTCTCTTCTTCAAGAACATATTTTTCTGCCCTGGCTTTGCTGATCACAAGCTCAGCCTGGCATTCAGTCAACTTGGTTATGAGATCTTTGATCTGAGTCCTATAATTTGTGTGCTCATGTTTAAGAACTGAAATGGTTTTCTCTAAGTCCTCTATCTTTAATTTATAGTCATTTTCAGCCATTTTGAAATAAGATTTTAAGATATTCAAGGACTCAAGATCAGATCTCATCTCTAAGTTGTAGGACCTATATCTGTTAACTTTAGCAATACATTCAGGTTTACAGAGATGTTCCAATACCTTTGCTTCGTCATGGTCAGCCATTAATGCTTGGTTTGGAGATGCAACTTCCACCTGAAAGCTCCAGTCAAAGCCCCCTTCTTCAACAGCAACTGCAGCTTGCTGCTTTGGCTTCTTATTCTGGGTGGCTTTATCAGTGTAGTTTGGTCTGGGTTGTGCTTGGCCACCATTTGTTCTTGGTGCCTTGCACTCTCTAGCAAAGTGGCCCATCTGGTTACAGTTGTAACACTTGACTTTGCTTTTATCTGGTCCAAACTTTCCACTGGTTGTACTGTTTGGGAACTTCCTTCATGTCCTCTTGTAGAACTTCTTGGCTCTGTGAGTGAGAAGAGCCATCTGCTGGACTATTTCCATGTACTCCAGATCATCCGGATGGATACAGTCCAGGTCTTCAAGGGTGAAAAGAAAGTTGCCAGAACTTTCATCAGAAGACACAAAGGCTTGTGAAGAACTTGTCTCTTGGAATGGGCTTCCTTGAGTGTAGCTTTCTCATGGTGTCTTAGAGAAGGTGATGAAAGGATCCTTTTGTGAGTTGTCAGGGTAGCATATAAGATGATGTTGAGGTTCTATGCTATCCCTTTCAGTCACATGCAGGGCTGAACTCATTTGATTGCTGGAGTTACCAAATGAACCTTGCATGTTCATCTCCATCTGGTATCCACTGAGAATACCATACAACTCAGTCAGAGTAAGAGTCTTAAGGTTCTCAGTCCTCTTGATAACAACACAATAATGTGTCCATTGCCTAGGAAGAGAGGACATGAACTTCCTTACAATGTCCCTATTCTCAAGAGTGACTCCAACATCCACTAGAGTGTCCATAATCTTAACATATCTGAAGTATTGTTGAGTCATGGTTTCATATGTTTTAAAGGTGAAGTTTTCAAACTGCTGCTTTAGGAGATCCTTCTTGTTCTCCTTGGCTTCAGTAGAACCCTCATACATTAGTTTCATTGCATCCCACAGCTGCTTAGCTGTTTTGCATTTATTGAAACCTCTATACACAGAGTTTGGAAGAGCAGTTTGAAAGGCTGTCATGGATTTTTGATCAATATCTACTCTCTTTCTATCTTCATCTGAGTAGTCAGCCACAGCCTTTGGAATCATACCACCTCCAGTAGCAGCTGAAGAGGTGCTTGGTATGTAAGGTCCTGAGACAACAGATTCCCACATCCTGGAGTCTTGAGACTTGAAGAAACCTTCCATTCTTTGGCACCAAGTATCAAAGTCTTCATGAGTGATCAGTGGAGACTTTGTCATGGTTCCAGTTTTCATATCAGCTTTAGTGATAAATTCTATTTGAGATGTTAAGTATTTTGTGTGTGTGAGGGATCTTAAGATGGTGAGATCTTACTATCAAGAGCCTGGAATGCTCTGATACCAATTGCAGAACCTTTTAAGGGGTTTGTTCACTTACAACACAACACACAGTGAGGAAAGATTAATTTAGAACACTTAACAGATCAAATGGGGAACTAGAAACCAGTTGCAATAAAGCTAAGAAACACAAGTAACTAAGAGACAAAACAAGAACAAATAACACATGTGTTCTGTTTTTAAGAATGTTGTATATTGCTCTCTAGTTCCTTACAAGTGTTTTCAAAGCATACATGAAGATACAAGGGAGCAGAGATACTTTATACTACATCCTATAGCCGACCATACTTTGAAGGCCAGCTGGATACATGATCTAAACAACAACAAAATCAATGTAGAGTCAAAAGGTAGATTGTCTTTTGACATATGACTATGACATGCCATAGCTCACATCCTAATGTATTACAAAAAGGATAAAAGTACATAAAGTAGAAAGTAACAGACTCAAGACCTCAATGTACAGTTTACCAAAAGCATGGACCTTTTCACCAACTTGTGAAAGTTGGTGAGTCAAACAGAGTTGCAGCGGAAAGGTGGTCGAGCCATTTGGTAAAAGTACATCAGATAATAGCATGTACTCAAAAGTCTTCAGAAGAAATCTGTCTTCATAAACTGGCTTCGGAAGACTTTGTCGCTGAAGCTTCGGAAGACTTCATATTTGGCTTCGGAAGATATTGGTCTTGGCTTCAAAAGAATTCACACTTAGAATGTTTTTCTAATGCAGAATATGAAACTTCTGAAGCATTCTACTTTAGCACTTTATGCATGCATACAGGACAGATTGTTTGGATGTTTTGGGTTGCATCAACCTTATATGAAACCTTACAATCTGTAACTTCAATTTCATCTAAAACACACACACACATTATCGTCGAGTATCATTATCACTCGAACCTGCAACTCGTTTGAAAGACCCCTTTCGAACAACCTTGGTTGAAATTGATGGAGGGCTTTACATCAAAGAGACCAGTAGAGGCTTCCTGTGCAACGAATTCGATTATAATCATCATCGCCTGCTTAAATCAATTCCATCAATCGTCGCGAGCATTCTTCTTATTCTCATCGTTTTGATCTCGAAAAGGTAAACTGATCCTATCTTTACAGTAGTTTTGTTATGTTAAACAATAGCCCTAAACTTATTGCAACTATCAATAGAGAATTGGGATTCAATTTGGATCAAGATCAAACTAGGGTTCATATGAATTTGGGGGATTTAAGCAATTAATGTTTTAAAGAATTTAAAGGGAACTTTTAAACACATCTAGGCTTTAGCCTAACTGGTAACTCGTAACCTCACTAAGCATGAGGTCCCGGGTTCGAACCGGGCCTCCACCGCCTTTTGTTTTAATTAGTTTTTTAACATTTTATAATTCAAAAAATATTATCATATTATAAAATCAAAATAAAAATTATTTCGTTAACTAAAACATTTCAGAAAATATTAAATTAATTTTAAAGGTTTTAAAAACTTATGATTTTAAATTTAATTACTTTTTAAAGAATAACAAAGATTATAGAAAATATTATTAAGTCATTTATATGATTTATATGTTAGAAACCTATTAGGGTTCAAATGTAGATTATTTCAAAACATTATGAATCTACATGTTAAATAATTAATTATTCAAATAGTTATTTAAATAATTATTTAAATAATTAAGTATTCATATATTCATTTAACCATGTTATATCATAGATTGCTAAAATATTTATTCCTTAAACTTTTATTTAAATTCTTGAAACTTATAAAACAATATAATTTTCTATTATTCTTTATTCTTATTTTAAGGTTTTGATATTATAAAACCTTTATAAAAATCATTTAAAAGTTTAAAAACTTTATAACATGATTTTAAATCAAGCCTAAATAATTTTAAATTATTTTGCAAGTCATTTAAATAAATATTCAATTAATTATCTTTATCAAATTTTAAATAATTAATCATTAAATTAATTATTTCTTTACACACTATATACTTAACCTTTATTAAATCAATTATTATAACTTAAATTATTTAATTTCACTAATCATTTATTATTGTTCTTAATGTTAACTATTTAATCGATTTATTACATCTTTTTTGAATTAGAATATAATCGATTACATTATTTTATTAAACCCCAAATTCCAATTAAAACCCTAATTCATATTTAGTCATTAATCATATCTTTATTTTAATCCTAAGTCACCAAATATTAGGTTGAATCATGAAGAAACGTTGGAGTAATCTTATCTTCTTATTGTTATCTTAAGTGCACCTTATAGCACGTGAGTTTTCCATGTGAGTTTTCATGCCACTTTTTACTTTATTTCACACATTTTGGGATGAAACATGTTAACTTTATAAACTTGCACTTGTAAACATCTTGATACTTGTAAATGCACATGCAATTCATCTTTACTTTTGTCATGGTTATTTGTAATATTGTGAGTCTTATATCATAGACATTATATGTTGACAATCAATATCTATTGCTAGCCTGGCGACGTCATAGATCTATGGGCCTGACAAGCCTATTTGGTGCTAAAGCCGAGGTTATTGCTGGCTCCTGATGACGTATGCTTGTTCATCATGGGAACCAAGTACACTTAGCTAATCGTTATACTTGTAATTGATATTCTTGGTCAATGTTTGATTGTAGCTATATGTTATCTATAAACTTTGCTTTATTCGTAACCATTGACATGAATTGCTACTTGTAAACTTTTATATATGTATGTATGCTTAACCCATGGAAACTCACCAACTTCAAAGTTGACCTTTTTATTTTTAACATGTTTCAGGATTGCTACTTGAGGAATTCTTCTTGCTCATATAGGACTTGGACTTAGCTTAATTAAATATCTTATGTTGTTTAAATATTTGTTGTATTGTAGTGACTTAATTGTCTAGTATTATTCAATGAAAAATGGCATTTAATATTATTTCAATTTATTTAACTCCATGAGCTATGAACAATCGTTTCACATTCGTCCGCCCCGATGATTCCGTCGTCGGTTGGGGTGTGACAGTAAATATAATTAAGCATAAGTTTTAAAGTAACATTACAACCAAAAAGTCTCAAACAACATCAAAACATAACATCAAGTTCAAACATCTCAAATTAATAATAAATCTTTATTATTTCTATGTCCAATCCTAGATGTGTCCAAACTTCAAGATCAACCATTAAACTTGGGCATTCCCTGAAACATGTAAAAAAAAGTAAACAATTAATGTTGGTGAGTTTTCATGGGTTATACATACATATAACAATTTTTAAGAAGCAATTCATGTCATGGGTTAAGAAATAATACAAGAATATAGATAGTACAATGATACAATCAAATCTTGACAAAAGATGGCCACAATAAGATAAGCGATTAGCTAAGTATACTTATTTCCCATGATGAACAAGAATACGTCAGCAGGAGCCGACAATAACCTCGGGTTTAGCACCAAATAGGCTTGTCAAGCCCATAGATTTATGACGTCGCTAGGCTAGCAATAGTTAATGATTATTTTTACAAGATGACTATCATATAAGGCTCACAAATATCTCAAATAACCATGACAAGATTATAAACTAATTTCTTGTGCATTACAAGTTTCAAGATGTTTTACAAGTGTGTATTTATAAGTTTAACATCTTTCACCCCAAAAGTTGTGAAATAAAATAAAAAGGGACATGGAAGAACTCACGTGATATAAGATGATCTTTAGGGAAATAATAAGAATATAAGATTGCTCGAACGATTCCTTTTACATAAGGTAAGGATTCCTGAAGTCTGATGCAACCCAAAACAGCTTAAGTGTCTCAGCAAACATGCACTAAGTACTGAAGTGAAGAATGCTTCGGAAGTTTTACACAAAGCATTAGAAAATACTCTAAGTGTAAAATCTCCGAAGCCAAGACCAATATCTTCCGAAGCCAAACATGAAGTCTTCCGAAGCTTCAGAGACAAAGTCTTCCGAAGCCTCATCCTATGAAGACAGATTTCTTCCGAAGACTTTTAGTACACATGCTTTATCTGATGTACTGTTCCATAAAGCACCTTTTCCGCTGCATCTCTGTAAGTCACCAACTTACATGAGTTGGTGAAAAGGGTCATGCTTTTGGTAACTGTACATTGAGGTCTTGAGTCTGTAACTTTCCACTTTATGTACTTTATCCTTTTTGTATTGTAAAAGGATGTGAGCTATGGCATGTCATAGTCACAAGGTCAAAAGGCAGATATGCCTTTTGATCCTACAATTGATTTTGTTAGTGTCTAGTCAATTGTATCCAGCTGGCCTTCAAAGTATGGCCGGCTGTAGGTTGTAGTATAAGTATTTCAAGTTCTTGTATCTTTTCTTAATGCTTTGTAACACTTGTAAAAGAACTTGAGAAAGCAATATACTGCCTCCTTGAAACCCAACTCTCTTGTTCTGTCTCTTTACTTTACTTGTGTTCTTTGTATCACTTTGGTTACCCAGTTCACTGTTTGATTAGAGCTTAGTTATTCTCCTCATTGTGTTGTTGTGTTGTAATTGTGTTAAGCCCTTAAACGGTCCTGCAATTGGTATCAGAGCTTTCCAGGCTCTTGATATAAGATCTAACCATCTTAAGATCCCTCACACACACAAAAGCTAAACTCTTCAAATGGCTGCCATCTCTAAGACTGATATGGAGACTGGAACCATGAACAAATCCCCACTGATCACTCTTGATGATTTTGACACCTGGTGCATGAGGATGGAAGGCTTCATCAGGTCTCTTGATTCAAGAATGTGGGAATCTGTTGAGAATGGACCTTTCATACCCAGCACCCCCTCTGCTACTGGTGCTGGTATGATTCCTAAAGATGTGGCCAACTACTCAGATGAAGATAGAAAAAGAGTAGAATTGATAGGAAGGCCATGACTGCTCTTCAGACTGCTCTCCCAAACTCTGTATACAGAGGCTTCAAGAAGTGCAAGACAGCCAAACAGCTGTGGGATGCACTGAAGCTGATGTATGAAGGCTCCTCTGAAGCCAAGGAGAACAAGAAAGATCTTCTGAAGAAGCAGCAGTTTGAAAATTTCACCTTCAAAGCAGGTGAGACCATGACTCAACAATACTTCAGGTATGTTGAGATTGTGGATACCCTAGTGGATGGAGGAGTTCCTCTTGAGAACAGGGACATTGTAAGGAAGTTCATGTCATCACTTCCTAGGCAATGGACACACTATTGTGTGGTGATCAAGAGGACTGAGAACCTTAAGACTCTTACTCTTACAGAGTTGTATGGGATTCTCAGTGGATACCAGATGGAGATGAACATGCAAGGTTCATCTGGCAACTCCAACAATCAAATGGGTTCAGCCCTTCATGTGGTTGAAAGGGACAGCATAGAACCTCAGCATCATCTCTTATGCTACCCTGACAACTCACAAAAGGGTCCTTTCATCACCTTCCCGGAGACACCAAGGGAGAACTTTACTCAAGGAAGCCCATTCCAAGAGACAAGTTCTTCTCAAGCCTTTGTGTCTGCAGATGAAAGCTGTGGGAATTATCTCTTCACTCTTGAAGACCTGGACTGTATCCATCCAGATGACCTGGAATACATGGAGATAGTTCAGCAGATGGCTCTCCTCACTCACAGAGCCAAGAAGTTCTACAAGAGGACAGGAAGAAGATTCCAAGCAATGCTACCAGCAGCAAGTTTGGGCTGGATAAAAGCAAAGTTAAGTGTTACAACTGTAACCTTATGGGTCACTTTGCCAGGGAGTGTAAGGCACCTAAAACAAATGGGGGCCAAACACAACCCAGACCAAACTTTGCTGACAAAGCTCCTCAAGCTGAGAAGACAAAGCAACATGCTGCTGTTGCTGTTGAAGAAGGAGGCTTTGACTGGAGTTTTCAGGTGGAGGATGCTTCTCCAAACCAAGCACTGATGGCTGACCATGATGAAGCCAAGGTATTGGAACATCTTTGCTCCCCTGAATGCATTGCTAAAGTAAATAGATACAGGTCCTATAACCTAGAGATGAGATCTGATCTTGAGTCATTAAACATATTAAAATCTGATTTTAGAAAGTCTGAAAATGATTACAAGTTAAAGATAGAAGACTTGGAGAAAACCATTTCAGTACTAAAACATGAACATACAGATTTCAGAACTCAGATCCAAGATCTCATCACTAAGTTAACTGAGTGCCAGGCTGAGCTTGTGATCAGCAAAGCCAAGGCAGAAAAGAGTGTTCTTGAAGAAGAGACCTTCAAGAACATGATATCCTCATCCCTGCACAACAAGGTTTGTTATCAAAACAGACAGGGACTAGGATCAAATGAGATAGCTCCTCCACACACAATCTTGTCTGTAAGATCTCCTAGGTGTGGAACTTGTGAAGATGAGCTTCCTCTCATAGATCCTGTAAGTGAGGATGATGAAGAAGTGATAGTGAAGAATTCCTCTGAGAAGAGTGAAGAAGAGGATTCTCCCAAGGGCCACTATCCTTCTGAGGAGAAGAAATCAACTGGATGACCAAGTCCAAAGAAAGAACTTGATCAGAAAGAGCAAAAGAAAGCAAAGAAGGCTCAAGAAATCAAGGCTACTTTTGATGCTAAGCAGAAACAAGTTTTATCTCTGCAGGTTTCAAAGTAGTAAGGACTGAAGACATCAACCAAGACTCCTTAGCTAAGAGTCATGGTTCTTGTTCAAATCATCTCAGTGCCAAGAAGAAGACTGATTTGCTGTGTACCACTGCTGCACAGCCTGGACCATCAAACTCCAAGAACAGTTCACAGCCCAAGGGAACTGTCTCAGCATCTACCAAGATGAAGATGGAGAGGGGATGTGACCAAAGTCAGTCTTGTTCTCAAAGGGAGACTTCTTTGAAGAAGATAATGTTATGTGTTATGTGTGAAAGTACTTCTCACATTGCTAAGGATTGCCCATACAATCCTAAAAGTACTGTCCACATGACTAAAACAAAGACTTCAAAGAGTCTCAAGAAATCTCAAGCTTCGGAAGGAAAGTCTGTTTCCTTCGGAAGCTCCAAATCAAAGAAGGAGGTAAGTGGAAAATTACCTTCGGAAGCAAAGTTGGTCTCGGAAGAAAGGAATTCTTCCGAAGCACTAAAGTCTGCTGCAGTGACTGTAGACTCTTCCGAAGGATCAGTCATCAAAACTTATGAAGTTCTAAAAGCTTCTAAGGTTTTGAAGGTCAAGTCCAAGACTCCAAAGGTGGTGTGGAAGTCTAAGAAAGACCAAATGACTGAGGTTTCTCCATCAACAACAGCTGAAGATCCCTATAGTACAACCATAGGATCTATTACTGTTGCATTACCTTCTTTTACTGTTAATGAGCCCAAGACAAGTAAGGCTTGGGTTTCCAAATGTAACTAATCATCTTCTCTGTGCAGGAACAGCTCAAGACCAACAGGAATGTCTGGATAATTGACAGTGGCTGTTCCAGGCACATGACTGGCAATAGGTCTCTACTCCATAATTTTGAGAGATTGATGGAGGACCAGTTGCTTTTGGAGGAGATGAAGGTGGTTACATTTCTGGAAGGGGCAAGGTCACAAATGGTAAGCTCAGCATTGAGAAGGTAAACTTTGTTAAGGAGCTTGGGTACAATCTTCTGAGTGTATCCCAATTTTGTGATCAGAGTCATAACATGCTCTTTACTGAGCATGAGTGCATTGTTCTCAAACCTGGTGTGGTCATTCCTCATGAGCATATCCTGCTCAGAGCCCCCAGGAAAGGGAACATGTACAAGATGGATTTGCAAGAAACATCTCCCTCAGGAGAAGTTTCATGCTTTCTATCTAAAGCAAATAGTGATGAGTCTTTCCTATGGCATAAAAGAATGTGCCATGTAAACTTTAAGAACATGAATAAATTAATTAAACATGATTGGTAACTGGAATGCCAAAGAAAGAGTTTACTAGTGATGATCATTGTGTGGCATGCCTGAAAGGGAAGCAACACAAAGTATCTCACAAGCCTAAGGAAAAGAACTCCATCACTACTCCCCTACACTTGTTACATATGGATCTCTTTGGCCCCACCAGTGTAATGAGTTTAGGAAGGACCTCTTACTGTCTGGTGATCACAGATGATTTTACAAGATTCACTTGGGTCTTCTTCCTTAGAACTAAGGATGAAACCCCTGAGATTCTGAAGAATTTCATCTTAAAAGTTGAGAATCAATGTGATCACAAGGTCAAAACCATAAGATGTGATCAAGGAACTGAATTCAAGAACCAAATCCTTGATGCATTTTGTGATGAAAAAGGTATTACAAGACAATATAGTGCTCCCAGGACTCCTCAGCAAAATGGAGTTGCTGAAAGGAGAAACAGGACACTTATTGAAGCTGCAAGAACTATGTTGTCTGACTCTAAACTGCCTATCACCTTCTGGGCAGAGGCAGTCAATACTGCTTGCTATGTGCAAAACAGAGTTTTAGTAGTTAAGACACATGGTAAGACTCCTTATGAACTTTGGCACAAGAGGAAACCTTTCATTGGTTTTCTCAGGTCATTTGGATGTCCCTGCACCATCTTGAATACCAAAGATCAAATTGCCAAGTTTGCTGAGAAATCAGATGATGGACATTTCATTGGATACTCTTCTCAAGCTAAAGCTTATAGAGTATACAATCTCAGAACTAGAATTGTTGAGGAGTCAGCCAATGTGACTTTCAATGAGCACACTCCCTGTGTGGCTGGTTCTGGTCCGGATTGGCTGTTTGATCTTGATTTAGTTACCAACTGTTTTAACAAATCTTGTGAGCATGTTTCAGGATCTGCAGAAAATCTAAATACAGGTGATCCTGATCCAAGATTTGAGCTAGGAAGATCTTCAACTCATACATCTTCAGCTCCAGTTGGAACTACTTCAGCAAATGAGGTTTCTATCAGCACAACAATGACAAATTCAGCTGATACATCTGGCATGCCTTCAAATTCCAGCTCAGAGGCCTCTCAACCAGATAAAGATACCTCACTTGTAGAAGACAACAATGGTGATGGTGATAGTGATCAGGAATTCCTTGATGCTAATAACCACACCATAGATGACAACATCAATGATGTCTCACACTCATTGGATCAAGTTAATCTTGATAAGTGTGATAATGTGGAGGGTGAATCTTCAGGACCAGATTTAAATTTCTCAAATTTAGATCTTTCCCAGCAACTTGCTGTGATCCCTCAGCTAAGGATCCACAAGTCTCACCCCACCACAAACATCATTGGAGATGTTGTCACAGGGGTAAGAACAAGAGGACAAACCCATGAAGCAAATGTTTGTCTTCACTCTTGTTTCTTATCCAGATAGAGCCCAAGAAAGTTGATGAAGCTCTAAAGGATGGAAGTTGGGTTGAAGCTATGCAACAAGAGCTGCTTCAATTCAAAAGGCAGAAAGTTTGGAACCTTTGTCCTCTTCCTCATGGGAAGACTACCATTGGAACCAAATGGGTTTTTAGAAACAAGAAGGATGATAGGGGAATCATCATCAAGAACAAGGCAAGACTAGTTGTTCAAGGATACACACAAGAAGAAGGGATTGACTACACTGATGTCTTTGCTCCTGTAGCAAGACTAGAAGCTGTTAGGATATTCCTGGCATTTGCTGCATCCAAGAACTTCAAGGTCTACCAACTTGATGTAAAGTGTGCTTTCTTATATGGAGTGATTGATGAGGAGGTTTATGTCAAACAGCCACCTGGTTTTGTAGACCCTGATCATCCTGATTATGTCTGCAAGCTTGACAAAGCTCTTTATGGGCTGCATCAGGCACCCAGGAAGTGGTATGAGACACTATCTAAGTATCTCTGCAAGCATGGATACAGAAGAGGTACTATAGATGGAACCCTCTTCATCAAAGGACAGGGAAATGACTTATTGCTGGTTCAAGTATATGTTGATGACATCATCTTTGGTTCAACTAATCCAAAGCTCTGCAAAGACTTTGAGAAGCTGATGAAAGACAGATTTGAGATGAGTTCAATGGGAGAACTCAACTTCTTTCTGGGAATTCAAGTGAAGCAAGTTGAAGATGGCATCTTCATAAGTCAGTCAAAGTATGTTCAAGACATACTCAAAGGTTCAATATGACTGATTGTAAGATTGCTAAGACACCCATAGCCAGAAACCACTCCCTTGGTCCAGATCTTGAGGGGGAGTGTGTAGATGAGCACTTATACAGGGCTATGATTGGGTCTCTTATGTATCTTACAGCTAGCAGGCCTGATATCATGTTTGCTACATGTATTTGTGCAAGATATCAAGCCAACCCTAAGATGTCTCACTTAATCACTGTGAAAAGGATTTTAAGATACCTCAAAGGTGCTTCAACACTTGGTCTATGGTATCCAAAGAATCCAAATTTCAATCTGTATGCCTATACAGATAGTGATTATGGTGGTTGCAATATGACTGCAAAGTCTACATCTGGGGGATGTCAATTCCTTGGTGGAAGGGTGGTCTCATGGCAATGCAAGAAACAATCCTGTGTGTCTGCATCAACTGCTGAGGCTGAATACATTGCTGCTGCAAGCTGCTGTGCTCAAGTGCTTTGGATTCAAAATCAGATGCTGGACTATGGATTTAACTTCAAGGAGACTCCTATCCACATAGACAACAATAGTGCTATCTCTATCACTGAGAACCCTGTGCAGCACTCAAGGACCAAACACATCAACATCAGGTATCATTTAATAAGAGATAACTATGAAAAAGGATTAATTAAACTAGTCAAAGTTCATACAGATGAACAATATGCTGATCTGTTCACCAAAGCTTTTGATGAACAGAGATTTAAGTATCTGATATCAGCTATTGGGATGATTAACTTTGAGTAGACTTTTTATTAAAACTAATTCTAATTATTTCTTCTTAAAATATGTGTGTCCTAAGTTGTCTAGTTCATCACTTTCATAAGCTCATGTTTTCTTTGGATGTAAAATTCTTTTTGAAGACTTTCCTTAGATTCTTGAAAATTTCTGATACTTCGGAAGATAAAGATTTTATCTTCGGAAGAAAAACATGTCTTTAAAATAAATAACTGTCTAAGAGATTTTATCTTCGGAAGAAGTAAAGTTCATCTTCCGAAGCTTAAAATTCTTATCTCAGACACTTATCTATTTTCAAGAACCTTTTCCTTCCGAAGCAAAATTAACCTTCGGAAGCTTTGTTTATTTTCAAACAAAGCATTCAAAGGTTTATTTCTCTTCCGAAGCATAAATTATCAAGACTTCAGGAAAATCTTCCGAAGCCATTTTAGCTTCGGAAGCTTTTTAAATCAAAACTTCCGAAGACAAATAAACTTCGGAAGCTTTTCGAATTCCAAGAAAACTACTTTTTGAGCAAAAGTAAACTACTTTTTCAGAGGTGGGACCGACTTTCGGATTTCAAAGTTTATCCTCTTTCATTAACTTGGTTCAAATCCTTTTTCATATAAATACCCAACGGTTCCCCCTCTTTCCCACTATCTTCCTCAATTCTACTGTTTCTCTAACCTAATTCTCTAAACCGCCTTTGCTTTCTACCTTTCTTCACTCTTAAGCTTCTAAAATGGCCAACCTTAACCGCAGAAACAACCCTGATTTCTCCATGCAACTACACAGGCAACATAATCAAGTTGCTCTGTTAAACTCTGAGAAAGATGCAAGTTTCTCAGAGATTTGCCAATTCTTGACTCTATCTAACTACTTCACCTCCCTGACCATTGATCCTCCTCTATATGAGGATCAGTTGCTTGAATTCTGGAAGACCTGCCAAGAGGTCATTATGGATGGGGAGAAGGCACTGTCTGCCACAGTGCAAAGAAGGACAGTCTTCATCACTCCGGCCATCATTAACCAACATCTACAGCTGGATGATGAAGAAGGTGAGGTGTCCTTTCCAAAAGAAGCTGTAAATCATTCTTTTGAGCAGATGGGCTATGAAGGAGATTTCTCTGTAAAGACCTTTAGGAAAGGGAAGGTCTCATCCCAATGGAAATTCCTGCTCCATGTGGTTATCCACAGCTTGTCAAACAAGCATGGTGGATGGGACCAGATTCCTGAGGATCTCTCCTTCATTGTTCATGGAATGGTTCAAGGGGTCAAGTTCAGGTATTCACAATTTGTATATACTAATTTACTTGCAAACTTAGACTCCTTAGAGTATTACATGTTTCCTAGATATGTTCAACACATTCTCAACTGTGAACTGGGCTCACAGTTAAGGGAAACAGGTAATATTCTTAAATTGGGACAGATGAAGCCCGGCATCTTTAAAATAATGAAGAAGCCAACTGTAGGCTTCTCTGGGGTAGAAACAGCCCTAGTCCCAAAAATGTTAGAGCTCATTGCTCAAGGTGACAACCTAGCAACACAAGCTAGTGTTGAACCCACACCTCTTTTGTCCCTACCATTAAAAAGACCAGAAATCACCCTCACCTATCAAAGAAAATCCAAACGAACCCCTGCTCAGACTATTGAGTCTGTGCAGGCCCCCAAATACTCAACCTTACAGGAAGAAGTGGACACTAGAGCTCCCACTTCTCCTGAGGAGCAAACCACTCCCATTGTTTCACCTATCAGGGCTGAGGTTCCTCAAGCTCACCCTGATGAGCTCAATAGCCCAACAACCTTAAGCCTTCACTCTGAGTCTCAACACTCAAGTGGACAACCTTCAGGGGACAGCTACCATCCCCAGCCTTTGGATCTCAACCAACCAATTCCCAACCTATCCTTCTACACTGATGAAGACTTAGGATTCAGTGAGTACCATGAATCTCTCTTCTCCTCCCCTACTCAAAGAGAGATGAGTACCTCTGACTCTCCTCAGTCTATCCCCCATCAGTCACCTGTTACTGAGGTGGACACCTCTGAACCTGTTCAGGATGTCCATATGGAAGAGGCTCTCACTTTTGAAAGTGATTACATCATTAAGACCTCAACCATGGCAACTCAGCCCATTGGCATCTCAACTGAGGCTGCCAGTGAGCAGAGGAAAACCAGCAGCCAAGAAACTCAAGCTGGTGGTGAGAGAGAGGACTTTGGTCCAATCATCTCATCCCCCAATGAATCTTCTGATGAAGATGAGGGGAATTTGAGACTAAAGGTGCAAAAACTGTCAAAAACATGCACCTATTTAGTCTCTAAGGTTAGTCACTTGGAATCTCAGGTGACTACCTTACAAAACAGGGTCAATGATCAGCAACTACAGATTTCATATCTGCAGGAAAAACTAGCTGGGAGACCTTTAAGGAGAGCTCAACCAGGAACACAAGAACCTGTGGAAGTAATTGACTTATCCTCCAGCTCACCTATGCAAGTGGGTGATGCTACCAAAAAGGGGGAGAAAGTTGTTACAACCACAGAACCTGGGAGTTCCTCAGAGAGAATGGACATAGAGGACTCACCATCCTCACTTGCTGTTGTGCATTCTCAGCAACTTCCTCAAGTTCACATTAATGTGAACTCTATAGACTCTCTCATCAGGAGTCTATTTGAGGAAGGCATACCAAGGGCTGTCTCATCTCCACCACTGGGAACTAGCAATCAAATCATAAGGTGGAGGTATGATGATGACAGAAGAGCCCTCATACTTCAAAGAGTTCAAGGCCAACAAGAAGTTTTTCAATTCCAAAGCCTGAGCTTTTATGAAAGATTGGATTTAGTCAACCTGCCACTTGTCAATCCAAGCAACTCAAGACAAGCTGACAGGCTGGCTCAAAGAATCCAAGACAGGATCATGGCAGAGTTCTCTCTAAGAAGGAGACTTAGGGAATCAGGCAATGTCATCGGTCAACTGGATGTTGAGGTGGACCCTAAGATTAGTTTCATAGGGGAAACCTTGACTGAAGGCCCAGTGACAGAACCTGAGACCCCTGTCTCATCATCAACAACTGCTGCTGAGGTCCAAACTCCATCTGAGACACCTGCTGGTGAAGGTGTTTCTCAGCCTCTCTCTGGCCAGAGCATGGAAGCTACTCCAAGCAATGAAGGCCAAGCCTCAATCCTCCCTGAGTCACAAAGGTCTGTTGGTGACAAAGGGAAAAGGATAATGACTCCTGAGGAAATTGAGGAGGAAGAGAGAGAGAGGAAAAGGAGACTAAGGGGAGAAAGTTCCACTGGGTCATCTAGCTTCATGCAAGCTGCAATCAGGGCTGCCCCCAGACCAAATACTCAGGATGATGAGTTAAGGGCAGTCAGGATTACTTACTTACAGACCAGGAACTATGATATTGATGAGATCATCTCCCTCCCCTTAGAAGAACTGAATGAACTGGCTGACAGAGAAGTGTCAAGAGAGTTGAAGGAGAAAGAGGATGCAATGATACTTCTCCAACTCAAAGAGGAGAAGAGACAGAAAAGACTCTACAAGCATGCTCCTACTCTCTCACCAGTTCAAGAAAGTCCTGCACAAGAAGATGTGGTTCCACAAGAACCTCAGGTAGATAAAGAGGAAGATAGGATCAAAATGATCAACTACCTGAGTGCCACAGGCTTCTATCAGGCAGATGCACTTCTCCCTTTATCCTATGACTTCATTGAGTTTGAGTATTTAAAGCAACTTGAACTTGAGTTAGTCAAGGAAAGAAAGACAACCAAAAGGAAACTAAGAGAAGAAGCTGCAAAGTCAAGGGCCACCATTCAAAAGAATGCAAAGAAGTCTGCTGACAGACAAAGAATGGTGAGCTTCTTGAAGCTGTATGGATTCTCCGGAAGGAGACTTGGCCCCATGTCTCTATCCACTATGGATGAGCACATTAGGGTGATCAAGCAGAAGATTAAGAGTGGAGAACTTATTGACTTGCACTCTCTTCCAAGTCAAGTACCACCTGAAGTGGAGGTCAAGTTTGAACAACCAGAGACACCTCAAACTGCACCTCCAGCTGAGCCCCAGCAAGCTTCATCTTCTGATCCTAGGCAGGGTCAAACTCCCTCTCCTTCTGAACCTGTGAGGGAGGAACACCCAACTGAGAAAGACACTGATGATCAACATGGTGCTGCAGACCAGTCTTCTCAGTTAAAGACAACCAAAAGGAAGAAGAGGATGGCTTCTAAACCAAAGACAAAGAAGAAGAAGCCAAAGTCATCTACCTCTGCACCTCAGGCTGAATCAGATCAACCTGAGGAAGTGCATGATGAGGCAGCCCAATCAACTCCTATTCAAGTGGCTCCTCTAACTAGTGAGACACCCATCTTGTCCTGGACATACTCTACCAATCCAGAGAGATGGACTGTTATAAGAGATCAAGGTGTTGAGAATGTCTACTCGTGGCAAGACATAATCAACTTACCTCTGCATGATCTCTTTGAGATGAGAAGATACTATGAAAGTCTTGATGATCCTGACCATCTCATGAAGAAAGGAATGGTCCTGATTGTACTGAAGACTACCAACATTTGAAGATCTTCTAAGTGTTTTGGTAGCATCAGCCTAGGGGGAGTTTGTAAGGATTCCTGAAGTCTGATGCAACCCAAAACAGCTTAAGTGTCTCAGCAAACATGCACTAAGTACTGAAGTGAAGAATGCTTCGGAAGTTTTACACAAAGCATTAGAAAATACTCTAAGTGTAAAATCTTCCGAAGCCAAGACCAATATCTTCCGAAGCCAAACATGAAGTCTTCCGAAGCTTCAGAGACAAAGTCTTCCGAAGCCTCATCCTATGAAGACAGATTTCTTCCGAAGACTTTTAGTACACATGCTTTATCTGATGTACTGTTCCATAAAGCACCTTTTCCGCTGCATCTCTGTAAAGTCACCAACTTACATGAGTTGGTGAAAAGGGTCATGCTTTTGGTAACTGTACATTGAGGTCTTGAGTCTGTAACTTTCCACTTTATGTACTTTATCCTTTTTGTATTGTAAAAGGATGTGAGCTATGGCATGTCATAGTCACAAGGTCAAAAGGCAGATATGTCTTTTGATCCTACAATTGATTTTGTTAGTGTCTAGTCAATTGTATCCAGCTGGCCTTCAAAGTATGGCCGGCTGTAGGTTGTAGTATAAGTATTTCAAGTTCTTGTATCTTTTCTTAATGCTTTGTAACACTTGTAAAAGAACTTGAGAAAGCAATATACTGCCTCCTTGAAACCCAACTCTCTTGTTCTGTCTCTTTACTTTACTTGTGTTCTTTGTATCACTTTGGTTACCCAGTTCACTGTTTGATTAGAGCTTAGTTATTCTCCTCATTGTGTTGTTGTGTTGTAATTGTAGCTAAGCCCTTAAACGGTCCTGCACATAATACTTAAACGTGGTTGTTTCAAGATTAGATTAATGATATGATTAATGACTAAATATGAATTAGGGTTTCAATTGAAATTTGGGGTTTTAATAATTAAGTTAACTAAAATAATGTAATCGATTATATTTTGATTCAATACAGATTAAATAAGTTATTAAACAATCATTTGAAAATGATATTAAATTATTAAGAAAATTAAATAGTTTCCAATTCATAATAATTGATAACTAAAAATTGATATTTAAAGTGTGAAAATAATTAATTTACTAATTTGTTATATAACGTCTTGTTCAAAATAATAATTTATTATTTAAACAAGTTATTAAATAACTTATTTGATTTCAAGACCATGTTACAAAATAATAAAGAAATAAATTTCTATATAAGCTTTGTTATAGTGTTTATTTAATAAAAATATAAAATTATATTGTTTGAAAAATTTATAAAAAATAATTTGATAACTTATAGGATAAAGTTAGCTGAAAAAAATAATTTTTATAAAAAATATAAATTTTCTATAATTTAATAAATAAAGAAAACCTTTTAAAAAAATTGAGGGTGCCCGGGGTCGAACTCGATACCTCTGTAATTTAATAAATTTTTAACCGGTAGGCTGAGCGCCTATGCCAGTTAAAAAGTTGGGTTTTAGTTTTTAAAAGCACACCCACAATGAAACCCCCAAATTCACAAGAATCCTAGAATGATTTGAATCCAATTGAAGCATAATTCGATTCTGTTAACGATAATAATCATGGGGATTTTGTTCCCCATGTAAAAACAAGTATATGTTCATGTTTAATTTATCTGGATTGAGATGGAATCGAGGATGCAAGGTCAGGGTTCAACGCGACAGGAACAAGATGAAGGCGATGATCAATCGCTTGTGCGTGTGTGTTATTGTTACAGAAGGTGAAAAGGGTTCTTTTTGAGAGATTTGCACCATTTATATAGCTCCCATGTGTTTGTTTATACCTTCAACGAATTCAAGTTGGGTTGCGAACGTTATGATTTCAATTCGATGGATTAACGGTTGCTTTGAATGAAATTAAATGCATCATTGCATTCTCAATGATTAAATGTACGTTTATGTTCAATTAATTTGATTATTATCATGATTTGAGAGTTGAATGGTTGGAACTTGATTGTGGTTTTCGGTTTCGATTGATTCTTTAGTGAAACAGATGTTTTGGTTGGATTATAACGATTACAGGTTCGATTCATGTTCTAGCAATGAAAGGAACGGTTCGATTGAGGTGTTTTAATCGAATAGTGAGGTTTTTAGGCCTCCCAGCGCCGCGCAGGAGGTTCGCCGGCCGGCGGCCGGAAAATCAGGGAGAGAGGGGGGATTTTGGGTTTTAAACCCATTTTACAATTTGCATCCCTGTAGTTTTGTTGCTTTGTCATTTTTTATTTCTTTTTATTTTAATTTTTTTTAACTTTTAATGATTAACTTTTCATTTTATAAGTTTTTAATCCCTCAAACTTTATAATCTAATTTTAATAATAAGAACTTTGTTTCATAAACCTTATGAGTTTTAAATAACTTCAATTTTTAATTATTTATAAAATGTTTAAAATCACATTTTAGCAATAGTATTTTATAAATTACCAAGTTTATAAATTTATCAATAGACTTTATGGTCTAATTATTTGTTTTAATTGTAAAATTTGAAACTCATAATTAACTCCTAAACTTTATAAGGATTTATTTATTTGATAACTAAACAAGTTATTACATTTTTAAAATAAGAAACACTTAAATTAACAATTTTTCACGAATAAAGAAAGTAAACACAAAATGAACCCCTATGGTTTCATTATTGACAAAAATAACCCTTAACGAAAATAAAAATTTGTTAACAAAAACCCGAATGGTCACAAAAATCACCTTGATCTGGTTGACGTATGTGTGTAAGAAACAAGAGCGATGACAACTCAGACAACAATATCAAATCACGCCACCTGTCCAAAATTCCATCCCTAAATCTTCAACTTCATCACTCGCAATTCGTAAACCCTAGAACTTTCGTACCCCGATATTTCAGTGACCACTAATAATAATAAAAACTCCTATATACCATACACATTGTGTCGTGTTAATTTTAAAATTTAGACCGAAACGTAAAACAAGAACTTTGTAAAATATGATAAGCATACGTGTTACGATAAAAAAAGAAAAGAATAACAGAGTAAGGAAAATTCACTTCAATTCATCAATGGTTGACATAACAGAACAATTTGACTTATAACGACCTCTAATGACTAACGAACTACCGTTATCAACTAATACAATTTGACCCCTATAGTTTGATAGTTGACAAGTATAGACCCTCTATTTATTATTCATGACAATACTCCCCTCGTAAAGAAATTCTTGTCCTCAAGAATCAAGAATAAAATCAGGAAATCGACAAACAAATTCCTCAGCAATCTCCCAAGTGCCATCATGTAAAGGAAGATCTTTCCATTGAACCAAGAATTTGACTACAGGTTTGTTTCCCACACGAGCCAGTTTGCGATCCAAAATCTGATGAGGAGTCAACGATTGAGTAGGGTGAGAAGGCAGGGGAGTGACATGTAAAGGTGGACCAGCTGCCTTCTTCAACAAAGAAACATGGAAAACATTATGAATGAGTGAATCAGAAGGAAGATCCAACTCATACGCAGCAACTCCAAATTTGGCAGTGACCAAGAATGGCCTATAATACTTGGGTGATAACTTGGAGTACTTGTGTAAACAAATGGTGGATTGTATGTAAGGATCAGCTTAAGATATACCCAATCATTAATGGCAAAAGAACGCTCTAGTGCTTGTTTAAGAACATCTGCAAATTGTTTCATGCTATTAAGAGCTGTCTCTAGTGCTTGTTTAAGAACAAGTAGCATAGTTTTGCGTTGCTGAAATAAATCTTCGACAGCAACTACTTTGGTAGTAGATGGAAAATGAGGTGCATGAATAGGAGGATCCACTCCAAACAAGACACCTATTGAGGACCTCAGTCTGCCCTTCTGATTGAGGGTGATACGCAGTGGAAAGAGCTTGTTTAACCCCTTATAATTTAAGTAATTCCTTCCAAAAATTACTAAGAAAGATAGTATCTCTATCAAATACAATTGTTTAGGGACAACCATGTAGTTTAAAGACATGACCCAATACAAGTTGAGCCACTTTTGGAGCTGTATAAGGGTGTTTTAAAGGTATGAAATGACCATATTGGTAAATCTGTCAACAATCACAAGGATAGAATCATACCCCTGGGATCTTGGTAACCCACCTATAAAATCCATTGAACTATCGGTGAAAATGGATTTGGGTACAGGTAAGGGACAAAGCAATCCCGGACTAGCCATTGTCTCATATTTTGCTTGCAAGCAAACTTCACAAGCTTTAACAAAAGCTTTAACATCTTTAGTAACACCCTTCCAATAAAACATGGACTTAAATCTTTGCAATGTAGCTTGGATACCCGAGTGCCCAGCTTAGGGAGAAGTATGGCACCAATTGAGGATGTCATATCGCAATTGAACATCATTAGGAATCCACAACTTTCCTTTTCGTTTCAGTACTTCGCCATCCCAAGAGAAACGATGAATGGTATCTCCTTTGAGCAATCTAGTAATTAAATCTTGAGCAATTGAATCTTGTTGCCAAGCATTTTTGAGCTTGTCTAACAATAAGGGCTGATAAGAAGAAAGAGTCATAGAAAGTAGAGCTGAACCATGTAGTCTGGATAGTGCATCAGCTGCAATATTATCCGAACCCTTCTTGTAAACAATGTACTAATCATATCCCATCAACTTGCTCAACCAATTATGTTGCAGAGGTGTTGTAATTTTCTGTTCAAGTAAATGTTTCAAGCTCTTTTGATCCATCTTGACTGTAAAGTGCTTGAAAATGAGATATTGATGCCAGTGTTTCACTGCCATTAAGATGGCTAGTAACTCTTTCTCATAGATAGATAAAGCACATTGTCTAGGAGAAAGAGCCTTACTCACAAATGTTATGGGATGGTGATCTTGCATTAAAACAACACCCAAACCTTTGGATGAGGCATCAGTCTCGACAACAAATTCTTTGGACCAATCAGGTAATGCTAACACTATTGATGAGAGCCTGTTTTAAACAATCAAAAGTTGTTTGGGCTTCTTGAGACCAGTTGAATGCATCTTTTTGTAAAAGCATGGTTAAAGGTTTGGAAATTGACCCATAAGAATATATAAATCACCTGTAATAACCAGTTAAGCCCAAAAATCCTCGTAGTTGTTTAACTGTACTTGGAATAGGCCACTCTTTAATAGTTGCTATTTTAGACTGATTAGTGGATACTCCTTCTTTAGAAATAACATGACCGAGGTATTCCACTTGTGTTCCTACAAAGCTACACTTAGACTTCTTTGCAAATAGTATTAGCTCTAAACAGCAACAAAAATTCTTTGAGATCTACCAAATGTTGTTGTAAATCTTTACTATACACCAATATATCATCAAAGAATATAAGGACTTTCTTTCACAAAAATTGTCTAAACACTGAATTCATCAAACCCTAAAAGGTAGCAGGAGCATTAGTCAACCCAAAGGGTAAGACTAAAAATTCAAATAACCCTTGATGGGTCCTGAAAGCTATCTTATGTATATCTTCAGGATGCATGCGAATCTGGTGATAACCAGACCTAAGATCCAGTTTTGAAAAGATTTCAGCTCCACCTAATTCCTCTAATAATTCTTCAATAAGAGGAATAGGAACTCTATTTTTAACAGTATTATCATTAAGCTTCCTATAATCCACACAAAGTCTCCAAGTACCATCTTTCTTTTTAACTAACACCACCAAAGATGCAAATGAGCTTACACTATCCCGAATGATACCCATATCCTTCATTTCTTGAACCATTTTCTCAATAATATCTTTTTGCCCCATAGGATATCTATAGGCTCGCTGATTAATGGTGGTGTTTTCATCAATTAAATGAATTTTGTGATCACAAGGTCTAGATGGAGGAAGAGTTGTGGGAGTTTGAAAAACATCATCAAACTCAAGTAATAAGGCTGCAATTTCAGTATCTATTAACTCATTAATGACCTTGGAATGATGTTGAAACATACCTTTCGAAGTTTGCATGCTAAATAGTTGAGAGTGAGCCACTGTGGAACTATTATTCAGTAAGGTACTTAACTTCTTAGAAGGACAAAGTGTCATCAACTTACTATATGTTCCCTTTAACATGAAAGCATTATCACCCACTGAAAATTGCATGGTGAAAGAATTGAAATTCCATATGATGTCATTAAGTGTTTGCAACCACTAAATACCAAGGACCATATCATAATTCTCTAATGGTAGTAGGAGTACATCAGCCTTAAACCATACTCCTTGCATCATCCATTGAAAATCTTGACACAAAGTAGCACAAGGTAATTTATTGCCATTAGCCACAGTAACTATCATTGACGGAATTGATTTTGTTAGACATTGTAGCTTAGAAGCCAACTTGGAATCAAGAAAATTATGTGTGGAACCGGAATCAATCAAAATTTGTAATTGCCTTGTACCAATGGTGCCAATAACCTTCATAGTCGAATAAGATGGAACACCCATAAGTGCATGAATGGAGATCAAAGGGTCTAATTGTAATTTAGGTAAAACTGAATCCTCCACCAAATTCTCAGAAATATCATCATCATTAGCCCAAATTTCTAAAACATACAATTGCTTATACTTGCAATTGTGAGTGGGAGTATATTTTTCAGGACACCAAAAACATTCTCCTCTAGCGCTCTTCTCTTCAGCATCTTTAGTTGATACTTATCGTATAGGTTTAATCATTTTAGTGGCTGGTGGTGTTGGGTAATGAAAGAGTTGCTATGGAATTAGATTTGTAAGGAGTGTTGGTACTGAGGTTTGGCTAGAAAGATTACTAACATGTTTCTTCAATTCTTTACTACCAAAGAGTGTAGTATAAACAACCTCTTGTTTTTGGCCATAGTTATTGCATCTCGCAGAGTTTTAGGCTTAAAAATCTTAACCAGACATCTAATTTCTGGTTTAAGACTAGCAACAAACAATCCCGTTGCATAATCTTCACACAACTTAACTCGATTCAACAAAGAATCCAATGCATCACAATACTCTTGTAAGGTACATTGTTTGATGAAGATTCTTTAACACTTCAATCGGTTCTTCAGATAATCGAGTAGAAAATCAATTACGCAATGAATGAACATAATCTTCACACTTCATCCCCTCAATGTCACGATCTTGACTAGTAACATAACCTTGATGCCATTGTAAAGCTACTCCTTCCAAATTGATGACTGCGTAATGAACTTTCATGTTGGCAGGGGTTTTATCCACCATGAAATAATGATTACACTTATAAATCCAACCTTCAACATCCTCGCCATTGAACTTTGGAAAATCTAATCGTCCCAATCGAACCAAACGATTTTCATGATGATCATTGCTTTTGTAGTTTCTCTCAACCAACTCCTTAATCGTTTTAATCTGCAAACAAGCTTCTGTCATTTGAATCTGCAAATTTTTTTATATGATTCGTGTTTTCCTCCAAAATCGATTGTTGAGACTGAATTGCCTGAGAGTTCTCCTTAGAAATCTTCTCTAATTTCTCCATTTCTTGTTGTCTTGTGGCCGCCATATCCCCGTCTTCTGTCGCTGTCGCCGGAGCGCCGATGAGGATCCGTAGCTCTGATACAAATTGTTACGATAAAAAGAAGAAGAAGAATAACATAGTAGGGAAAATTCACTTCAATTCATCGATGATTGACATAATAGAACAATTCGACTTATAACAACCTCTAACGACTAACGAACTACCGTTATCAACTAATACATTGACCCCTATAGTTTGATAGTTGACAAGTATAGACCCTCTATTTATTATTCATGACAATACGCGACCAAAGTCGAAAGTAAAAAATTGTATCCATTTGAAACAAGGTCCCACTCATCATGCTATAAAAGAATTGTCTTCATCCTATGCTCCATAACATCACACATGTCATTTAACATAGAACAAAGTACATAAAGGGAATAAACATAAAAGGAAACTGACCCACTACATCATTACACTAGAAAAGAGGATACCCATGCAAACCTGTTACGTCAATGTTTGAATTACTCCAATAGTACTTAGGGAGATGTCATCAAAAATGAAGAGAAAATTTGACAAATATTAAGGTGAAATCACAATTTAATTTGTTATTGCTCGTTGTTTCTGTGTTCGATACGAGACCAAAATTTATACATACTGAGGTCACTCTTTGCAATATGTATGGTGATGAAGATGAGTTTAAATTCCTGCCATGTGTAAGGGTGCATTATATGAGCTTTTAATTGAATTCACTCTGATGAATGTGTTAGGTGTTGTTTGTTTTTTCTGCAGGAAAACGTCTGCAGTCTGCGGACTACATCTGCAGACATCTGCAGTAGAAGAGGTGGACCAAATGTCTGCAGTCTGCAAGAAAAAGACTGTTTTTTTTTAACATCTGCAGAATGCTGAAATATTCTGTAATTAACCTTAAGACATACGATAATTGCCTTGTTGTCTACTTTAAACAAATTAAAAGAATTTTAAAACATTTACATACATAAATTACATTCAGATGAGGGGAGTTAAGTTACATTTTCGTGGACAGTTAGTATCAAACTACATACAAACAGATTACAAGTTTACAAATCTAAAAGTAATACACACAGTGTGTCAAACATATAAACAAATCAACCTAATGGTCCTAATCTTCTAACACTTGACCATACATCATGACTACCACCTACCCGATTCAAGATCATCCAACGACATATCCGAACCATTATACGAGCACACAATTGCCAAATTGTCATCCCTTAGAACCCCACGTTGTTGCATCTCTTGTTGACCCACAACATCACGACTCGGTGGAACCCCAGAAATATCACCGTCAAACTCGAAGACGAACCTCGGGTCACGTTCGACCCGAATACTCAAATGCAGATGAATCGGTTTTTCGAGCCTGAATCATCGATCCCCACCCACCCGTTACGAACCACCACACCCTTGTTACCACCACCAGCAACACCAGTCAAGTAGTTCCCTTGGTTGAAACATTCCCGATGTGGGTTTGTTTGGTAATAGTAATGACGTCATTAAAGTTTTTAAAGAGAAAAGCTTGGTAGAGGTGAAAATCATAAAGGCGGGATCGGGTGTAACAAGTGATCCTAAGTTGGAGTTGGATTGATATTTGACTGGAGAGATTAATGAAGATAACATCTACTTTCAAAGCAAAGATTTTACCATTTTGGATTGGTGGAGAAGTACAACTTTTCCTATGTTATCGATTGTTGCACGTGATGTCTTAGCTATTCCTATTTCAATGATGACATTTGAATGCTCCTTCACTACCAAAGGAAGAGCGCTTGACTCATATGGGACATCTTTAATTCCTGATGCTATACAAGCATTAATATGTTATCAAGATTGGATTTGTTCATGTGCTGCTCTAGTTTATGTGTGGAAGAAACCACTCAAAGAGCTTGACAACTTTAATGATGGTAAATACTCATTCCTTGATGATTTTTGTCTTTATATATTGCATCAAACCATTCTATGCATTTATTTTTTTTCCCTCGTCTAACCGTAAGCATGTGAAACATCAAACGAAACAATTCTTTTTAGCAATACATGAAAAGTAAGCATACTCTATTTTGTTTGCTAGTAATTTTCTAAATTGTCCTTTTCATTGTGTAATATATCAGGTACAAAGCTTATCAAAGATATAATATATATGTTAATGTTTTACTTTATAATAAGCGTCATTTAACTACTTCAAAAATGATTTTACTTCAATACAAACTAATACTAGATCAAACGTACATTTAAATGACAGTGACATGTTCAAAGTTAAAATGGATAGAAAGAGTTTTTGAGAAGTAGCTATTGGCTTCAAGAGTAAATCTTGAGTGTATAAAGCCCTTAAAGAAGAATACAGTGACTCAAACTGCAGATCATGAAAACGATGTGTAGCTCATTAAAACGATGAGAGATGCTCAAGTATTTCTTCGATCATGAGACAAAGAAGATGACTAGAGTTGGTATAAGATTATGATAGTGAGATTTTTTATCATCAGGGAAAGGCGAATGCCACTAGCGATGCCTTCAATAGTTATGCAATGCATTACTCTACCAAGATAATATATAACTTCAGAGTTGTCCAGTAATAATAAAGAAGCACAAGTTGAAGCTAAAAGAAGGAAAACTGGACTAGATTCACAATCTAGTTGAAGACATATTCGGTCCGGTGTGAGTTCTTAACATTTTCAATGTCAAATGGTTGTTTCTAGATAAGGATCACAAGTCCCGGTATCCTATACATAATAACCTTGGTGCGGCGAAGATACAAAAATTGATTATAGATGGATAGGTGTGAAGAAAGATATTTGTAAACATATTAAAATAGGTTCAAATGTTTTCAAGTAATATCCAAACACAAGTAACCATATGGAAATGCCGTGCAGTTTAGCACCATGATCAGCCCAAGCCAAAGGACCATAAAAACAAAAGAAATGAGACCCACTTAAAATAAAAGGGCTTTGACATGATGAAACTCACATCAAAAGGCTTCTGGCACTTTATATTTGCTAACTTCCACATTGTTAAAAATTAGCTTTAATGTCAATGACATCAGTCTTTTTCTACCAGTCTAAAAAATCAGCTTGTATAGATCTTCAACAGATCTATGTACACCACTGCAGTTGTCTATGGTTGATCATAGATATTTAACAACTTTTCAAATGAACTAAAATGTTCAATTACATGGTAACCATAACTAATTAGCATTTACAATAGATAACTATTTTCAAGTTAAAGAAATATAACATGAGTCTCCATCATTCCAATCTTACATACCCAAATTCTAGTTATAAGCAAAAGACTTAAGGTTACATGGAGAGATCAAAAGGCATGCCTCAGTTGTAATACAAATGTAACAGATTTTCAGCCTCTACACACCCTCGCTTAGCTTCGACATCCACAAATTAGAACGAGACTTGTGTGCTAAACTACGTGGGAGGTTTACTTCTCCAGATTCCTCAGTTGTAATATCAAATGAAATAATCAGATAATAAGAAGTGTATCCACCATCCATGGTAATCCTATCTTTAGCAAGCCAATAAAGAAACCCATCTACAACTACCCGCAACCACCAGTCAAATGAAATCGATTTACGAGGTAGATTGCTGCTATGCGGACGTCTCCAAACCACTGTGCTTAACGTAAAAACCTCAACTTGACAAGGGATGCTACTTATAGTTTGTATACTGCTCCGCCTACTAATCTGTGCGATCTTGAGAATCTTAGGGTCATTCATCACATGACAAACACCAAAACCAAAAAGATTTTCATACATCCCAAAGACCACATTAGGCACAACAACAGCAATCGCTCTTCTAATCGAAGGATTCCAAACAACAGCCACATTTTCACGGTGTTTATCCCCACTGCTTTTAGTATAAACACCTTGCAAACAAAGCAAGCCGTGAGAGATTCCGATTACATTTAAGATTGAATGTTCAAGCATGTTAACCAGCAGGGGAACAGTGGGGGAAACTCTCTGTTGGGGGAAAGTGTGATCATCTACAAAAGAAACATAATTAGGGTTATTATCATGTACTCCTTCATAACGCTACAAGTAGATGTTGCTGTTGACCGCAATATTGAGCAATAAAATCAGAGCTATGGATGACATTCTTCCATGCTTTAGACACCAGTCGTAATTGAATCAACAATTGGCTTGGATTGCAGCTCCACTGTCATTATTAGAAAGTTCATTTGAAGATATCATTCATGTCATCAACATCTTCACAAGTCACAGTCTCGGCATTTATTTGTAAACCAATGAGAATAGGTAGCATCATATTCTGCTTCAGTTTCTGCAGTTGATGCTTTTAGCCCACTATTTGTATTACCAGATGACCAAATGAGTGAAATTGAATCTCGGTGTTAGGCCTCGCAAAAGGGAAGCTTAGTGTAAACGTTGATCTGTAGCAAGAGTTTCCTTAACTTAAGCTGTATTTGTTTGTCATTTCCATCAATTTTAATGTTAGTCCCATAATATTAAATGCAAGCAACATCTTTGTAGGACTCAGACTCTGCAATTCTGTGCTTCATATCAGGAGCTGCAATTCTGGAGAAATGATATTCTGATGACTCAGTTTGATTTAGATCAGGTACAAAGCTTATCAAAGATATATGTTTATGTTTTACTTTCTAATAAGCATCATTTAACTAGTTCCAAAATGGCTTTGCTTTGAAATAAACTAATACTTGATCAAACGTACATTTAAATGACAGTGACATGTTCAAAATCAAAAATGGATGGGAAAAGTTCTAGACTTGAGAAGGAGCTATAGGCTTCAAGAGTAAATCTTGAGGAGTGTATAAAGCCCTTAAAGAGGAATACATGGCCCAAATTGCAGATCATAAAAAGGATCTCCAACTCATTAAAATGATGAAAGAGGATCAAGTATTTCTCGGATCAGTGAGACAAAAAAGATGACTAGAGTTGGTAAAAGATTATGATTATGAGATTCTCTATCATCAGGGAAAGACGAATGCCACTGACGATGCTTTGAGTTGTTAAGCAATGCATTATTTCACCGAGAAAAAAGGTAACTTCAGAGTTGTTTGCTGATAACAAAGGAGCAGAAGTTGAAGCAATAAAAGAAGAAAACTGAACTAGAATCACAATCTAGTTCAAGACACATTCGGTCTGGTGTGAGTTCTTAACACCACTTCTATTGTCAAATGGTTGTTTCTAGATAAGGATCACAAGTCCTGGTATCCAGGACACCTTCGTGCAGTGAAGATACAAAAATTGATTATAGTGGATAGGCCTGAAGAAATTTTTTTGTAAACATATTGAAAGATGCCTCAGAGTTTGCAAGTAATATCCAAACACAAGTAACTATATGGAAAACTTTAATGTTTTTTTAACGACAATCACACACTTTACTTTACTCCTACTCTACTGTAAAATAATCACACCTGTACTTTGTTGGTTTTGGACCTATAACCATTTGGTTGGAGAGAGAAATGATATTATATCTCAAAGATACAAAGACGTAGAGGCTACACATGGAGTACCAATGATAGAGACTAATTCGAGAAGGTCAATCTCCCAAGATAATTAGCCTTTTGTAGTAGGCAAACACTCCCAAGAAACAAGATAAAGAACTAAAACTTTGCAATAATTTTTTTTCTCTACCTCATTAAAAGAAATACACATGCTTTAAATAGAAGATGCAATCCTAAACTAAGCTACTCTAAATGTACTTTATTTGTGAATATGGAGAACATGCAGAAGTCATGCAAACATGGGAGATGTGGCTCTCCCCACTAATTATATCCCTAACTTGCAGCACTTCCATTTGACTAAGTTGACCAGGTCACCACTTTCCATATCGGATCCTGGGTACGGGTCGGTTGGGATGTGTCTCGAGTCGTATCAACCAACGTTGACCGTGTTAGACTGCGATAGTTGTTTTATATTCTATTTTTTTACAAACATACAAGAGGCACAAGAGTAAGTGTGAGCATAAAATCTCAACATAGAATGACAGCTAGCGTGAAAAAAAAAAAGATTAAAACCTTAAGAGATTTGTTAAGATCTTATGTTATAGATTTCAATGGTAACTGAGTATTGGTGTATCAGTAGTAATCAGTCAAATATAGTTAAGTTTTATATAGTTAAGTTTGATATATAAATATAGTCAAATATAGTTAAGTTTTAACTGAGTGTTAAACCATAAATTAGTGTGTTGGATATACAAATATAGTTAAGTTTTATATATAACTATAAAATACATATTTATATTACTTATATTTAACTATATATATAACTATAAATATAAATATAATATACTATATATATAATTATGATGTCATCCGGTTCGACCACCAAACCAGTAAGGCGTCCAGTTCGACGTCCGATCCGGTTCTGAAAACATTGCTTCTAACTGTTAGCCAATTGGTCACAGAAACACAAAGACAGCAGTGATTTTTGTGGGAAAACACACCCACGACTCTTTTCTTTTTATTGAATAAAAACCACACACTAAACTCTTAGACAATGACCCTCTTTTATACTAATCCTAACCTTAATTACTAATGAAAACTCCACTCAAACACAGCTGGAATGACAGCCCATTCACAGCCAAAAACATAAACACTAATACCTAAAATAGAGCTAATTAAAACTTACTAAATAAAACAAATCTATCTTTAGACTCTTGATGATTCTTACCCCTAAACTTTCACATATGACCACAATTAGGATTAACTTTTAACACTAACTTCAAACTTTTCATCTTTGTTTACCCAAATGTCAATACTAACAATACCAAGCTGCTGACTTTGCTGAGAAGGACAACCAAACAAAGCAATACAGCAGCTCCCAATTCTCAACAGACTAGCACCATCATTAATACCACCAATTTTTACCAATTTCAACCTAACAGAGTTTCTCTCTATAAACACCCCAACTCCAAACCAGATCACTCCAATCCAAAGGACTATAAAAAAAACAAAATAAATGAGACTCACTTAAAATAAAAGGGCTTTGAGACTCAACTAGACCCCAATCAGCTTTCTGTGCTACAAACAATGCAGAAACATAAAACATGAGGAAATTCACATCAAGAGGCTTGTGGTACTTTAAATTTGCTAACTTCCACATTGTTAACACTTGGTCTAAATTTACAAACTTGTGGTAACACTTGGTAATTTTGTAGTGTCCAAAATATAATTAAAACAAAAGTTGGTTTATTGATGTCTCAATTGGGCTAGGATAATTGCAGGTCTCAATCTTTTCATCCAGGTTTCATAGATGACTTTGGACCTTCTAATTCCAAACTTTTTATCTTTGTTCTCCCAAATGTCAATATTAACCATCTTAAAAAGAAAAACACCAAGCTGCTGACTTTCTATATATCTAAAATTCAACATCTAATGAATATACACGGTACAGATGAGCATGAGACATCCTTCCCTGTTGCTAATGTAGATTGAGATGTCATCAGGAAGACATAACTAATCAGAAATATCAGATAGTTGAGGAGGACAACCAAACAAAGCAAAACAGCAGCTCCCAATTTTCAACAGAGTTTGTGTCTATAAACACCAAACTCCAAAACAGATCAGCCCAACCCAAAGGACCATAAACAACAAAAGAAATCAGACTTAAAATATAAAAGGCTTTGACTCAACTAGACCACAATCAGTTTCTATCCAAAAAGCAATGCAGAAACATAAAAAAGTGAGGAAATTCACATCAAAGGGTTTGTGCATTTCAAATTTGCTAACTTCCACATTTTTAATATTATCTTTAATTTTCAATCGCATCAATCCTGTTCTAAAAGTCTCAAAAATCAGCTTGCATATATCTTCAACGGTTCTATGTAGACCACTGCTGCTGTCTATGGTAGATCGTAAATATTTAATAACTTGTCAGATGAACTAAATTGTTTAATTACATAGTAACCATAACCGATTACCGTTTACAATAGATAACTATTTTCAAACTAATAATAGTAGTCAAGGAAATATCACACTGAGTTTCCACCATTCCAATCTTACATACCCAAACTCTACTTATAAACAAAAGACTTAAGGTTACATGGAGTGATCAAAAGGCATACTTGGTATGAAGTCATGTACCTTGTGAAGCCAAATCATCTAGAAACCTGATGGTTTCCATTTCATTATAAGCTGCACGATTTGGCTGATCAAGCAGAAGTAGTGTTTCCATGTAGGGATACACAAAAAACGTACATGCTATTCCATTAATCCCGAGATAATCGATGAGTTTTGAGTAGGGGTCATATACAACAAGTTTGAAAATCGGGCGATCATCTTCTGAAATTTCAATTATAGGTTCACCACTCCTTCTAAATCCCCTTACAAATGCATCCCCTGGACTGTTAACATTGACATTGAATAGCTTGATAAATGATTTTGCTACACCATCTTCCATCATCCATACACCGATAACAGGATTATTGGCCTCTACAACACCATGTTGAAGCACAACAAGAGACTCCCTTAGCTTAGACACAGACAACTTGTAATAAGACTCGTGCGCTAATCTACATGGAAGGCTTACTTCTCTAAATTCCTCAGTTGTGATATCAAATGAAACAATCAAATTACAAGAAATATATCCTGCATCCGTTCTAATCCTATCAGTAGCAAGCCAATAAAGAAACCCATCCACATCCACCCCAGCCCGCACCCAGTGAAACTGAATCGATTTACGAGGCAGATTGCTGCCATACGGACGTCTCCAAACCCCTGCGCTTAACGTAAAAACCTCAACTTGACAAGGGATGCAACTTATTCTTTCAATATCACTCTCACTTTCAATATATGCAATCTTGACAATCTTAGGATCACATGTCACACGACAAACACCAAAACCGATAACGGTTCCATACATTCCATATACCACATTAGGCACAACTACAGGGATCGCTCTTCTAATCGAAAGATTCCAAACAACAACCATATTTGTTTGGTTTTTAGGATAAACACCTTGCAAACAAAGCAAGCCGTGAGAGCTTCCGATTATGATTGAATGTTTGAGCATGTTAACCAACAGAGGAACATTTGGGGAAACTTTGTGTTGGGGGAAAGTTTCATCATCTGCAATTGATACATAATTTAGGTTAAGATCACCTGGCTCTTCATAGGCTACAAGCATATGTTGCAGATGTGGTTGGTAACTGCTGATATGAGCAACAAACGCAGAGCTATCGATCCGAGACTTCCATGCTTTGGAGACTAATCGGAATTGAAGTAACGATTTCACAGGAAACCCTTTCATGATTTCCACTTGGATCTCCAAAGGGAAGTAGTCTAACATTTTGATTTTGATTTTGATTTTGATTTTGATTTAGAATTTGATGATGGAAGATGAAATATGGGGGTATGAATCTCTAGGGTTTACGATTTGGGAGTGATGAAGCTGAAGATTTGTGATGCAAGTTTGGACAGGTGGATGATTATCAGACCCTTTGCCATCTACTATTCTACTTCATTGCTAGTAATTATGTGTAACTAGTGTTTTGCGCGAGACAAACGGGATAACCCGAGACTCTTATAAACGCACATTGTCTACTTTTTTTCGTTCTTATCATCATACTTATATTTTATGAAACGATCATAAATTTATAAATAGTATAATATAAAATATATCAAATTTAAAGGCATGATAACAGCAATTCAGTAGGACTTCATATATTTTGGTTACCGAGCCATAACAACAAACAGATCCTTTTTTGGCATCATCGTTGCTTATCAAATGGAGCCAACCAAAGTTAACAGCAAATTGATTACGCTATTTGGTTCCGTCATCGCCGAACAGATAGCGTAACCATAACCAACTCGATGATGTCTCAGACGAACCAAAGTCTGTCATCATTGATATAACATCGCTACCAACATATATAGGTAAACATAAAGATAATTACAATATCAGATTATGTTCTTATGAAACAACATACGGTGCGACCACATCTAAGTTAAGCATAAAGCCATCATCATCGACATTGTTGTTCGACACTTAGACCTGAATAACAACAGGATAGTATAACGCCCAGATGATTTCAAATAATCCAATAGATACCCACACAAAGAATGGGATTGTAAGGTGGGAGGGTGAACATACGTGACAGCCAAGAGCAACCAGCCCCATCTAGCCACCTACCTCATAAACCTTTATCTCTTTAGAACAATGAACAAACAGAGTTGCTATACCAACTCAAACCTCAAAACAATGTTAAAAACGTAAAGAAAAAAAATATGATGGCCAAAGTATGAATAACACAAAGTATACTATTCCTTTCATTGGGTTTTAAATATATAGATTAATAGTTGATAATATTTGGTACGACTCTAAAAAAAACCTCAATGAACATTTTGTGAATTGTTCGACGAGAAGTTCATTCACTTTCGTTCTTTTAATTAATGAACGAAAATGAACAAAAAAATTGTTTGCTTAGTCAAACAAACGAACATGAACACAAGACGCATTCGTTCATTTGTGTTCGTACACGTTCGATAAGGTGTTGTTTACGTCTATTCATGTTGGTTTGTTTATATTTATTCATGTCTATTCATTAAATGTTAACTTATACATTTTATAACTTTTATTCTTAATCAATCCATTTAATTATATATATTTTGGAATTTTTATTTTTTTAATCAGCTTAACGTGTATACTTTATAATTATTTATATTCATAAGCATCCAGTAATATGTTTGTTTAAATTAATGTATATGATCATTATGTCAAGTTCAATTCCTTAATGAACGAATACGAACAAGAATTTTCACTCGGTAAGTGTTCGTGAACGCTTTAATTTTTTAGCGAACGAACATGAACAAGGCTTTGTTCGGTTCGGTTCGGTTCAGTTGTAGCTCTAGCATTTGGTGTTTCTTCAACTTTTAATTGTTTCTAGGCTCTCTGTTTCTTTTGGTTTCCATGTTTTTTGTACTGGTTGTTGGGTTTGTTGAATGAAATTTGCTTTTCAAAAAAAAATTGAGGTATCGATACACATCAATATTAGATTGAAACGAGGAATTTTGACCCGCGCGATGCGGCGGAGTCGTACGATAACGTTAACGTGGTTAATGACATGTTGTCACGCGTTTATGAACTTCATTACATGTGTTACACTAACATGATTAAGTAAATAAAAGACACGTATAAAGATGGTGCGGTTTGAATATGGAGATCGAAACATAAATAAAAACAATATTATAAGTTGCACGTTACAGCCTAATAATTTAAGAAATGTATTCAAACGTTATTTAACCCCACATTATCATCTCAATCGAAGCACCTAACCAAACCACCACCTCCAACCTTAAAATTAACTCCTAAAAAAGTCCCATAAAAATAAGCAAACAAAAACCTTCTAAAATAACAACTCAAAAAACGTAAAACCCAAAATTCATAAAGATAAAGAACTAAAACAATCAGTTGATATGAGTATTGAGTTATTCCGCTTCATTGCAAGAACTTCGCCATCTTTTAAAAAGATCTTAATTATGCCAAAGAAAAGGTAAAAGTTTTGAAGGAGCTCAAACTCTATTAACAACTCTGTCAATCATTTATCATAAATCCTTGTTATTTGATACTTATAACAATAAATATAAGAGAATTTAGGAGAAGAGTGGTTTGAGATTATTCAATTTCAACCCAACATTAATAACCTCATTTTAGCTCCAACCCATGTTCTTCAACCGCAATTTAAAGTTTTTTCCTCTTCAAATCTCCACCTTCCTTCTTCAACAAAGGGGGTTAATTGGATCTGGACCACGAATATTGGTGTTGGGTTTTCGGAAATGAGGTTTGAGCAGAGAGAAAGTAGAGAGAGACAATACAGTAGGTTAGAGGAGTGAGAAGAAAGAAGTGGGTTTTTATATGCATTAAGTTGTTGTACTTTGTGTAATAAGTCTAGTTTCAGAAAAAGGAAATATAGTATAAAAATAAAATAATGATCCAATGAAAGATCGACACGTGGCAAGCTGTGGGCAACCACCGACCTTTCTAAATGTGTAGTAGTATAATGTTAATGAGTAACGACATGACTATAAATGTGTTTGAACATACTCAACCTATTTATGACACATGTAATAAGTTAACCATGTTAAATAGACTGAAAGGTTGATGTAACAAGTTTCTAAAACCATCAATATACCAGTGACATAAAAGGTTGTGTAAGGTATAAACAATTTACGAGAACAAGCCTTATGGTTAATGCCCATCGAATGGAACATAATGCGAATTAGAGCGTATATACAAGATGACAGATGGTGGAGTTTTTCATGGTGAATTCAAGTTGCAATTCCAATAGTGTATATGAATAATTAACGAAAATATATAGTCACTAGAAAATTATGACTATACTTATTTGATCAAGTGGGTATTTTTATACCTTTTTTTTATATTTTCACACTTTGGGGTGAAACATGTTACCTTATAATCATTGTACTTGTAAACTCGTTTGATTCTTGTAAACTCTTGGCAATTCACTATTATGTTGTGATCTTTGTAATTACCATGTATTGATGATTATATGTGCAATCATCAACTATAGCTAGTCTGGCGACGTCATAGATCTATGGGCCTGACAAGCCTGCTTGGTTAATCCAAGTACACTTAGCTAATCGTATAAACTTGTAAACGTGAGAACTTGTAAACTGTCAAGGTTTGATTGTGCATCTGTCTTACATCCCTAGTTACTTTGTTCACTAATTTCATAACATGAATTGACACCTTTTATATACTTATGTATTGAAAACTGTGGAAATCTCACCAACTTTATGTTGACATTTTATTTAACATGTTTCAGGAAACGCGCAAGTTTGATAGTCATCTTTGAAGCTTATTCACACCTAGGAGTGGACCTAGTTAAATAAATGGATGGACATGAAATATTTCTTTTATGCATGTTAATTTCTTTATTTGAGACATATGTTTGTAATGTTACCTTTGGAACTTACGAAATATTTCTTTTATGCATGTCAATTGAGTTATTGTTGAACTAGTCATTGGCGGAGGATTGTGGCCCCCTCTTTTTTTCATTGGTAGTGTTAAATTTTAGTCTGGTAGTGAAAATTTTTGACCCGGTAGTGTAAATTTTTATATAAATATCAAGTTCGCGCCCCCTAAAAAAAAAATTCGTGCCCGGCCCCCCTACGGGAATGTTCAAGCTCCGCCACTGGAACTAGTCATCTTAAGTCAAGTAACATTATTTGTTAATCGGAACTTCGAAAGTATTTATGTTGATTGAAATCTATGTTTCGGCTTTTATGAGTGTTTTAGATTTCTTTACAGGAAGCTTCATGAGGGTTAGGATTGGGTTGGTTAACATAAGTTGTTTATGATTAGAGTAGTTCTATTATAACCGTCTCGGTCAATTCCATTAGGTCTAGTTAAACCAATAATGGTTATGTCTATGTGACCATTTGATAATATTGAGGACAAATCAGTAGTTGCAAATCTGAACTTGGAGAGGATTATATTTCCAACTATTGTTTACAACTAATCAAATTTTAAAGCAGTTTTACTTTTAAAATCAGTTTTCTTTTCAACTTGTTCTCAATTAGTGTTTATCGTAAATCAAGTTTTTCACTTTACAAATATTCCCTGTGGATACAACTTTACTTACCGTATCTGCTTAGTTGAGCTAAGATCACAAAATTAAATTGTTTTTAATTAGACCTGACAAACCACATCACCCTCTCAATTGGGCTGATTACTTTGCAATTCCAATTCGTTTGTACTTTCCTTTGATTTCATTTTAGTTCCTAACAGAATAATAGTAATAAAACCATCAAGAAAGCCATTCAGACTTGCAAATAGTAGCAAAATATAGGAAAACAAATTTAAAATCTAAATTAAAAAGCACAAGTGCATCATGACCCCTACCAACTTGTGATCAAGAATCCCATGAACAAAGATCATGCACAATTCTTATCTCTGGAAGTTTTGCTAAAAGTCATTATGAGCAAGAATACTAAAATTAGTGAATACTAATTGCAAACCATGATCAAGAGCACAACATGAATCTTGAAATAAGAACATAATCTGAAACACAAGAGAACTAGTTATCTTATAAATAGGTTATAATTCAAACATTCATATGAATTTGGTTCTCAGCCGTATCTAACTGTGCTTTGTTCTTACAGCATAAAAAAAAAAGACCAAACAAAATATAGCTTCGTTCAGCTGAATATGTTGTCCAGTTTCTAACGATAAATCTTGATATTGATGTTTAATTCTGCAGCCTCAACCCTCAGAAATGGTTTCTTGTCAGCAACTTATCCATAATATAATCATGTCAAAATAATTCTTTTCTACTTGCTTCTACCATTACATGTTTGGTATAGAATCATAAATGTATTGATAATATGACAGATTCATCATAATAATAAAACATAACATCATCTACGTTGTCAACCGAATCCAAATAATTCTACTTTCTTCTTCCAAACATCATCAGGTTACGAGCTTCCACCAAAAATTTGATAGAACACAAATTGTATAGTTTACAAGATTCAATTAGTCACCCAAGACTTCATAAGTTTACGCGATTCAATTAGTCACCCAAGACTTCACACCCATCACACGTATAAGGTACATCAGGTGGTGGTGGTTGTTGCATTGTAACATCAACAAAATATTCAATTTAAGACTTGGCTCGATGGTTAAACATCCCTAGCACTTACCAACCAATAAAAATATTCGATTTAAGATTTTGTGTTACATTACATATTAGTTCCATTAATAGCAATCGCGGTATGTGATCACAATGATATTACATTTCATGCTCTAATATGATAAAATTTTGACCACATTTTTTGTCTCATTAGGCTATTAGCCTATTAAGGAACACACCATAAAAACCACTACAACATAATTAAAAACCATGCTCTTAAATAAAAAAGAAGATATCAACTACATCCCTAAACTTGAGTTGTGGTTTTCTTTGACTACATTACCAAAAGAAAACTGGTTATTAACAGATAAAATTTATAACCATTAAAAAGTATAGACAGCATAGAGAAGTCGATTTTGGAGGGATCAAAACACCCCTTATAACCATGCATTATGCATATATGTTGTTTCATCCTAAAATGGCTAAAGTCTTAACACAACATTTATACGGTCATCAATCTTGTTCAAATACAAAACTTCCATGCTTTTTCTAGATTATTTAGACTATATATATGTATATAGATTTTCCTAAATTTTCATTTTGACCTGACTGACCCAAACAGATAGGACAGAATTCCTACCCTGCAAAATCTCCAGCTTCAGTAGCTATTTAATGTCTCCCTCTACTCCTAGATTTCTTATAGCTTTTATCAAAGTAAGTATGTTAGGAATAATAATAAAAAATCACCAAAGAAATTCAAACTTCCAGATAGTAACAATCTAAAAGCACAAGTACAGCAAGAAACATGTACTCTAATGAACAAAAATGGAGCTTTGCAACAAGTCATAATGATCAGATGATGGATCATAAATGCATGTCACAACTTGGAAGTATAGATGAATATTGAACACACAACACAATCATGCTAACAACAATATGAGGTTCCTTCTTTCATTTCTTCATGTTTGAAAATTCAGGACATTTGATATACATTATACATTACAAAATATTTTTTCTACATTCATTTGATTATGATTTAGGTTTTTTATATTTAATCACAGGAACATTGGTTTGTATACCCGTTCTTTATATCTTGATATAAATCTAGACGTGTAACTGAATTCCAACTTTTTACCTAATTGTAGATTTCAAGAATTATAAAAAAATGAACTAAGAAAATCTCCTCAGCTATGGCCATTATTAAGAAAATGGTGTTACTAGTTATTAACACACGTGTTGTTCTCCTTCAAACATAATCCACATTCCAGCATTACATACCAAACACTAGCCAAGTTCATAGAGATTTTCTTTTGGGAAAGACAGACATTCTAGTTATAAACAGAATACTTGCAGTTGAATCAAAATTTGAAATAAAACCAAGAAAGAGTACAATTCAGTTCTAAAACATGTAGTGATTGAAGGGGGCATACCCAAAATGAAGTGATGTAAGCTATGAAACCAAATCGTCTTGTATTTAAACAGAGTACAAAAAGTGTTTCCATGCTATTGGTTTATACTTTGCTTGTTTGCTGCAAAAGCCTTCTGTTCTTAGTTCTCCACTTTGCAATGTAGTGTTTATCTTTTTCATAAACAATAAACTCTGGTTGATCAAGTAGAAGCAGTGTTTCCATGAAGGGATGCACAGAAAATGAAAGCTCTAATCCATTAATCCCAAGATCTTTCACAATTTCAATTATTGGTTCACCCGTCTTCCTAAATCCCCAAATTGTTGGATGCGGTGTGTTAACAGTGAATACCTTTGTAAACAAATTTGGAACACCATCCTCCATCATCCATACAACGAAACCTAAACCACTGGCCTCTACCCCGCGTTCAAGCACAACAAGAGACTCCCCTAACTTATATAGGGACAAATTTTTATAAGACTTACGGTACACTAACCTATCTGGGAGTTTTATTTCTTTAAATTCCTCACTAGTCAAATCAAATGAAATAACCATATTACAAGACCTAGATCCACCACCCACAGTAATCCTTTCAGTAGCAAGCCAGTAGATAAACCCATTTATAACTACGTTAGGATGACCCAATTGAATCGACGTACGAGGGAGATTGCTGCTATACGGACTTCTCCAAACCCCTGTGCTTAACGTAAAAAGCTCAACTCGCCTAGGAATGCAAGTTATACTTGCCAAATGGCTCTCCCTATCAGTCTGTATGATCTTGACAATCTTAGGGTCTTTAGTCTCACCACAAACCCCAAAACCTAGAATGGTTACATATAACGCAACAGCCACATTAGGCACAATAACATCAACGGATTTTCTAATCGAAGGGTTCCATATAACAGCCCTGAGCGTTCCAGAAACGGGACTTTCCCCACGGCATTTTCGATACTCACCGTACATACACAACAAGCCATGAGAGCTTCCGATTATTTCTGGATATTTAAGCAAGTTAACCAACAGGGGAACAGTGATGGGAACTTTGTGTTGGGGGAAATTATCATCGTCAAGAATTGAAACATACTTTCGCCCAAATTTAACTGAATCTTCATACCTTACGAGTAGACGTGGAGGCTGTGCGTGTTGGCCGCTGTAATTAGCGATGAAATCAGAGGTATCGATCAGAGACTTCCATGATTTGCAGACGGATCGGAATTGAATCAACGATTTTACAGGAAGCTTTTTCATGATTTCCGCTTGGATTTCGAACGGGATGTTGTCTGACATTTCGATTTTGATGTTGATTTTGGTATGGATATGAATTTCTAGGGTTTTGAAGTTCAACAAGAGATCAAAAGCCACTATGTATCAATGATAGATGATCGGTGGTTAACTGTTTCGCTGAAAAACTCATGAATAAAATCAAACATTGATCGACTATATATAGGCAAAGCTTTTAATACTACTGCATGTTGCATAGCCCCATAGGACGTAGAGGTACTCACGAGCTGTTTAAAATTAAATCAATAAAAATTGAATTTTTTTTGAAAATAGGATTTTTTTGAAAATGAAGTTGACAAGGGGGAAAATCTCGGACATTTTTTACATTAGAGATACCCGTCCTGCCAGGGGCGGGTTATGCTTTTATCAAAGTAAGGGCGGGTTCTCACTGAGAATTCGCCATTGGCAAGGGCGAGTTCTCAAACAAACACACTCCACACATTTAACCTACTCCAATTACATTTATAACCGTCCACACATTTAACCTATTTTGATATAGTTATAACTCAACCGAATTCACTCAAATCTGCATACTAAATTCAATTCACACTTTCAAAAAAAACTAATAATTATCATGTCTCGGCCTTATTTTCTACAAATATATTGGGGTGGTGATATTTCATTCGAAAATAAAAATATCATATGTGATGTTTCTACTAGAAGTTCAACTATTATTCTTCGTAATAGAGTTTCATATGAAGAGTTTGTAGATTTGATTTATAATCATCTTCAGGTTCAAAAAGAGTATTATAATTTGAAATTAAAATTATATTACTCATATGCTGGTTTCTCTCAAAGTTCTGAAATTTTTAATGACTCAAGTCTAGATGTTTTGTATTATTTGGGAGAAAATGTTGAAAATTTTTGAGCAAATGTTTATGTTATCATTGAACCAAAAATGTTTGTACAACTATCCAATTATATGGATCTCGTACGCGGTTTCTCTGTATCTCAAGCACCCGATCCGTCAAGCAATTCTTATCATCAAGGCAATGTAAGATCGCATGATTATCAAGTCGGTCCGTCAACCAATTCTCATCATCAAGTCGATGATGATAATGGAGGTTTTAATAAATCGGATGATGGTCGTTCAGACAGCAGTGAAGATACTGAACTCATTCCATCACAAGAAAAATCCAGTGATGATGACAACAACACTTATGGAGTTTCAAACAATTATAATTCTGGTGTTAATCCAGGATCTTACAGGGAGGTGAACTATTCTAAAGATCCTCAGGAGTTAAGAGATTATGAAGCTGTTGATTTTGACGATGAAGACCATATGGATATATGGAATGAAGAGTCAAAAGAAATTCGTGTTGGAATGTATTTTAAATCGAAAGATGAAGTGATGCATGTAGTGCGGTTATGGAATCTTGCACGTAACAGAGAGGTTGTAGTAGTTGAAAAGTAAACGTACAAGATGAAGAGCAAAGTGCTACAACACTAGCCCTAATTACAATAATAATCTTCATAGTGGTCCTCCATGTTCATGGTATGTTTATGCTTCTAAGAACCATGATCATCACATGTGGAGAATTTCAATATGGGTGAATGCCCATAATTGCTTTGGTACTGTTGTTGGTAACAACAATAGAAGTTTCAAATACAGAGATATTGTTACCCGTATCATCCATTTTATTCGTCAATATTGCTTTTCCAATCAAGCAAATTCAAGCACATTTGAAAGACACGTTGAATGTTGATGTTTCATATAATAAAGCCTGGCGAGCTAGAAAAGCTGCTATTGAGAATATTTATGGTAGCTGGGACAGTAATTTTGAGGAATTACCTACGTACATCAACGCATTACAAGAGAAGAACCATGTTATCATGGAATGGTTATATCATCCGACCGGTACATCTGCTTATTACACATGTAAATATGTGTTTTGGGTATTCGGTCCAATAATTAAAGCGTTCAGCTATTGTCAGCCTGTGATATCTGTTGACGGTACTTTCTTGAAAGGTTCATACCGTGGTAAAATGTTAATTGCAGTTGCAAAAAATGCAAACAACTACGTAATGTCGATAGCTTATGCAATTGTAGACAAAGAGACGGTAGAAAGTTGGAGTTGGTTTTTCCACCAATTCAGGTCACACATTGCAGTTCACCATAATTATATTAGTTCGGGAAAAAAAGTTATGTGTTATTTCCGATAGGCACAAAGGAATTATTCGTGCAATGAATACTCTTGAAGAGTGGAAAAATAATGTTGTGCATCGATTTTGTCTCCGACATGTTCGAAGTAACCTCATGCAAAAGTTCAAGGTTTCTAGCTTAAAAAGGCTATGTTGGTCTATCGAAAGCACTACCCAACAAAGGAAGTATAACTACTGTGTAAGTCAAATGACAAGCATCAATCCAGAAGCGTGGGAATATTTAAAAACTATTAAAGAGAGTAAATGAACGCTTCCACATGATAAAAATCATCGTCGGTGGGGTAACCTGACGACGAACATTTCAGAAAGCTTCAACAATACGTTGCGAGGTGTCAAGCTTTTACCAATAAAAGCAATTATTAATTGTACGTTTGAGAAAACAGTCGAACAGTTCAGAAAGCACACTGACATCGCAGCAACTGTAACACCGCGTTACCCCCTCGCATATGGCATTTATTTAACACACGTGATAGTAACTCGCAAGAGCATATCATAACAGAGTTTGATTACAGAGAGGCGAGGTATAGAGTTTTGTCAAAGATACAAACAAATGAATCTGGTGGAAATGATTATGCAGGACCGTTTAAGGGCTTAAACACAATTACAACACAACAACACAATGAGGAGATTAACTAAACTTTAATCAAACAGTGAACTGGGTTAACCAAAGTGATACAAAGAACACAAGTAAAGCAAGAGACAGAACAAGAGAGTATGGGTTTCAAGGAGGCAGTATATTGCTTTCTCAAGTTCTTTTACAAGTGTTACAAAGCATAAAGAAAGATACAAGAACTTGAAATACTTATACTACAACCTACAGCCGGCTATACTTTGAAAGCCAGCTGGATACAATTGACTAGACACTAACAAAATCAATTGTAGGATCAAAAGGCATATTTGCCTTTTGACCTTGTGACTATGACATGCCATAGCTCACATCCTTATACATTACAAAAAGGATAAAGTACATAAAGTGGAAAGTTACAGACTCAAGACCTCAATGTACAGTTACCAAAAGCATGGACCTTTTCACCAACTCATGTAAGTTGGTGACTTTACAGAGATGCAGCGGAAAAGGTGCTTTATGGAACAGTACATCAAATAAAGCATGTGTACTAAAAGTCTTCGGAAGAACTCTGTCTTCATAGTTGAAGCTTCGGAAGACTTTGTCTCTGAAGCTTCGGAAGACTTCATGTTTGGCTTCGGAAGATATTGGTCTTGGCTTCGGAAGATTTTACACTTAGAGTATTTTCTAATGCATTGTGTAAAACTTCCGAAGCATTCTTCACTTCAGTACTTAGTGCATGTTGCTGAGACACTTTGGATGTTTTGGGTTGCATCAGACTTAAGGAATCCTTACAAACTCCCCTAGGCTGATGCTACCAAAACACTTAGAAGATCTTCAAATGTTGGTAGTCTTCAGTACAATCAGGACCATTCCTTTCTTCATTAGATGGTCAGGATCATCAAGACTCTCATAGTATCTTCTCATCTCAAAGAGATCATGCAGAGGTAAGTTGATTATGTCTTGCCAGGAGTAGACATTCTCAACACCTTGATCTCTGATAACATTCCATCTTTCTGGATTAGTAGAATAAGTCCAGGACAAGATGGGTGTCTCAGTTGTTAGAGGAGCCACTTGCATAGGAGTTGATTGGGCTGCCTCATCATGCACTTCCTCAGGTTGATCTGATTCAGCCTGAGGTGCAGAGGTAGATGACTTTGGCTTCTTCTTCTTAGTCTTTGGTTTAGAAGCCATTCTCTTCTTCTCTTAGATGTCTTTAACTGAGAAGACTGGTCTGCAGCACCATGTTGATCATCAGTGTCTTTCTCAGTTGGGTGTTCCTCCCTCACAGGTTCAGAAGGAGAGGGAGTTTGACCCTGCCTTGGATCAGAAGATGAAGCTTGCTGAGGCTCAGCTGGAGGTTCTGGTTGAGGTGTCTCTGGTTGTTCAAACTTGACCTCCACTTCAGGTGGGACTTGACTTGGAAGAGAGTGCAAGTCAATAAGTTCTCCACTTTTAATCTTCTGCTTGATCACCCTTATATGCTCATCCATAGTGGATAGAGACATGGGGCCAAGTCTCCTTCCGGAGAATCCATATAGCTTCAAGAAGCTCATCATTCTTTGTCTGTCAGCAGACTTCTTTGCATTCTTTTGAATGATGGCTCTTGACTTTGCAGCTTCTTCCCTTAGCTTCCTTTTGGTTGTTTTTCTTTCTTTGACTAGCTCAAGCTCAAGTTGCTTTAGGTACTCGAACTCAATGAAGTCATAGGACAGGGGAAGAAGTGCATCTGCCTGATAGAAGCCTGTGGCACTCAGGTAGTTGATCATCTTGATCCTATCTTCTTCTTTATCTACCTGAGGTTCTTGTGGAGCCACATCTTCCTGTGCAGGACTTTCTTGAACTGGTGAGAGAGTGGGAGCATGCTTGTAAAGTCTTTTCTGTCTCTTCTCCTCTTTGAATTGGAGAAGTAACCTTGCATCCTCTTTCTCCTTCATCTCTCTTGACACTTCCATGTCAGCCAGTTCATTTAACTCTTCTAAGGGGAGGGAGATGATTTCATCAATATCATAGTTTCTGGTCTGTAAATAGGTAATCCTGACTGCCCTTAACTCATCATCTTGAGTATTTGGTCTGGGGGCAGCCCTGATTGCAGCTTGCATGAAGCTAGATGACCCAGTAGAACTTTCTCCCCTTAGTCTCCTTTTCCTCTCTCTCTCTTCCTCCTCAATTTCCTCAGGAGTCATTATCCTTTTCCCTTTGTCACCAACAGACCTTTGTGACTCAGGGTGGATTGAGGCTTGGCCTTCATTGCTTGGAGTAGCTTCCATGCTCTGGCCAGAGAGAGGCTGAGAAACACCTTCACCAGCAGGTGTCTCAGATGGAGTTTGGACCTCTGCAGCAGTTGTTGATGATGAGACAAGGGTCTCAGGTTCTGCCACTGGGCCTTCAGTCAAGGTTTCCCCTATGAAACTAATCTTAGGGTCCACCTCAACATCCAGTTGACCGATGACATTGCCTGATTGCCTAAGTCTCCTTCTTAGAGAGAACTCTGCAAGGATCCTGTCTTGGATTCTTTGAGCCAGCCTGTCAGCTTGTCTTGAATTGCTTGGATTGACAAGTGGCATGTTGACTAAATCCAGTCTTTCATAGAAGCTCAGGCTTTGGAACTGAAAAACTTCTTGTTGGCCTTGAACTCTGTGAAGTATAAGGGCTCTTCTGTCATCATCATACCTCCACCTTATGATGTAATTGCCAGTTCCTTGTGGTGGAGATGAGACAGCCCTTGGTATACCTTCCTCAAAGAGACTCCTGATGATTGAGTCTATAGAGTCCACATTAATGTGAACTTGAGGAAGTTGCTGAGAATGCACAACAGCAAGTGAGGATGGTGAGTCCTCTATGTCCATTCTCTCTGAAGAACTCCCAGGTTCTGTGGTTGTAATAACTTTCTCCCCCTTTTTGGTAGCATCACCCACTTGCATAGGTGAGCTGGAGGATAAGTCAATCACTTCCACAGGTTCTTGTGTTCCTGGTTGAGCTCTCCTTAAAGGTCTCCCAGCTAGTTTTTCCTGCAGATATGAAATCTGAAGTTGCTGATCATTGACCCTGTTTTGTAAGGTAGTCACCTGAGATTCCAAGTGACTAACCTTAGAGACTAAATAGGTGCATGTTTTTGACAATTTCTGCACCTTTAGTCTCAAATTCCCCTCATCTTCATCAGAAGAATCATTGGGGGATGAGATGATTGGACCAAAGTCCTCTCTCTCACCACCAGCTTGAGTTTCTTGGCTGCTGGTTTTCCTCTGCTCACTGGCAGCCTCAGTTGAGATGCCAGTGGGCTGAGTTGCCATGGTTGAGGTCTTAATGATGTAATCACTTTCAAAAGTGAGAGCCTCTTCCATATGGACATCCTGAACAGGTTCAGAAGTGTCCACCTCAGTAGTAGGTGACTGATGTGGGATAGACTGAGGAGAGTCAGAGGTACTCATCTCTCTTTGAGTAGGGGAGGAGAAGAGAGACTCATGGTACTCACTGAATCCTAAGTCTTCATCAGTATAGAAGGATAGGTTGGGAATTGGTTGGTTGAGATCCAAAGGCTGGGGATGGTAGCTGTCCCCTGAAGGTTGTTCACTTGAGTGTTGAGACTCAGAGTGAAGGCTTAAGGCTGTTGGGCTAGTGAGCTCATCAGGGTGAGCATGAGGAACCTCAGCCCTGATAGGTGAAGTAATGGGAGTGGTTTGCTCCTCAGGAGAAGTGGGAGCTCTAGTATCCACTTCTTCCTGTAAGGTTGAGTATATGGGGGCCTGCACAGACTCAATAGCCTGAGCAGGGGTTCGTTTGGATTTTCTTTGGTAGGTGAGGGTGATTTCTGGTCTTTTTAGTGGTAAGGATAAAAGAGGTGTGGGTTCAACACTAGCTTGTGTTGCTAGGTTGTCACCTTGAGCAATGAGCTCTAACATTTTTGGGACTAGGGCTGTTTCTACCCCTGAGAAGCCTACAGTTGGCTTCTTCATTATTTTAAAGATGCCGGGCTTCATCTGTCCCAATTTAAGAATATTACTTGTTTCCCTCAACTGTGAGCCCAGTTCACAGTTGAGAATGTGTTGAACATATCTAGGAAACATGTAATACTCTAAGGAGTCTAAGTTTGCAAGTAAATTAGTATAAACAAATTGTGAATACCTGAACTTGACCCCCTGAACCATTCCATGAACTATAAAGGAGAGATCCTCAGGAATCTGGTCCCATCCACCATGCTTGTTTGATAAGCTGTGGATAACCACATGGAGCAGGAATTTCCATTGGGATGAGACCTTCCCTTTCCTGAAGGTCTTTACAGAGAAATCTCCCTCATAGCCCATCTGCTCAAAGGAATGATTAACAGCTTCCTTTGGGAAGGACACCTCACCTTCTTCATCATCCAGCTGCAAATGTTGATTAATGATGGCCGGAGTGATGAAGATTGTCCTCCCTTGCACTGTGGCAGACAGTGCCTTCTCCCCATCCATAATGACCTCTTGGCAGGTCTTCCAGAATTCAAGCAAGTGATCCTCATATAGAGTAGGATCAATGGTCAGGGAGGTGAAATAGTTGGATAGAGTCAAGAATTGGCAAATCTCTGAGAAACTTGCATCTTTCTCAGAGCTTAACAGAGCAACTTGATTATGTTGCCTGTGAAGTTGCATGGAGAAATCTGGGTTGTTTCTGCGGTTAAGGTTGGCCATTTCAGAAGCTTAAGGGTGAAGAAAGGTAGAAAGCAAAGGCGGTTTAGAGAATTAGGTTAGAGGAATAGTAGAATTGAGGAAGATAGTGGGAAAGAGGGGGAACCGTTGGGTATTTATGTGAAAAGGGATTTGAACCAAAGTTAATGAAAGAGGATAAACTTTGAAATCCGGAAGTCGGTCCCACCTCTGAAAAGGTAGTTTACTTTTGCTCAAAAAGTAGTTTTCTTGGAATTCGAAAAGCTTCCGAAGGTAATTTGTCTTCGGAAGTTTTGATTGAAAAAGCTTCCGAAGCTAAAATGGCTTCGGAAGATTTTCCTGAGAGTCTTGAAAATTTATGCTTCGGAAGAGAAAAAACCCTTGGATGCTTTGTATAAGAATGAACAAAGCTTCCGAAGGTTAATTTTGCTTCGGAAGGAAAAGGTCCTTAAAAATGAATAAGTGTCTGAGATAGGAATTTTAAGCTTCGGAAGATGAATTTGACTTCTTCCGAAGGTAAAATCTCTTAGACAGTTATTTATTTTGAAGACATGTTTTTCTTCCGAAGATAAAACTTTATCTTCCGAAGTATCAGAAAATTTTCAAGAATCTAAGGAAAGTCTTCAAAAAGAATTTTCATCCAAAGAAAACATGAGCTTATGAAAGTGATGAACTAGACAACTTAGGACACACATATTTTAAGAAGAAATAATTAGAATTAGTTTTAAGAAAAAGTCTACTCAAAGTTAATCATCCCAATAGCTGATATCAGATACTTAAATCTCTGTTCATCAAAAGCTTTTGTGAACAGATCAGCATATTGTTCATCTGTATGAACTTTGACTAGTTTAATTAATCCCTTTTCATAGTTATCTCTTATTAAATGATACCTGATGTTGATGTGTTTGGTCCTTGAGTGCTGCACAGGATTCTCAGTGATAGAGATAGCACTATTGTTGTCTATGTGGATAGGAGTCTCTTTGAAGTTAAATCCATAGTCCAGCATCTGATTTTGAATCCAAAGCACTTGAGCACAGCAGCTTGCAGCAGCAATGTATTCAGCCTCAGCAGTTGATGCAGACACACAGGATTGTTTCTTGCATTGCCATGAGACAACCCTTCCACCAAGGAATTGACATCCCCCAGATGTAGACTTTGCAGTCATGTTGCAACCACCATAATCACTATCTGTATAGGCATACAGATTGAAATTAGGATTCTTTGGATACCATAGACCAAGTGTTGAAGCACCTTTGAGGTATCTTAAAATCCTTTTCACAGTGATTAAGTGAGACATCTTAGGGTTGGCTTGATATCTTGCACAAATACATGTAGCAAACATGATATCAGGCCTGCTAGCTGTAAGATACATAAGAGACCCAATCATAGCCCTGTATAAGTGTTCATCTACACACTCCCCCTCAAGATCTGGACCAAGGGAGTGGTTTCTGGCTATGGGTGTCTTAGCAATCTTACAATCAGTCATGTTGAACCTCTTGAGTATGTCTTGAACATACTTTGACTGACTTATGAAGATGCCATCTTCAACCTGCTTCACTTGAATTCCCAGAAAGAAGTTGAGTTCTCCCATTGAACTCATTTCAAATCTGTCTTTCATCAGCTTCTCAAAGTCTTTGCAGAGCTTTGGATTAGTTGAACCAAAGATGATGTCATCTACATATACTTGAACCAGCAATAAGTCATTTCCCTGTCCTTTGATGAAGAGAGTTCCATCTATAGTACCTCTCCTGTATCCATGTTTACAAAGATACTCAGATAGTGTCTCATACCACTTCCTGGGTGCCTGATGCAGCCCATAAAGAGCTTTGTCAAGCTTGCAGACATAATCAGGATGATCAGGGTCTACAAAACCAGGTGGTTGTTTGACATAAACCTCTTCATCAATCACTCCATATAAGAAAGCACACTTTACATCAAGTTGGTAGACCTTGAAGTTCTTGGATGCAGCAAATGCCAGGAATATCCTAACAGCTTCTAGTCTTGCTACAGGAGCAAAGACATCAGTGTAGTCAATCCCTTCTTCTTGTGTGTATCCTTGAACAACTAGTCTTGCCTTGTTCTTGATGATGATTCCTCTATCATCCTTCTTATTCCTAAAAACCCATTTGGTTCCAATGGTAGTCTTCCCATGAGGAAGAGGACAAAGGTTCCAAACTTTCTGCCTTTTGAATTGAAGCAGCTCTTGTTGCATAGCTTCACCCAACTTCCATCCTTTAGAGCTTCATCAACTTTCTTGGGCTCTATCTGAGATAAGAAACAAGAGTGAAGACAAACATTTGCTTCATGGGTTTGTCCTCTTGTTCTTACCCCTGTGACAACATCTCCAATGATGTTTGTGGTGGGGTGAGACTTGTGGATCCTTAGCTGAGGGATCACAGCAAGTTGCTGAGAAAGATCCAAATTTGAGAAATTTAGATCTGGCCTGGAAGATTCACCCTCCACATTATCACACTTATCAAGATTAACTTGATCCAATGAGTGTGTGACATCATTGATGTTGTCATCTATGGTATGGTTATTAGCATCAAGAAATTCCTGATCACTATCACCATCACCATTGTTGTCTTCTACAAGTGAGGTGTCTTTATCTGGTTGAGAGGCCTCTGAGCTGGAATTTGAAGGCATACCAGATGTATCAGCTGAATTTGTCATTGTTGTGCTGATAGAAACCTCATTTGCTGAAGTAGTTCCAACTGGAGCTGAAGATGTATGAGTTGAAGGTCTTCCTAGCTCAAATCTTGGATCAGGATCACCTGTATTTAAATTTTCTGCAGATCCTGAAACATGCTCACAAGATTTGTTAAAACAGTTGGTAACTAAATCAAGATCAAACAGCCAATCCGGACCAGAACCAGCCACACAGGGTGTGTGCTCATTGAAAGTCACATTGGCTGACTCCTCAACAATTCTAGTTCTGAGATTGTATACTCTATAAGCTTTAGCTTGGGAAGAGTATCCAATGAAGTGTCCATCATCTGATTTCTCAGCAAACTTGGCAATTTGATTTTTGGTATTCAAGATGGTGCAGGGACATCCAAATGACCTGAGAAAACCAATGAAAGGTTTTCTCTTGTGCCAAAGTTCATAAGGAGTCTTACCATGTGTCTTAACTACTAAAACTCTGTTTTGCACATAGCAAGCAGTATTAACTGCCTCTGCCCAGAAGGTGATAGGCAGTTTAGAGTCAGACAACATAGTTCTTGCAGCTTCAATAAGTGTCCTGTTTCTCCTCTCAGCAACTCCGTTTTGCTGAGGAGTCCTGGGAGCACTATATTGTCTTGTAATACCTTTTTCATCACAAAATGTATCAAGGATTTGGTTCTTGAATTCAGTTCCTTGATCACATCTTATGGTTTTGACCTTGTGATCACATTGATTCTCAACTTTTAAGATGAAATTCTTCAGAATCTCAGGGGTTTCATCCTTAGTTCTAAGGAAGAAGACCCAAGTGAATCTTGTAAAATCATTGTGATCACCAAACAGTAAGAGGTCCTTCCTAAACTCATTACACTGGTGGGGCCAAAGAGATCCATATGTAACAAGTGTAGGGGAGTAGTGATGGAGTTCTTTTCCTTAGGCTTGTGAGATACCTTGTGTTGCTTCCCTTTCAGGCATGCAACACAATGATCATCACTTGTAAACTCTTTCTTTGGCATTCCAGTTACCAGATCATGTTTAATTAATTTATTCATGTTCTTAAAGTTTACATGGCACATTCTTTTATGCCATAGGAAAGACTCATCACTATTTGCTTTAGATAGAAAGCATGAAACTTCTCCAGAGGGAGATGTTTCTTGCAAATCCATCTTGTACATGTTCCCTTTCCTGGGGGCTCTGAGCAGGATATGCTCATGAGGAATGACCACACCAGGCTTGAGAACAATGCACTCATGCTCAGTAAAGAGCATGTTATGACTCTGATCACAAAATTGGGATACACTCAGAAGATTGTACCCAAGCTCCTTAACAAAGTTTACCTTCTCAATGCTGAGCTTACCATTTGTGACCTTGCCCCTTCCAGAAATGTAACCACCTTCATCTCCTCCAAAAGCAACTGGTCCTCCATCAATTCTCTCAAAATTATGGAGTAGAGACCTATTGCCTGTCATGTGCCTGGAACAGCCACTGTCAATTATCCAGACATTCCTGTTTGTCTTGAGCTGTTCCTGCACAAAGAAAAGATTAGTTACATTTGGAAACCCAAGCCTTACTTGTCTTGGGCTCATTAAGTGTAATAGAAGGTAATGCAACAGTAATAGATCCTATGGTTGTACTATGGGGATCTTCAGCTGTTGTTGATGGAGAAACCTCAGTCATTTGGTCTTTCTTAGACTTCCACACCACCTTTGGAGTCTTGGACTTGACCTTCAAACCTTAGAAGCTTTTGAAACTTCACAAGTTTTGATGACTGAACCTTCGGAAGAGTCTACAGTCACTGCAGCAGACTTCAGTGCTTCGGAAGAACTTCTTTCTTCCGAGACCAACTTTGCTTCCGAAGGTAATTTTCCATTTACCTTCTTCTTTGATTTGGAGCTTCCGAAGGAAACAGACTTTCCTTCCGAAGCTTGAGACTTCCTGAGACTCTTTGAAGTCTTTGTATTGGTCATGTGGACAGTACTTTTAGGATTGTATGGGCAATCCTTAGCAATGTGAGAAGTACTTTCACACATGACACACAACATTTTCTTCTTCAAACAAGTCTCCTTTTGAGAGCAAGACTGGCTTTGGTCACATCCCTTCTCCACCTTCATCTTGGTAGATGCTGAGACAGTTCTTTTGGGCTTTGAACTGTTCTTGGAGTTTGATGGTCCAGGCTGTGCAGCAGTGGTACACAGCAGCTCAGTCTTCTTCTTTGCACTGAGATGATTTGAACATGAACCAGGACTCTTAGCTGAGGAGTCTTGGTTGATGTCTTCAGTCCTTACTACTTTGAAACCTGCAGAGATAAACACTTGTTTCTGCTTAGCATCAAAAGTAGCCTTGATTTCTTGAGCCTTCTTTGCTTTTCTTTTGCTCTTCCTGATCAAGTTCTTTCTCTTGGACTTGGTCATCACACTTGATTTCTTCTCCTCAGAAGGATAGTGGCCCTTGGAAGAATCCTCTTCTTCACTCTTCTCAGAGGAATTCTTCACTATCACTTCTTCATCATCCTCACTTATAGGATCTATGAGAGGAAGCTCATCTTCACAAGTTCCACACCTAGGAGATCTTACAGACAAGATTGTGTGTGGAGGAGCTATCTCATTTGATCCCAGTCCCTGTCTATTTTGATAACAGACTTTGTTGTGCAGGGATGAGGATATCATGTTCTTGAAGGTCTCTTCTTCAAGAACACTCTTCTCTGCCTTGGCTTTGCTGATCACAAGCTCAGCCTGGCACTCAGTCAACTTAGTTATGAGATCTTGGATCTGAGTTCTAAAATCTGTATGTTCATGTTTTAGTACTGAAATGGTTTTCTCCAAGTCCTCTATCTTTAACTTGTAATCATTTTCAGACTTTCTAAAATCAGATTTTAATATGTTTAATGACTCAAGATCAGATCTCATCTCTAAGTTGTAGGACCTGTATCTATTTACTTTAGCAATGCATTCAGGAGTGCAGAGATGTTCCAATACCTTGGCTTCATCATGGTCAGCCATCAGTGCTTGGTTTGGAGAAGCATCTTCACCTGAAAACTCCAGTCAAAGCCTCCCTCTTCAACAGCAACAACAGCATGTTGCTTTGTCTTCTCAGCCTGAGGGGCTTTGTCAGTGTAGTTTGGTCTGGGTTGTGTTTGGCCCCCATTTGCTTTAGGTGCCTTACACTCCCTAGCAAAGTGACCCATAAGGTTACAGTTGTAACACTTAACTTTGCTTTTATCCAGTCCAAACTTTCCACTGGTAGCATTGCTTGGAAATCTTCTTCCTGTCCTCTTGTAGAACTTCTTGGCTCTGTGAGTGAGGAGAGCCATCTGCTGAACTATCTCCATGTATTCCAGGTCATCTGGATGGATACAGTCCAGGTCTTCAAGAGTGAAGAGATAATTCCCACAGCTTTCATCAGTAGACACAAAGGCTTGAGAAGAACTTGTCTCTTGGAATGGGCTTCCTTGAGTAAAGTTCTCCCTAGGTGTCTCCGGGAAGGTGATGAAAGGACCCTTTTGTGAGTTGTCAGGGTAGCATATGAGATGATGTTGGGGTTCTATGCTGTCCCTTTCAACCACATGAAGGGCTGAACCCATTTGATTGTTGGAGTTGCCAGATGAACCTTGCATGTTCATCTCCATCTGGTATCCACTGAGAATCCCATACAACTCTGTCAGAGTAAGAGTTTTAAGGTTCTCAGTCCTCTTGATCACCACACAATAGTGTGTCCATTGCCTAGGAAGTGAGGACATGAACTTCCTTACAATGTCCCTGTTCTCAAGAGGAACTCCTCCATCCACTAGGGTATCCACAATCTCAACATACCTGAAGTATTGTTGGGTCATGGTTTCACCTGCTTTGAAGGTGAAATTTTCGAACTGCTGCTTCAGAAGATCTTTCTTGTTCTCCTTGGCTTCAGAGGAGCCTTCATACATCAGCTTCAGTGCATCCCACAGCTGTTTAGCTGTTTTGCACTTCTTAAAACCTCTGTATATAGAGTTTGGGAGAGCAGTCTGAAGAGCAGTCATGGCCTTCCTATCAATCTCTACTCTTTTTCTATCTTCATCTGAGTAGTTGGCCACATCTTTAGGAATCATACCAGTACCAGTAGCAGAGGGGGTGCTGGGTATGAAAGGTCCATTCTCAACAGATTCCCACATTCTTGAATCAAGAGACCTGATGAAGCCTTCCATCCTCATGCACCAGGTGTCAAAATCATCAAGAGTGATCAGTGGGGATTTGTTTATGGTTCCAGTCTTCATATCAGTCTTTGAGATGGAAGCCATTTGAAGAGTTTAGTTTTTGTGTGTGTGAGGAATCTTAAGATGGTTAGATCTTATATCAAGAGCCTGAAAAGCTCTGATACCAATTGCAGGACCGTTTAAGGGCTTAAACACAATTACAACACAACAACACAATGAGGAGATTAACTAAACTTTAATCAAACAGTGAACTGGGTTAACCAAAGTGATACAAAGAACACAAGTAAAGCAAGAGACAGAACAAGAGAGTATGGGTTTCAAGGAGGCAGTATATTGCTTTCTCAAGTTCTTTTACAAGTGTTACAAAGCATAAAGAAAGATACAAGAACTTGAAATACTTATACTACAACCTACAGCCGGCTATACTTTGAAAGCCAGCTGGATACAATTGACTAGACACTAACAAAATCAATTGTAGGATCAAAAGGCATATCTGCCTTTTGACCTTGTGACTATGACATGCCATAGCTCACATCCTTATACATTACAAAAAGGATAAAGTACATAAAGTGGAAAGTTACAGACTCAAGACCTCAATGTACAGTTACCAAAAGCATGGACCTTTTCACCAACTCATGTAAGTTGGTGACTTTACAAAGATGCAGCGGAAAAGGTGCTTTATGGAATAGTACATCAGATAAAGCATGTGTACTAAAAGTCTTCGGAAGAACTCTGTCTTCATAGTTGAAGCTTCGGAAGACTTTGTCTCTGAAGCTTCGGAAGACTTCATGTTTGGCTTCGGAAGATATTGGTCTTGGCTTCGGAAGATTTTACACTTAGAGTATTTTCTAGTTCATTGTGTAAAACTTCCGAAGCATTCTTCACTTCAGTACTTAGTGCATGTTGCTGAGACACTTTGGATGTTTTGGGTTGCATCAGACTTAAGGAATCCTTACAGATTATTCCACGGAATACAAAAACAGAACTTGCACGTGTGGTAAATGGCAGATGCAAAGATTTCCATGCTCACATGCAATTGCAGTTTGCCGCCATAAAGGTGATTCACCTCATAACATTGTTCATCAGGTCTATAATACTGTTGTTTATCAAGAACAATATAACAGACATTTTTACCCGCTAAGTCACATTGATTATTGGAAGAACCCGGGTTGGAGAATAAGAGGTGATCCCTCAAAAATCACCATGTCATGAGGTAGGAGACGCACGAGAAGGATACACAACGAGATGGATGTTCATCATCCAGATGCACCTGTCATACGTAGATGTTCAATATGTAGACAAACAGGTCATAACATGAACACTTGTCCAAACTCATATTCATGAGGAGATTGTTGTATCATAATTTTATTTGATGTGTACTAGTTATTATTGTTTAATATTATAATATTAGTTTTATATTATAAAATATAAATATTAATTTTTATTCCAAAAAAACTCCTATCATCATAAATACCAAATATAAACCATAAAAATGGCACATTTCAAAATCACCACATTTCAAATATAAATACCACCACCCTTATCATCATAAATCACCACATTTCAAACACCACCACACTTCCAAAAAAATCACTACATAAACCATAAAAATGGCACACCGCCCCGGTAAAGAACCAGTTCATGAACTCCGATCGACGAGTTCAATTCTACAAATATTGAGGCGGCCTAAGAAGCAACATGAATCGTCTTCGTCAGAAAACAACCCGGTGCATATACCATTTTTAGTTGCAGATGAAGAAGAATCTAAAAACTGGTCAAAAGATGCTATTGACTTCTACAGCAACGGGGATGCGCCATATTGCGTTTCAGTTCTATTTGGTGGTAACTGGCTTGGGAAGGATTTTTAGGGTGCTTTATTAGGGTACGAACATGACGGTCGTCTTTCTCCATTGGTAAAAATATTATATATTTTTCAGTTAAATAAATTAGTTTTATATAATATTTATTAGATGATATATTTTATATCACAGCATATAGAAGGTTGGGTAAACGGATGATGCGGATGAGACGTGAAAAGCTTGCGAAATTTTGACCATCAGGTTGAATTGGACAATTTTAACACCTCAGTTTCGGGATGAATTATGTGTGTGGGAAGATGTCAAGCCTGTCAAATATGCCAACGGAACTGATGAGTTGTACCCTCTATTTTGGGAGGTGCAATATGTTTATATTCCAATACTTATAAAAGCAGTAGAAGATTGGTTACTTATCCGAATCAACTTGCATACAATGAAGATCCTTTAGTATTGGTCAAATAACTTATATCGTGAACTATATCATGAGTTAGTTCTTCCTATTTTAGATTTTATTCCATGTAATTTTTACTTTCTGATGGAACAGATTGGTTACTGGAAAAAAATTATACTGGACCATTTATTCATCTTGATAAAAGGGATCATATGTCTTTCACAAGTATTGAGGAGTACTTGCCTAAGGGCGGGGGTGACCTTGGTGGTGATTCAGGGGTTTTATTTGTATGTTAATGCAAAAGCTAGTTCAAGGAAAAACCTTAACTATGGAGGGAGATTTTAAAGACACTTGTGCAAGATATCGGCGCTATATGGCAAAAGATTTTTATCAGTATCGTTATACATATAGTCACCCTAAATGGTTCAAAGAAAAGATAGTCAAACGCAAGACCCACAAGTGACATTTTTTGTTGTATTACTGCTTTACTTGTTACTTTTATTGTACTTCTTGTTAGTTTTTTGATGTAATAATATTGTAGCTTAAGTTTGTATTCTATAATAAAATTGCATTATATAATTAATAGATAAAAGTATAAAAAATTACATAATTAAAAAGGTAAAATACATCACTAAAAATATAAAAGAAATAACATCTAACGAGTGTCATCATTATCGTTTGTTGCTTCATCATTTAAGTTGAACGGGCAAGGAGATGGATAAAAAAACCGGTCAACTGATTGAGTTGTATCTTGAAATTGAGGGTAATAAGGTAACATGAAAGAATGGTGAAATGATTGTTGATAACCAGTATCAGGGCTTTGATAAGGATTTGACGGCCCCCCTTCTTCGAAATTCTGGGTCCCCATTGGACTAAAATGTGGAAACTGAGTATTTGAGGTACCACTATAAAAAAATCTTGGTTGCTCATTTGGCTAAAAAAGAGGGAGTCGAACTGTTGTTCCGTGAAATCCCTTTGTTCTGTCATATTCTGCTGCACAACATTATCATTAACAACCTGTCTACCAACCCGCCCTCGTCCTCTACCCCTTCTGGGTAAACGTTGTGTGACAGGAGGAAGTTGAGTATCATCAACATTCTGTGTCACATGCTTTGGTAGATAACTTATATGGTTTGCATGTGCAAAATCCATATAACGGCTCGCCATATTCCTCCCCGTTTCATCCCTTGGTCTTTGATAAAACTGACTCATCCCATCCATCTATAAATAACATTATGAAAGATTAATTTTAAAAAAATAATAATAACAATAATAATAATTAAATTATTAATAATAATACCATCATTCTCAATCTTTGTCCATCATTTTGGAAGCCATGAGGGTTCGTGTCTTGATGAGTCGGGTTTGTTGTATACACAACAGTACGCTCTAGATACCACCTCATGTATGCTTCAGAAGCAATTGGCGAATCAGTATACGCTTCATTAGCAACTGAATTAAGCCGAGACGCCCATGCTTGAACAAAGATATGTTGTAACCAGTTTTTATTTCTGCCACATTTACGAATAGTCGAATGTAAATTTGTGCGTTGCTCCCGGGTTAGTAACACACTTGTAGGGATTGGTTGAAATATTCCAAACTGTCTTAAGACCCTACTTGGAATGTGAGGCTCAACAACTTCCCAACATATAAGGTATGTGTCACTTCTCCAGCTTTGATGTCCACTTGTGCAGATATCAGGTAGAAGGTGGATAATATTATCATAAGGCCTCCAATTAAACTGATATAAAAAATATGAATTAATATGTTTCCACAAATTTACATTCATTAAGCGAGGCCACGGTATTAATATTAATATATACAAAATAATTTACATTTACGAATAGTCGAATGTAAATTTGTGCGTTGCTCCCGGGTTAGTAACACACTTGTAGGGATTGGTTGAAATATTCCAAACTGTCTTAAGACCCTACTTGGAATGTGAGGCTCAACAACTTCCCAACATATAAGGTATGTGTCACTTCTCCAGCTTTGATGTCCACTTGTGCAGATATCAGGTAGAAGGTGGATAATATTATCATAAGGCCTCCAATTAAACTGATATAAAAAATATGAATTAATATGTTTCCACAATGTTAATATATACAAAATAATATCATATTAATATTAATACCGTGGCCTCGCTTAATGAATGCAGCTGAGATCGATACGCACTCAAACAGTGCGGAGTGGTGTTTACATAACTAAGTTCACCATTCCATCTGTAATCAAGTTTTTAAATATATCAGGTTAACTAGAAAAATATAAGATTACAGAAAAATAGTCAATACATAAGTTTTTTTTAACATACCGTGCACCATATGGTAATCTGAAATCAATAGATCTCGTATTCTGGGGACACATAGAAGGTAATCTTTCCCATGCCCATAATTACAACAAGAATAAAGGTCCACCAATCTTTCGATTTGTGACATTCGTTGCCTTACATAACTGTCTATACAAAGAGGCTAAAACTACACTTCCCCAACTAAGTCTACCACAGTTATTTAAGTTTTCAATATGACTTAAATAATTTATGTGCACCCAGTTGCTAGAAGTATCAGGAAATAAAGTGGCACCAATCATAAAAAATAAAATTAATCTAGCTCGTTGGATGCACTGAAAATCAGTGGCATTATCAGAGAATGGTTTTATTATTTCATTTAAAATAAACCTTAGGTTTAACTTATAACCACTTACAGTGCTTGTAGCGAGTGTGCAACCGGTTAAATACTCAAACATCATTATAATTTCAGATGTACTCATAGCGTAATCAGTGCCAGAAACAACATCACCTTCAACCGGCAAACCCCATGAAACTTGTACATCTTGAAGGGTTACTATAGTTTCTCCAACCGGTAAATGAAATGTGTGTGTTTCTTGCCTCCATCTCTCCACCAAAGCTGAGATAAGAGCACGATCAAGTTTGCGATAACCACACTCGATTACACAGGCAAAACCAGCCAACCTTATATATCTCATAATATTTTCAGGGATAGGTACTTCATCAATGTAATCCCAAAAAGCTTTATCACCTCGTCTAACACGTAAAATTCCTTCATCGCTTTCTGGATCCCGAAAATAATAATCAGCTCTATGTTGACCACTTAAAAATAACAAATCGTTATTTAGTGGACCTGATGTAATTCTCCAGCTCATTTTGATGTTGAGAAATTGGATTGAGATATGATTTACGAATTGTAAGATTTTTTTTAATTTTAATAGGATAACTAGAGTAAGGTTGTGAGAAAAAAATTTGGTGGGATAATGGTTTATATAAATGTGAGGTTTAGGGTGTTGAAACCCGATCAAAATTTTGAAGAACCCGCCCCTACCAAGGGCGTGGTCTCCTTGGTAGGTGGGTTGTAAAGGACGGTTTGGATTAATAAGTAGGTAGATCGAATGGTTGTGGTGGAAACGGAGAACCCGCCCTTGGTATGGGCGTGGTCTCCTTGACACACATCACATCAGTCAAAGGCTGCAGCAGTGAGCATTTATCGAGGCGAAGAACCCGCCCATGCCAGGGGCGGGTACCCCTATTGTCAACATCCGACAAGACCTGCACCCCTTGTCAACACCATTTTCAAAAAAGTCCCCTTTTTTAAAAAAAATTCATAAAAAGATTGAAATGAAATGAGTTTTATTGAACCCCAAGCCATGTAAGCGATGGATTTGACACTTCTCTCGCCGGGTCGGCGAGGGCCACGGGTTACGCGGCGAGGATCACATTAAAAGAGTCGAGAGATGTGACTTGTATCTCGCCTAGTTAGCGAGAGGCACGGTTTACGGGGCGAGGGATGTGAAAGGTATCTCGCCGATTCATGATGTTTTGCACGGTCTTTGAGGCGAGGGCAATGTCAGCGAGGAAAACCGCCATGTCAGTGAGGATCAATGGCTTCTAGGCGAGGGATGTGACATCCCCCTCGCGACGTCAGCAAGGAACACGGTATTCGAGGCGAGGAGATTTAATGAGAGTGGGAGACCATGTGGGACTCGCAAAATTTGAAGAAAAATATAGATTGTCTTCTGAAAAATTGTGAAATAATTTATCGTGAAAGAAAATTATTTTTGAAAAGTTAAGTCGATTAAGGAGGATGTTAGTTTTTGTTTACCACTTTTTACTTAGTTTTAGTATTATTATATTAAATTGGTTTTTGTTTACAACTTTTTACTTAGTTTTACTATTATTATATTAAATTGTTTGTTGTTATTAGAGTTTTTATCCAAAATAGTGTTGGTGGAAAAATTATTTATCAAAACGGGTGATTTGAATAATATTTATCAAAATGGGTGTTTAAAAAAAACTTATTTTATCTCACCCCTAATTGCATATAATAAAATCATTTTCTTAAACAAAGTGTTTTTCAAAAAAAACAGATGTAAAAAGCCGTAATTGCTGTATCAAATATTGCTGTATGACCCCTTAAGAGATTAAATTTTTTCTAATTTTTCAATGTTTACGTTAAGTAATTTTTTTTAAATATCTTTAACATTTTTTAATTATTTTCAAGTGTTAAAAGTTTTTTTGTATGGAATGGATTTACTAATTATTACACTATGTTTATAAGCGTTCCAATTTAATAAGTTGAAAATTCCATTAAGAGAAATTGAATAATTCGATAAATTAGTAAATAAATTTCATACAAAATGTTTTTGAAACTTGAAAACAAACTAAAAATAACAAATTATCTTAAAGGTAATGTTTTCATTTTTAACTTAAATTTAAAAAATAACTATAAAGTTTAAAACTTTATACTAGAATTGTTAACAAATCGAAAAATATATTACATGAACTTTTTTAATTTTTAGAGAGTTCTTTAAAGCCAAAAGTTTCATCTGTTATAAAAATAATAGGAAAATAAATTTAAAGCTAGATGTCACAATGTTAAAATTAAAAAACTTCAAAAATTGTGTTGTACTACACTACTTACTTAAAAAGTTTACCAAAGAACAATTTTAAATAGAAAGTTTTTAATCCAATACAATTAGGAGAGTGAAAAAACAAGTTTTTGAAAAGTAGCAGTTTTGGTAAATATTTTTAGAATAACCCATTTTGATAAATAATTTTTCCACCAACACTATTTAAGGAAAAAACTCGTTATTATATTGAAAGTGTTTATTATTTTTATGCAGGGTTTTTATGCAGCTAATAGTATTACTATTAGATGTAATGTAAAATTTGTTAAACAGATTTATAATAAATCAAAAAAACAATCTTGATCAACTTGTTTTGTTTAACAACACATGTTTTACAAAATGGTTACTATGTGAATGCATTAGTAATGATGTATCACTTGTTCATTTAATATTGCAAACTCAAGTTAATACCGAAATTCCAGAAAATGATATCAACTGTTGCATTAATGGACAAAATCTCACATTTGGGCCTAAAAGTTTTGTGTTATTACCGGGTTTAAATTTGGAGTGACGCGTCAAATTATTCCTCCGAAGACAAATTTTCTTGATTTTGTTTTTCACAAATATGGAATATCGTTGGATGATTAAAGAGACGTTTTTTAGAACAGGTTACAATAAGAGTTTGCTTATTATTATTTGTTCAACAAGGTTTTATAGGAATAAAAGAAAAAAACACTTTAACAATCAGATTCTAGATTTAGTTAATTATTTGGGGGTATATATCTTTGGAAACATACTTACCCTTATATCCATAATGCTTTTTTTTAAATGAAAGAGATAAACGAAAAAAAGCTAAGATACAACATCAAAAGATTTATCTGGACATTTAATGTAACTTTTAATTAAATTAATCAATTTTCATTATATATTCAATTAAACTGTTTTATTTGTTATAGATTTATATATTTGAAATATTTCCAATATTGAATAATTTTGATAAACGACGTGGGTACGTGCCAAGAGGTATTGACTGGTCTCGTGCGAGTTTAATTACGTGAGAACAAACGTTATCTATTTTAAACAATTCAAAAGAGGGTTTGTATCTACTGTCAAATATTGTTTCAACCCCGTTGAGCAGTCTCAGCAATACTACCGAATATGTTGTCTTTATTGGGGTGAAATTCCACTTGAGCAGAAATATATAATATTTGAACATGGTGACCCTGACGGCAATAACGAGCCACAATATGATAATTGTTTTGGTACGCAAAATGAAAGATAAAATATTTAATAGAAACACCAATAACTTTATCATTCATGATTAAATAGATGAAAAATAAAAAGTAAGGAAACACAATGATAGTTATTAAACTTAAGGGATGCAACTAGTTAGTTTTCAGAAATTTTAGGGATGCAAATAATAATTTACTCTTAGTAATATGAAAGTATAAATTTATTATTTTTAGAAAAAATTACAAAAATAGTCCCCATGGTTTGATCATATTGCAAGTTTGGTCCCCAGATTTAAAAAATTGCAAATTTAGTCCAAACTTTTGGAAGTTTGTTGCAAATTTAGTCCCCACCGTTAGTGTTCGTTAGTTTTTAACGATCTGGGACTAAATATTCAATATGATCAAACCATAGTGTAAGGATTCCTTAAGTCTGATGCAACCCAAAACATCCAAAGTGTCTCTGCAACATGCATTAAGTACTGAAGTATAGAATGCTTCGGAAGTTTTACACAATGCATAGAAAATACTCTAAGTGTAAAATCTTCCGAAGCCAAGACCAATATCTTCCGAAGCCAAACATGAAGTCTTCCGAAGCCTCAGATACAAAGTCTTCCGAAGCTTCAACCTATGAAGACAGATTTCTTCCGAAGACTTTTAGTATACATGCTTTATCTGATGTACTGTTCCATAAAGCACCTTTTCCGCTGCATCTCTGTAAAGCCACCAACTTACATGAGTTGGTGAAAAGGTCCATGCTTTTGGTAACTGTACATTAAGGTCTTGAGTCTGTAACTTTCTACTTTATGTACTTTATCCTTTTTGTAATGTATAAGGATGTGAGCTATGGCATGTCATAGTCACAAGGTCAAAAGGCAGATATGCCTTTTTATCCTACAATTGATTTTGTTAGTGTCTAGTCAATTGTATCCAGCTGGCTTTCAAAGTATAGCCGGCTGTAGGTTGTAGTATAAGTATTTCAAGTTCTTGTATCTTTCTTTATGCTTTGTAACACTTGTAAAAGAACTTGAGAAAGCAATATACTGCCTCTTTGAAACCCAAACTCTCTTGTTCTGTCTCTTTACTTTACTTGTTTTCTTTGTATCACCTTGGTTAATCCAGTTCACTGTTTGATTAAAGTTTAGTTGCTCTCCTCATTGTGTTGTTGTGTTGTAATTGTGTTCAAGCCCTTAAACGGTCCTGGAATTGGTATCAGAGCTTTCCAGGCTCTTGATATAAGATCTCACCATCTTAAGATCCCTCACACACACAAAAACTAAACTTTTCAAGTGGCTTCCATCTCAAAGACTGATATGGAGACTGGAACCATGAACAAATCCCCACTGATCACTCTTGATGATTTTGACACCTGGTGTATGAGAATGGAAGGTTTCATCAGGTCTCTTGATTCAAGAATGTGGGAATCTGTTGAGAATGGACCTTTCATACCCAGCACCCCCTCTGCTACTGGTGCTGGTATGTGTAACACCCGGAAATTTGTTATTTTGAAGCCGGCGAAGAAAGAAAAGAAATAAAGTTCAAAGTCGAGGGACCAAACTCGCCAACGAAGAAAAGTTGGGTAATGTGGTGATATGTGTAGGGAGAGGGCAGCCCACTCTCCCCACACTTCACATATTTTCAGCTCACAAAGAAGAGAGAAGAGAGAAAGAGGAGAAAAGGGAGAAAAGTGGTGTTTCGGGTGATTCGGGTGTCCAAATCCGTCGAGTAGCAAGCCAAATCGAAGCTCTTGTCTTTGTGCTCGATTGTGTGAGTTCTAGGACCCCACTTTTACTTGTTTTCAACTGATTTTGGGGCTGGAAGATGTTCAAAACCCGTTTTTATGTGTGTGTGTGTTTGACCCATTTGGGTGTGATGTGTATGATGTGTTTAGAGTATGATTTCGGGCTTGTGTGTGCTTGTACGGTGTTGGGGTATGCATTCCTAAGGTCCAGGAGGGTTGATTTAGGCTTAGAATGGGTTTGGATGAGCTTGGAGGCCGAAAATGGCAGATTGGGTTCGGGATGAACTCCATTCTGCATCAGCTAGGGCTAGGCGACCGAATGAAGGCCATACGGCCGAATGAGGGCGATTGAGGGTCATTCGCACGATTGGGATTCATTCGCACGACTAAGATTTCAGTCGCACGACTGGGAGTCCAGTCGCATGAGGGTTGTACGACTGAGGGTTCAGTCGCATAGATAGTTAGTCGCATGAGTCCATTCGCATGAGGTTAGTCGCATAGGTGCCCATTTGCAGTAATTCCCATTCGCACAAGGTTCATACGCACGATTGGATGCTCATTCGCATAGATGTTCATCCGCATGAGTCCAGTCGCATGATGTTCAGTCGCATGGAGGCTATGCGACTGAAGGGTGTCCATACGCCCGAATAGGGCTGTTGCACTCGAATGAATGTGTAGTTTGACTTCTGGCCTTCGGGGAAAGGTGCAGATGTAAGTTTGGATGTAAGGTAACCCGTAAGAGCATGTAAGAGTATGGTTATGGCCTTAGAGTGTATGTAGGGCATGATGGTGATGATGTTGCATGTTTATGCATATTATGAATGTATGATGTTGCCCTGTATGATGATGATGAATGTGTATGATATGTTCCTTATTATGATGTATGATTATCTTTCCTATGGCTTTACGTATTATGACGAATGAAATAAAGTATTATGTAACGTGAAGTGGAAAGAAATGACACGTCTTGCATGCATCGGATAACGGGTCCTTCTTTGTGATTGACCATTATGTGAAACCTCTACCGCTTACCCTTAGTACTGTGGCATACGTTTAGCTGTTCATTTATTGACTTCGGCCCAGTGGCTATGACTGGTCAGTTATCATTAGTACTGTGGCATACGTTTAGCTGTTCATTTATTGACTTCGGCCCAGTAGCTAAGACTGATCGGTTACCCCTAGTACCGTGGCATACGTTTAGCTGTTCATTTATTGACTTCGGCCCGGTAGCTGAGACTAGTTGGGGTGTAGCATATGGTATTGGTATGGATGATGTCCGATGCGCAAGTAAGTTAAAAGGAACGAATGAACGAATGAACGAATGGATGAATGAAGGAGATAACAATGATATTATCTATGCGTACGTATGATGTGTGACCACGTTAAAGTAACGAATGGTTTTATATGAAAGTAAAGTATGTTTTATAATAAAACTAGAACTCACTCAGCAACGCTGACTTTTATTGCATTTTCCAGTTGGCAGGTAATTGCTTGCTGAGGATGGCACGGCAAGGCTACTCGGCTCTTTTGGGATGGCATCCAATTATATAGCTTTTGTGATGTAATGCAAACATGAATTTTGTAACCGGATAATGATGTATTATTTGGCAAAAGTAATTATAATGAAACGTGATGTCATTTTTGAATGTTTCCGCTGCGATGTTTCCTAACGAAATGTAATTATATGATTTATGAGCGATGAATGACCAACTGTAGGCGTCCCGGGAACGGGGCCTTACAAGTTGGTATCAGAGCCAAAGTTTAAGTGAAATGGGTAAACTTTCAAAATAAACCTTAACTTAAACTGAGAATGGGACGGAAAGGGAATGGGATGCCAAACTGAGTAGCTGCGTGCCATCAGGTATTTTCTTAAAGTTAACCGGTTTATGTGCGCATGGTATATGTTATGTGTTGTATGTAGATTTGAATACTGATGTAGTCAGGACAGGTAATACTTGGGGTATGAAGAGTACAGTAAGTGGCTAATCACAACTGGCCACTGTAATTAGGGACTTACTATACTTGACATAAACTGAGTTGTTTCCTTGAATGACCGTGTTGGTGTCTGAATCTTTCAGTGTGTTAGAGAATGGCTGGTGGTAGATCTTCTAGAGCTTCTAGGGGTGGAGGTCGTGATGGCCCTGTTGCTGAACCACGCCCTAAAAGAGGAAGGCCTAGAGCTGAGAAAGAGGTTCCTGCAGAACCTGAGACTCCTCATCCAGAAGCTGGGGATGAGAGTGCGAACTTAAGGGCCTCGGTAAAGGAGGCTGTTGTGGAAGAAGTACATCAGGTCATGCAGACAATCTTACCGTCTGTGGTGACCGAAGTCATCAAAGCTGTGAAGGAGGGGGAACGAAAGGAGAGAAACCGGGCCTCGGGGGAGCAACCGGAGCCTGAAACGATTTTCTCCGATAATGAGGAGGAAGAGGAAGAGGAGCCTGTGCGGGAGGTGGCACGAGGCTGCAACTACGGGGTGTTTATGAGATGCAAGCCCCCTACTTTTGACGGAAATGGTAATGCGGCTGCTGCTCACCGATGGGTGAGAGAAATGGAGGCTGTTCTCGACATCAGCGAGTGCCGAGAGGATCAGAAAGTCAAGTTTGCCACCCACTCCTTCTTGGACTCGGCACTATGCTGGTGGGACAACATTGTCCAAGCAGAGGGTAATCGGGCGATCGGGAGAATGAGGTGGCCCGAACTGAAGAAGATGGTAATTGAGGAGTTCTGTCCTCACAGGGAAATGGACAAGATTGAGAGGGAGTTCCTGCAGCTGGAGGCGGGATCCATGACACACCAGCAATATACTACCAATTTCAACGAGATGGCACGGTTGGTGCCGGATCAGGTGACGCCTCTTTCTCGAAAGATCAAGAGGTACATTCAGGGTTTACCGGTGGATGTCCGCCGGCATATGATCGCCGCCCGGCCAAGTACGTTTAGGTCGGCGGTCGATTTGGCCGGAAGACTTTATGATGAGAGGGGAGCGGTGGTGGTTGAAGCGAATAGGAAGGGTGGTGGTGATCGAAGCTGGAACGGGAAGAGGTTTGGTCGGGCCGAGGCCTCGACGGGTAACAAAAAGGCACGGGTGGATGACCGCCGCGTGGCCACACCGGGAGCAGGGTCGAGGAGATGTGGTAAGTGTGGAAAGGAGCATGCAGGAGAATGCAGGCTGGGTTTGAATGTGTGCTTCAAGTGTGGGAAGACAGGGCATATGGCGAAGGATTGCCTGTCGGGCAAATGTTTTAACTGTGGGGAAATTGGTCATATGAGCAGGGATTGTAAGAAGCCGAGGGCTGAGAGTTCAGGGGCGAAGAGGACGGGAGGTGATGGACCGAGGGCGAGTGCCAGAGCATTCACCATGACACAGGAGGAGGCTAGGACGGACCCTGACGTTGTGTCCGGTACGTTTCTGGTGAACCAAACTTTAGCTTCTGTGTTATTTGATTCTGGTGCTAGTAGGAGTTTTATTTCTGCTGCTTTATGTGCTAAGCCGCCTGTTAGTAGTAGACATGTTGATGCGCCCTTTGATGTAGAAACTGTCATAGGTAAGTCTACCAGGATTTTTGAGATGATAGAGAATTGTGATGTGGAGCTCGAGGGTCATAAGTTTCCGGTTAGAGCGTTCGTGATGGCCTTAGGTGGTTTTGATTTGGTTCTTGGGATGGATTGGTTAGCGGACTTCGAGACGAACATTGTGTGTCGCAAGAAGATGATTCGGTTATTGGCGCCTGACGGTAGCTCAGTGACGGTATATGGTGATCGGGTTACTACGATTCCGAAGGTGATCTCGATGGCGGTGGCGGGAAAGTGTATGAGGCGTGGATGTAGTGCCTACTTGGCCTACGTAAAGGATGTGGATACGCCAACACCACAAATAGCTGATGTACCGGTTGTGTGTGACTTTCCAGATGTGTTTCCAGAAGATTTATCAGGAGTGCCACCTGACAGAGAGATCGAGTTTCAGATTGATCTGATACCGGGTGCCCAACCTGTTGCCAAGGCACCGTATCGGTTGGCTCCGACCGAGATGAAGGAGTTGATGGAGCAGTTGCAAGAGCTGCTAGATAAGGGGTTCATTAGACCGAGTATCTCTCCTTGGGGTGCTCCGGTCCTGTTTGTAAAGAAGAAGGACGGTAGTATGAGGATGTGCATCGACTACCGTGAGCTGAACAAGTTGACAGTGAAGAACTGATACCCCTTACCGAGGATAGATGATTTGTTCGATCAACTTCAGGGTGCCAGTTGGTTTTCAAGGATAGATCTTCGATCTGGTTACCATCAGTTGAAGGTGAAGGAGCAGGATATTCCTAAAACAGCTTTCCGTACGCGCTACGGTCACTACGAGTTTCTTGTCATGTCTTTTGGCTTGACCAACGCGCCAGCTGCTTTTATGGATTTGATGAATCGTGTGTGTCGGCCTATGTTGGATAGATCAGTGATCGTGTTTATTGATGATATCCTGATTTACTCGAGGAGCGAAGCAGAGCATGCCGGTCACATTCGGGAGGTTCTAGAGACGTTGAGGAGGGAGAAGTTGTATGCAAAATTCTCCAAGTGCGCGTTCTGGTTGCGCGAAGTTCAGTTCTTGGGTCACGTGGTGAATCCCGACGGGATAATGGTGGACCCGGCGAAAGTGGAGGCGGTTATGCAATGGAAGTCACCAAAGACGCCATCCGAGATTCGCAGTTTCTTGGGTTTGGCGGGCTACTACAGAAGGTTTATCCAAGACTTCTCCAAGATTGCCTCTCCACTAACTAAGTTGACCCGAAAAGAGGTGAAGTTCGTATGGGGTCAAGCTCAAGAGAAGGCGTTTGAAGAATTGAAGGCGAGGTTGACTCAAGCTCCTGTTCTGTCATTACCCGATGGAAGTGAAGATCTGGTGGTTTATTCTGATGCTTCTTACTCGGGGTTGGGGTGCGTGTTAATGCAGAGAGGAAAGGTTATAGCCTATGCATCCCGACAGTTGAAGGTTCATGAGGTCAATTATCCTACTCATGACTTGGAGCTCGCAGCCGTGGTCTTTGCATTAAAGATTTCGAGGCACTACCTCTACGGACGAAGTGCACCATATTCACCGACCATAAGAGTCTGAAGTACTTCTTCGAGCAGAAGGATTTGAACATGAGGCAGAGACGGTGGTTGGAACTTATAAAGGATTATGATTGTGAGATCCACTACCACCCGGGCAAGGCCAACGTGGTGGCTGATGCCCTTAGCCGAAAGGAGAGGCCTGAGCCGATTCGGGTGAAAGCCTATCAGTTGATCATGACCTCCGATGTGATGAAGCAGGTTAAAGGGTTTCAAGATGAGGCATTGAAAGAAGATCATCTTAACCCTGAAAGAATGAGAGGTCTGGTTGGAGAACTGGGTGAAAACACGCTGGGTGTTAGAACCCGATTTGATCGTGTGCGGATTCCTCGTTTTGGGGATCTACGGGTGAAGATAATGGATGAAGCTCACAAGACTCGGTACTCCATTCATCCTGGTGCCACGAAGATGTACCATGATATGAAGAAAGATTATTGGTGGCCGGGTATGAAGCGCGACGTGGTGGAGTACGTGAGTAAATGCCTTACTTGCTTACAGGTGAAGGCCGAGCACCAAAAGCCGTATGGGAAGATACAACCTTTGGATATACCGGAATGGAAGTGGGAGCACATCACCATGGATTTCATTACAAAGCTGCCGCATACCCGAAAGGGTATGACGCCATATGGGTGATAGTTGATCGTTTGACGAAGAGTGCTCACTTCCTACCGATCCGCGAGACATATTCATCTGAGAGGTTGGCTGATTTGTTCATCAAGGAGATTGTGACTCGTCATGGTGTGCCGGTGTCTATTGTGTCGGATCGCGACACCCGGTTTACATCTAAATTTTGGAAGAAATTCCACGACGCTATGGGGACGAGGTTACATATCAGCACGGCTTATCATCCCCAGACTGATGGTCAGTCAGAAAGGACCATTCAAACGCTGGAAGACATGCTTCGGGCATGTGTGATTGATTTTGGCGGAAGTTGGGATGACCACCTACCGTTAGCCGAATTCTCATACAACAACAGTTATCATGCCAGCATTGGCATGCCTCCATATGAGATGCTATACGGTAGGAGATGCAGAACGCCCGTTTGTTGGGGTGATATTGGTCAAAAGGAGTTGGGAAGCGTCGAGGTAATCGAGGCTACGACTGAGAAACTTGAGAAGATTAAAGCCTTCATGAAGGCAGCCAAAGACAGACAGAAGTCGTATGCTGATAAAAGGCGCAGGCCGATTGAGTTCCAGGTGGGGGACCGGGTTATGTTGAAGGTCTCACCTTGGAAGGGTATCATTCGCTTCCGAAAGCGGGGCAAGTTGAGCCCAAGGTATATAGGCCCTTTCCGAATCATTGCTCGAGTAGGAGAGGTGGCCTATAGACTGGAGTTACCAGATGAGTTAAGTGGAATTCACCCGACATTCCATGTATCTCATCTAAGGAAGTGCTTAGCAGATGAAGATATGATTGTCCCATTGGAAGATATCGAGGTAGACGAACGGCTCAATTATGTGGAGCAACCAGTGGCAATCATCGACCGAAAGGAGAAAAGGCTGAGGAATAAAGTGGTTCCTCTTGTGCGTGTACAGTGGAAGCACAGAAGGGATCCGAATCAACGTGGGAGACCGAGGAAGAAATGAGACAGCATTATCCACGTTTGTTCGAGGAATAACAGGTTTCGGGGACGAAACCTATTTAAGGGGGGTGGACTTGTAACACCCGGAAATTTATTATTTTGAAGCCGGCGAAGAAAGAAAAGAAATAAAGTTCAAAGTCGAGGGACCAAACTCGCCAACGAAGAAAAGTTGGGTAATGTGGTGATATGTGTAGGGAGAGGGCAGCCCACTCTCCCCACACTTCACATATTTTCAGCTCACAAAAGAAGAGAGAAGAGAGAAAGAGGAGAAAAAGGAGAAAAGTGGTGTTTCGGGTGATTCGGGTGTCCAAATCCGTCGAGTAGCAAGCCAAATCGAATCTCTTGTCTTTGTGCTCGATTGTGTGAGTTCTAGGACCCCACTTTTACTTGTTTTCAACTGATTTTGGGGCTGGAAGATGTTCAAAACCCGTTTTTATGTGTGTGTGTGTTTGACCCATTTGGGTGTGATGTGTATGATGTGTTTAGAGTATGATTTCGGGCTTGTGTGTGCTTGTACGGTGTTGGGGTATGCATTCCTAAGGTCCAGGAGGGTTGATTTAGGCTTAGAATGGGTTTGGATGAGCTTGGAGGCCGAAAATGGCAGATTGGGTTCGGGATGAACTCCATTCTGCATCAGCTAGGGCTAGGCGACCGAATGAAGGCCATACGGCCGAATGAGGGCGATTGAGGGTCATTCGCACGATTGGGATTCATTCGCACGACTAAGATTTCAGTCGCACGACTGGGAGTCCAGTCGCATGAGGGTTGTACGACTGAGGGTTCAGTCGCATAGATGGTTAGTCGCATGAGTCCATTCGCATGAGGTTAGTCGCATAGGTGCCCATTCGTAGTAATTCCCATTCGCACAAGGTTCATACGCACGATTGGATGCTCATTCGCATAGATGTTCATCCGCATGAGTCCAGTCGCATGATGTTCAGTCGCATGGAGGCTATGCGATTGAAGGGTGTCCATACGCCCGAATAGGGCTGTTGCACTCGAATGAATGTGTAGTTTGACTTCTGGCCTTCGGGGAAAGGTGCAGATGTAAGTTTGGATGTAAGTAACCCGTAAGAGCATGTAAGAGTATGGTTATGGCCTTAGAGTGTATGTAGGGCATGATGGTGATGATGTTGCATGTTTATACATATTATGAATGTATGATGTTGCCCTGTATGATGATGATGAATGTGTATGATCTGTTCCTTATTATGATGTATGATTATCTTTCCTATGGCTTTACGTATTATGACGAATGAAATAAAGTATTATGAAACGTGAAGTGGAAAGAAATGACACGTCTTGCATGCATCGGATAACGGGTCCTTCTTTGTGATTGACCATTATGTGAAACCTCTACCGCTTACCCTTAGTACTGTGGCATACGTTTAGCTGTTCATTTATTGACTTCGGCCCAGTGGCTATGACTGGTCAGTTATCATTAGTATTGTGGCATACGTTTAGCTGTTCATTTATTGACTTCGGCCCAGTAGCTAAGACTGATCGGTTACCCCTAGTACCGTGGCATACGTTTAGCTGTTCATTTATTGACTTCGGCCCGGTAGCTGAGACTAGTTGGGGGTGTAGCATATGGTATTGGTATGGATGATGTCCGATGCGCAAGTAAGTTAAAAGGAACGAATGAACGAATGAACGAATGGATGAATGAAGGAGATAACAATGATATTATCTATGCGTACGTATGATGTGTGACCACGTTAAAGTAACGAATGGTTTTATATGAAAGTAAAGTATGTTTTATAATAAAACTAGAACTCACTCAGCAACGCTGACTTTTATTGCATTTTCCAGTTGGCAGGTAATTGCTTGCTGAGGATGGCACGGCAAGGCTACTCGGCTCTTTTGGGATGGCATCCAATTATATAGCTTTTGTGATGTAATGCAAACATGAATTTTGTAACCGGATAATGATGTATTATTTGGCAAAAGTAATTATAATGAAACGTGATGTCATTTTGAATGTTTCCGCTGCGATGTTTCCTAACGAAATGTAATTATATGATTTATGAGCGATGAATGACCAACTGTAGGCGTCCCGGGAACGGGGCCTTACAGTATGATTCCAAAAGATGTGGCCAACTACTCAGATGAAGATAGAAAAAGAGTAGAGATTGATAGGAAGGCCATGACTGCTCTTCAGACTGATCTCCCAAACTCTGTATACAGAGGTTTTAAGAAGTGCAAAACAACCAAACAGCTGTGGGATGCACTGAAGCTGATGTATGAAGGCTCCTCTGAAGCCAAAGAGAACAAGAAGAATCTTCTGAAGCAGCAGTTTAAAAACTTCACCTTCAAAGCAGGTGAAACCATGACTCAACAATACTTCAGGTATGTTGAGATAGTGAATACCCTAGTGGATGGAGGAGTTTCTATTGAGAACAGGGACATTGTAAGGAAGTTCATGTCCTCACTTCCTAGGCAATGGACACACTACTATGTGGTGATCAAGAGGACTGAGAACCTTAAACCTCTTACTCTGACAGAGTTGTATGGGATTCTCAGTGGATACCAGATGGAGATGAACATGCAAGGTTCATCTGGCAACTCCAACAATCAAATAGGTTCAGCCCTTCATGTGGTTGAAAGGGACAGCATAGAACCCCAACATCATCTCATATGCTACCCTGACAACTCACAAAAGGGTCCTTTCATCACCTTCCCGGAGACACCAAGGGAGAACTTTACTCAAGGAAGCCCATTCCAAGAGACAAGTTCTTCTCAAGCCTTTGTGTCTACTGATGAAAGCTGTGGGAATTATCTCTTCACTCTTGAAGACTTGGACTGTATCCATCCAAATGACCTGGAATACATGGAGATAGTTCAGCAGATGGCTCTCCTCACTCACAGAGCCAAGAAGTTCTACAAGAGAACAGGAAGAAGATTTCCAAGCAATGCTACCATTGGAAAGTTTGGGCTGGATAAAAGCAAAGTTAAGTGTTACAACTGTAACCTTATGGGCCACTTTGCTAGGGAGTGTAAGGCACCTAAAACAAATGGAGGCCAAACACAACCCAGACCAAACTACACTGACAAAGCCCCTTAGAATGAGAAGCTAAAGCAACATGCTGCTGTTGCTGTTGAAGAGGGAGGCTTTGACTGGAGCTTTCAGGTGGAAGATGCTTCTCCAAACCAAGCACTGATGGCTGACCATGATGAAGCCAAGGTATTGGAACATCTCTGTACTCCTGAATGCATTGCTAAAGTAAATAGATACAGGTCCTACAACTTAGAGATGAGATCTGATCTTGAGTCATTAAACATATTAAAATCTGATTTTAGAAAGTATGAAAATGATTACAAGTTAAAGATAGAGGACTTGGAGAAAACCATTTCAGTACTAAAACATGAACATACAGATTTTAGAACTCAGAACCAGGATCTCATAACTAAGTTGACTGAGTGCCAGGCTAAGCTTGTGATCAGCAAAGCCAAGGCAGAGAAGAGTGTTCTTGAAGAAGAGACCTTCAAGAACATGATATCCTCATCCCTGCACAACAAAGTGTGCTATCAAAATAGACAGGGACTGGGATTAAATGAGATAGCTCCTTCACACACAATCTTGTCTGTAAGATCTCCTAGGTGTGAAACTTGTGAAGATGAGCTTCCTCTCGAAGATCCTATAAGTGAGGATGATGAAGAAGTGATAGTGAAGAATTCCTCTGAGAAGAGTGAAGAAGAGAATTCTTCCAAGGGCCACTATCCTGCTGAGGAGAAGAAATCTACTGTGATGACCAAGTCCAAGAGAAAGAACTTGATCAGGAAGAGCAAGAGGAAAGCAAAGAAGGCTCAAGAGATCAAGGCTACTTTTGATGCTAAGCAGAAACAAGTTTTATCTCTGCAGGTTTGAAAATAGTGAGGACTGAAGACATCAACCAAGACTCCTCAGCTAAGAGTCCTGGTTCTTGTTCAAATCATCTCAGTGCAAAGAAGAAGACTGAGCTGCTGTGTACCACTGCTGCACAGCCTGGACCATCAAACTCCAAGAACAGTTCACAGCCCAAAAGAACTGTCTCAGCATCTACCAAGATGAAGGTGGAGAAGGGATGTGACCAAATCCAGTCTTGCTCTCAAAAGAAGACTCCTTTGAAGAAGAAAATGTTATGTGTCATGTGTGAAAGTACCTCTCACATTGCTAAGTATTGTCCATACAATCCTAAAAGTACTATCCACATGACTAATACAAAGACTTCAAAGAGTCTCAAGAAGTCTCAAGCTTCGGAAGGAAAGTCTTTTTCCTTCGGAAGCTCCAAATCAAAGAAGAAGGTAAATGGAAAATTACCTTCGGAAGTAAAATTGGTCTCGGAAGAAAGGAGTTCTTCCGAAGCACTGAAGTCTGCTGCAGTGACTGTAGAACAGCTCAAGACAAACAGGAATGTCTGGATAATTAACAGTGGCTGTTCCAGGCACATGACAGGCAATAGGTCTCTACTCCATAATTTTGAGAGAATTGATGGAGGACCAGTTACTTTTGGAGGAGATGAAGGTGGTTACATTTCTGGAAGGGGCAAGGTCATAAATGGTAAGCTCAGCATTGTGAAGGTAAACTTTGTTAAAGAGCTTGGGTACAATCTTCTGAGTGTATCCCAATTTTGTGATCAGAGTCATAACATGCTCTTTACTGAGCATGAGTGCATTGTTCTCAAGCCTGGAGTGGTCATTCCTCATGAGCATATCCTGCTCAGAGCCCCCAGGAAAGGGAACATGTACAAGATGGATTTGCAAGAAACATCTCCCTCTGGAGAAGTTTCATGCTTTCTATCTAAAGCAAATAGTGATGAGTCTTTCCTATGGCATAAAAGAATGTGCCATGTAAACTTTAAGAACATGAATAAATTAATTAAACATGACCTGGTAACTGGAATGCCAAAGAAAGAGTTTACAAGTGATGATCATTGTGTTGCATGCCTGAAAGGGAAGCAACACAAGTTATCTCACAAGCCTAAGGAAAAGAACTCCATCACTACTCCCCTACACTTGTTACATATGGATCTCTTTGGCCCCACCAGTGTAATGAGTCTAGGAAGGACCTCTTACTGTTTAGTGATCATAGATGATTTTACAAGATTCACTTGGGTCTTCTTCCTTAGAACTAAGGATGAAACCCCTGAGATTCTGAAGAATTTCATCTTAAAAGTTGAGAATCAATGTGATCACAAGGTCAAAACCATAAGATGTGATCAAGGAACTGAATTCAAGAACCAAATCCTTGATACATGTTGTGATGAAAAAGGTATTACAAGACAATATAGTGCTCCCAGGACTCCTCAGCAAAACGGAGTTGCTGAGAGGAGAAACAGGACACTTATTGAAGCTGCAAGAACTATGTTGTCTGACTCTAACTGCCCATCACCTTCTGGGCTGAGGCAGTTAATACTGCTTGCTATGTGCAAAACAGAGTTTTAGTAGTTAAGACACATGGTAAGACTCCTTATGAACTTTGGCACAAGAGGAAACCTTTCATTGGTTTTCTCAGGTCATTTGGATGTCCCTGCACCATCTTGAATACCAAAGATCAAATTGCCAAGTTTGCTGAGAAATCAGATGATGGACATTTCATTGGATACTCTTCCCAAGCTAAAGCTTATAGAGTATACAATCTCAAAACTAGAATTGTTGAGGAGTCAGCCAATGTGACTTTCAATGAACACACACCCTGTGTGGCTGGTTCTGGTCCTGATTGGCTGTTTGATCTTGATTTAGTTACCAACTGTTTTAACAAATCTTGTGAGCATGTTTCAGGATCTGCAGAAAATTTAAATACAGGTGATCCTGATCCAAGATTTGAGCTAAGAAGACCCTCAACTCATACATCTTCAGCTCCAGTTGGAACTACTTCAGCAAATGAGGTTTCTATCAGCACAACAATGACAAATTCAGCTGATACATCTGGTATGCCTTCAAATTCCAGCTCAGAGGCTCCTCAACCAGATAAAGATACCTCAATTGTAGAAGACAACAATGGTGATGGTGATAGTGATCAGGAATTTCTTGATGCTAATAACCATACCATAGATGACAACATCAATGATGTCACACACTTATTGGATCAAGTTAATCTTGATAAGTGTGATAATGTGGAGGATGAATCTTCCAGGCCAGATCTAAATTTCTCAAATTTGGATCTTTCTCAGCAACTTGCTGTGATCCCTCAGCTAAGGATCCACAAGTCTCACCCCACCACAAACATCATTGGAGATGTTGTCACAGGGGTAAGAACAAGAGGACAAACCCATGAAGCAAATGTTTGTTTTCACTCTGGTTTCTTATCTCAGATAGAGCCAAAGAAAGTTGATGAAGCTCTAAAGGATGGAAGTTGGGTTGAAGCTATGCAACAAGAGCTGCTTCAATTCAAAAGGTAGAAAGTTTGGAACCTTTGTCCTCTTCCTCATGGGAAGACTACCATTGGAACCAAATGGGTTTTTAGGAATAAGAAGGATGATAGAGGAATCATCATCAAGAACAAGGCAAGACTAGTTGTTCAAGGATACACACAAGAAGAAGGGATTGACTACACTGATGTCTTTGCTCCTGTAGCAAGACTAGAAGCTGTTAGGATATTCCTGGCATTTGCTGCATCCAAGAACTTCAAGGTCTTTCAACTTGATGTAAAGTGTGCTTTCTTATATGGAGTGATTGATGAAGAGGTTTATGTCAAACAGCCACCTAGTTTTGTAGATCCTGATCATCCTGATTATGTCTGCAAGCTTAAAAAAGCTCTTTATTGCATCAGGCATCCAGGAAGTGGTATGAGACACTATCTGAGTACCTTTGTAAACATGGATACAGGAGAGGTACTATAGATGGAACTCTCTTCATCAAAAGACAGGGAAATGACTTATTGCTGGTTCAAGTATATGTAGATGACATCATCTTTGGTTCAACTAATCCAAAGCTCTGCAAAGACTTTGAGAAGCTGATGAAAGACAGATTTGAAATGAGTTCAATGGGAGAACTCAATTTCTTTCTGGGAATTCAAGTGAAGTAGGTTGAAGATGGCATCTTCATAAGTCAGTCAAAGTATGTTCAAGACATACTCAAGAGGTTCAACATGACTGATTGTAAGATTGCTAAGACACCCATAGCCAGAAATCACTCCCTTGGTCCTGATCTTGAGGGGGAGTGTGTAGATGAACACTTATACAGGGCTATGATTGGGTCTCTTATGTATCTTACAGCTAGCAGGCCTGATATCATGTTTGCTACATGTATTTGTGCAAGATATCAAGCCAACCCTAAGATGTCTGACTTAATCACTGTGAAAAGGATTTTAAGATACCTCAAAGGTGCTCCAACACTTGGTCTGTGGTATCCAAAGAATCCTAATTTCAATCTGTATGTCTATACAAATAGTGATTATGGTGGTTGCAACATGACTGCAAAGTCTACATCTGGGGGATGTCAATTCCTTGGTGGAAGGGTTGTCTCATGGCAATGCAAGAAACAATCCTGTGTGTCTGCATCGACTGCTTAGGCTGAATACATTGTTGCTGCAAGCTGCTGTGCTCAAGTACTTTGGATTCAAAATCAGATGCTGGACTATGGATTTAACTTCAAAGAGACTCCTATCCACATAGACAACAACAGTGCTATCTCTATCACTGAGAACCCTATGCAGCACTCAAGGACCAAACACATCAACATCATGTATCATTTAATAAGAGATAACTATGAAAAGGGATTAATTAAACTAGTCAAAGTTCATACAGATGAATAATATGCTGATCTGTTTACAAAAGCTTTTGATGAACAGAGATTAAATATCTGATATGGGATGATTAACTTTGAGTAGATTTTCTCTTAAAACTAATTCTAATTATTTCTTCTTAAAATATATGTGTCCTAAGTTGTCTAGTTCATCACTTTCATAAGCTCATGTTTTCTTTGGATGTAAAATTCTTTTTGAAGACTTTCCTTAGATTCTTGAAAATTTTCTGATACTTCGGAAGATAAAATTTTATCTTCGGAAGAAAAACATGTCTTCAAAATAAATAACTGTCTAAGAGATTTTACCTTTGGAAGAAGTCTAAACTCATCTTCCGAAGCTTAAAATTCTTATCTCAGACACTTATTCATTTTTAAGGACTTTTTCCTTCCGAAGCAAAATTAACTCTCAGAAGCTTTGTTTATTCTTATACAAAGCATCCAAGGGTTTATTTCTCTTCCGAAGCATAAATTTTCAAGACTCTCAGGAAAATCTTCCGAAGCCATTTTAGCTTCGGAAGCTTTTTCATTAAAACTTCCGAAAACAAATTACCTTCGGAAGCTTTTCGAATTCCAAGAAAACTACTTTTTGAGCAAAAGTAAACTTCTTTTTCAGAGGTGGGACCAACTTCCGGATTTCAAAGTTTATCCTCTTTCATTAACTTTGGTTCAAATCCCTTTTCACATAAATACCCAACGGTTCCCCCTCTTTCTCACTATCTTCCTCAATTACACTATTCCTCTAACCTAATTCTCTAAACCACCTTTGCTTTCTACCTTTCTTCACCCTTAAGCTTCTGAAATGGCCAACCTTAACCGAAGAAACAACCCAGATTTCTCCATGTAACTTCACAGGCAACATAATCAAGTTGCTCTGTTAAGCTCTGAGTAAGATGCAAGTTTCTCAGAGATTTGCCAATCTTAACTCTATCAACTATTTCACCTCCCTGACCATTGATCCTACTCTATATGAGGATCACTTGCTTGAATTCTGGAAGACCTGCCAAGAGGTCATTATGGATGGGAGAAGGCACTGTCTGCCACAGTGCAAGGGAGGACAATCTTCATCACTCCGGCCGTCATTAACCAACATTTGCAGCTGGATGATGAAGAAGGTGAGTTGTCCTTCCCAAAGGAAGCTGTAATCATTCCTTTGAGCAGATGGGCTATGAGGGAGATTTCTCTGTAAAGACCTTCAGGAAAGGGAAAGTCTCATCCCAGTGGAAATACCTGCTCCATGTGGTTATCCACAGCTTATCAAACAAGCATGATGGATGGGACCAGATTCCTGAGGATCTCTCCTTTATAGTTCATGGAATGGTTCAGGGGGTCAAGTTCAGGTATTCACAATTTGTTTATACTAATTTACTTGCAAACTTAGACTCCTTAGAGTATTACATGTTTCCTAGATATGTTCAACACATTCTCAACTGTGAACTGGGCTCACAGTTGAGGGAAACAAGTAATATTCTTAAATTGGGACAGATGAAGCCCGACATCTTTAAATAATGAAGAAGCCAACTGTAGGCTTCTCAGGGGTAGAAACAGCCTAGTCCCCAAAATGTTAGAGCTCATTGCTCAAGGTGACAACCTAGTAACACAAGCTAGTGTTGAACCCACACCTCTTTTATCCTTACCTCTAAAAAGACCAGAAATCACCCTCACCTACCAAAGAAAATCCAAACGAAACCCTGCTCAGGCTATTGAGTCTGTGCAGGCCCCCATATACTCAACCTTACAGGAGTGAAGTGGACACTAGAGCTCTCACTTCCCTGAGGAGCAAACCACTCCCATTTCTTCACCTATCAGGGCTGAGGTTCCTCATGCTCACCCTGATGAGCTCACAAGCCCAACAGCCTTAAGCCTTCACTCTGAGTCTCAACACTCAAGTGAACAACCTTCAGGGGACAGTTACCATCCCCAGCCTTTAGTTCTAAACCACCCAATTCCAAACCTATCCTTCTATACTGATGAAGACTTAGGATTCAGTGAGTACCATGAGTCTCTCTCTCCTCCCCTACTCAAAGAGAGATGAGTACCTCTGACTCTCCTCAGTCTATCCCCACACAGTCACCTGGTACTGAGGTGGACACTTCTGAATATGTTCAGGATGTCCATATGGAAGAGGCTCTCACTTTTGAAAGTGATTACATCATTAAGACCTCAACCATGGCAACTCAGCCCACTGGCATCTCAACTGAGGTTGCCAGTGAGCAGAGGAAAACCAGCAGCCAAGAACCTCAAGCTGGTGGTGAGAGAGAGGACTTTGGTCCAATCATCTCATCCCCAATGATTCTTCTGATGAAGATGAGGGGAATTTGAGACTAAAGGTGCAGAAATTGTCAAAAACATGCTCCTATTTAGTCTCTAAGGTTAGTCACTGGAATCTCAGGTGACTACCTTACAAACAGGGTCAATGATCAGCAACTCAGATTTCATATCAAAGGAAAAACTAGCTGGGAGACCTTTAAGGAGAGCTCAACCAGGAACACAAGAACCTTGGAAGTGATTGACTTATCCTCCAGCTCACCTATGCAAGTGGGGTGATGCTACCAAAAAGGGGGGAGAGGAGAAGTTATTACAAACCACAGAACCTGGGAGTTCTTCACAGAGAATGGACATAGAGGACTCACCATCCTCACTTGGTGTGTGCATTCTCAGCAACTTCCTCAAGTTCACATTAATGTGGACTCTATAGACTCAATCATCAGGAGGAGTCTCTTGAGGAAGGTATACCAAGGGCTGTCTCATCTCCACCACAAGGAACTGGCAACTACATCATAGGTGGAGGTTATGATGATGACAGAAGAGCCCTTATTTCCACAGAGTTCAAGGGTCAACAAGAAGTGTTTGATTCTAAAGCCTGAACTTTATGAAAGATTGGATTTAGTCAACATGCCACTTGTCAATCCAAGCATTCAAGACAAGCTGACAGGTTTGGCTTCAAGAATCCAAGATAGGATCCTTGCAGAGTTTTCTCTAAGAAGGGACTTAGCAATCAGGCAATGTAATCGGTCAAATGGATGTTGAGGTGGACCCTAAGATTAG